>CM056572.1:402500-495000 GCA_029721515.1 Synanceia verrucosa
CAGGGGTGGCCAGCAGAATTAGGTGATATGCATGATCCTCCATCACCATAGCATCATTCACATGCAAAAATCTAAGCTCTACTCCTTATAGTTTTTTTTATACGAGAGGTGATTCGACAGGTCAGCTCATAATCAGAAGCATAGTGTGACAGAGCAGCTGTGTGTGTGTGTGGTATTTGAACTGAAGGGACCCTGTCTGTGATATGATGCATAGGTCAATGCTGATGATACAGAGAGTGGATGACATCATTGATTCACACACACAGACAGGAAGGTCAGGCTGTTTCCTTCAAAATAAAAGTCTGTTTTTTCAAAATAAAAGCCCCAAACTTCGGAGGGGTAACTTTTTTCCTCACAGGAAGCTGTGGAGATGACTATCCTTTCAAAGTAAAAGCCCCAAACTCTGATTTGATCTTCACAGGAAACAAGGTGTGTTTGTTTGCAACAGGAACCTGGGACAGGCACGCACGTAGTGCGTGCTTCGGTGTGTTTGTTTTCAACATGAACCTGGGACAGGCACGCACGAAGTGCGTGCTTCGGTGCAGGAGAGGGTCAGCATGCATCAGGCTGGGCCTACATGGCCCGGCATCGCGTGGGTCCGGCGTCATGTGTGCAGGCACATATTAAAATTTCTTCAGGAATTTTTAGTCTAGTAATATTATTATTATTACACCTGCTGTACACCGTCAAACAGGTCAGTATTATTATTATTATTATCAATAATAATATTATTATTATTACACCTGCTGTACACCGTCAAACAGGTCAGTATTATTATTATTATTATCAATAATAATATTATTATTATTACACCTGCTGTACACCGTCAAACAGGTCAGTATTATTATTATTATTATCAATAATAATATTATTATTACACCTGCTGTACGCCGTCAAACAGGTCAGTATTATTATTATTATCAATAATAATATTATTATTATTACACCTGCTGTACACCGTTAAACAGGTCAGTATTATTATTATTATCAATAATAATATTATTATTATTACACCTGCTGTACACCGTCAAACAGGTCAGTATTATTATTATCAATAACAATATTATTATTATTACACCTGCTGTACACCGTCAAACAGGTCATTATTATTATTATCAATAATAATATTATTATTATTACACCTGCTGCATAATCAAACAGGTCATTATTATTATTATTATTAATAATAATATTATTATTATTACACCTGCTGTACACCGTCAAACAGGTCAGTATTATTATTATTATCAATAATAATATTATTATTACACCTGCTGTACACCGCCAAACAGGTCAGTATTATTATAATTATTATTATTATTATTAATAATAATAATATTATTATTACACCTGCTGTACACCATCAAACAGGTCAGTATTATTATTATTATTATTTTTAATAATAATATTATTACACCTGCTGTACACCATCAAACAGGTCAGTATTATTATAATTATTATTAATAATAATATTATTATTACACCTGCTGTACACCGCCAAACAGATCAGTATTATTATAATTATTATTATTATTTTTAATAATAATATTATTATTACACCTGCTGTACACCATCAAACAGGTCAGTATTATTATAATTATTATTAATAATAATATTATTATTACACCTGCTGTACACGCCAAACAGGTCAGTATTATTATAATTATTATTAATAATAATATTATTATTACACCTGCTGTACACATCAAACAGATCAGTATTATTATAATTATTATTATTGTTTTTAATAATAATATTATTATTACACCTGCTGTACACCATCAAACAGGTCAGTATTATTATGTGCCTGCCGTCGAGCAAGGCTGGCGAAGCCAGCCGTGCGAGCACGGCGGCACATATTACTATTCCTTTTGGGGGGGTTCCCCAAGTGTTTTAGCATTCATGGCAGGCGAAGCCTGCCATGAATGCTTGTAGTAGGTCCAAAACACACATATATGATGTAAAATGATAAAAATACCCAAAAATACCCAAAAAATCCATCCAAAAATCATAAAAACACTGTATTTTAAGCCAGCAACGCGTATATTAGTATCCAGGACGAGGGTTTCTTTTTTATTATTATTATTATAGACGCATTCTTCGGCAATTAATGCGGGTCGTACCGTAAGGTGCACCCAGGCATGAGATATATCAAAACGTGCGTCTCGATCGTGCCACGATGGCTATTACTTTTCTCCGTCAAAGCCGTTACCATGGCGACACTAGACCCCAAAAACCATCGAAAAAAGTCCCATAGGAATGAATGGGGAAAGGGTCGGATTCAATCGTTTTTCAAACTTTTTTCTTCAGGGAACAAACAGTCACAGCTCCCTCATACTTTCACCTAGAAACTCCATTCAACTTTCAAAACGCAGCAAATTTTCCTGGCAACATATTCATAATTCATCTTCAATTAAAAAAATGTATAGTTTCTTCAGCATTTCAACTTTTTCCAGACCATGAAATCTTCAAAAATCAGCCTTTAACATGGGTGTCTATTGCGTGCACTAGAGTGGGAGAACTACACACCTAGAGTGGAGAGCAGTTTCAGAATCGTCTGAGTTTTTTTTTTTTAAATCGCGATTGTGAGGGCTACGTTCACTCCACCGACATAATTTTTACAGCAAAACGTTGGAAATTTCGTCCCGGTCGTAGCGATGTGTCTCTTATGTCTCTGAGATTTATGGTTTTGGCTCCAGACCCTTAATTAGGGCAGCACCTCCCAAAATTCTCTCCATTGGGCCCAATGTTAATTTTCAGAGGAAAAGGCGTGAGAAAGCAGGAAAACCTCTTGTGTTTAACCTGCCGCTGACGGGCTTCTGAGTGGGCTAGAGACATAAAATTTACATCGCTGCGATCCTCGCGAGCTCCTGCCGCCTACGGTCCAAACCCCAAAGCTGTACGCCTTACGGTTGGGGAGTTATTTAGAGGAGTTCGGCAGGGTCTGACTCAGCTTGAAATCAATGGCAGTCAGTGAGAGCCAGTGTGGGGGACAGACCAGGGGCGCGCCTAGACTTTTCCATGGGGGTGCCCCGTGGGGTGTTGAAGCCATGCAGGGGTGGCCAGCAGAATTAGGTGATATGCATGATCCTCCATCACCATAGCATCATTCACATGCAAAAATCTAAGCTCTACTGCTTATAGTTTTTTTTATACGAGAGGTGATTCGACAGGTCAGCTCATAATCAGAAGCATAGTGTGACAGAGCAGCTGTGTGTGTGTGGTATTTGAACTGAAGGGACCCTGTCTGTGATATGATGCATAGGTCAGTGCTGATGATACAGAGAGTGGGTGACATCATTGATTCACACACACAGACAGGAAGCTCAGGCTGTTTCCTTCAAAATAAAAGTCTGTTTTTTCAAAATAAAAGCCCCAAACTTCGGAGGGGTAACTTTTTTCCTCACAGGAAGCTGTGGAGATGACTATCCTTTCAAAGTAAAAGCCCCAAACTCTGATTTGATCTTCACAGGAAACAAGGTGTGTTTGTTTGCAACAGGAACCTGGGACAGGCATGCACGTAGTGCGTGCTTCGGTGTGTTTGTTTTCAACACGAACCTGGGACAGGCACGCACGGCGCGTGCTTGATGCAGGAGAGGGTCAGCATGCATCAGGCTGGGCCTACATGGCCCGACATCGCATGGGCCCGGCGTCATGTGTGCAGGCACATATTAAAATTTCTTCAGGAATTTTTAGTCTAGTTATAATTATTATTAATAATAATATTATTATTACACCTGCTGTACACCGTCAAACAGATCAGTATTATTATAATTATTATTAATAATAATATTATTATTACACCTGCTGTACACCGCCAAACAGGTCAGTATTATTATAATTATTATTAATAATAATATTATTATTACACCTGCTGTACACCGCCAAACAGATCAGTATTATTATAATTATTATTATTATTTTTAATAATAATATTATTATTACACCTGCTGTACACCATCAAACAGGTCAGTATAATTATAATTATTATTAATAATATTATTATTACACCTGCTGTACACCATCAAACAGGTCAGTATTATTATTATAATTATTATTATTGTTATCAATAATAATAATAACATTATTGTTATTGCATCTGCTGTACGCTGTTAACATTGACTTAACTACAGCTGTCAGGTGATGAACTACCTCAGTCCCTCCCATCAGGTCACATGATCAAACTCACAGTTTCACTGGTTCAGATCCTCCAGAGCTTCTCTTCTTTATTAAAGATACAGCAGGTGATGGAGCATTATTACTATTATTACTGCTATTATTATTGTTATAAGCTTTACTTCTGTAAAGTTTGTTTTGTTTTCTCTCACCTGTGTTTTGTCTGTCAGGTTGTTTTTTTTCTGTCACCTGTGTTCTGTCTGTCAGGTTGTTTTGTTTTCTCTCACCTGTGTTCTGTCTGTCAGGTTGTTTTGTTTTCTCTCACTTGTGTACTGTCTGTCAGGTTGTTTTGTTTTCTGTCACCTGTGTACTGTCTGTCAGGTTGTTTTGTTTTCTGTCACCTGTGTTCTGTCTGTCAGGTTGTTTTGTTTTCTGTCACCTGTGTACTGTCTGTCAGGTTGTTTTGTTTTCTCTCACCTGTGTCCTGTCTCTCAGGTTGTTTTGTTTTCTCTCACCTGTGTTCTGCCTGTCAGGTTGTTTTGTTTTCTCTCACCTGTGTTCTGTCTGTCAGGTTGTTTTGTTTTCTCTCACCTGTGTACTGTCTGTCAGGTTGTTTTGTTTTCTCTCACCTGTGTTCTGTCTGTCAGGTTGTTTTGTTTTCTCTCACCTGTGTTCTGTCTGTCAGGTTGTTTTGTTTTCTCTCACCTGTGTTCTGTCTGTCAGGTTGTTTTGTTTTCTGTCACCTGTGTTCTGTCTGTCAGGTTGTTTTGTTTTCTCTCACCTGTGTACTGTCTGTCAGGTTGTTTTGTTTTCTGTCACCTGTGTTCTGTCTGTCAGGTTGTTTTGTTTTCTCTCACTTGTGTCCTGTCTGTCAGGTTGTTTTGTTTTCTGTCACCTGTGTTCTGTCTGTCAGGTTGTTTTGTTTTCTCTCACCTGTGTTCTGTCTCTCAGGTTGTTTTGTTTTCTCTCACCTGTGTTCTGCCTGTCAGGTTGTTTTGTTTTCTCTCACCTGTGTACTGTCTGTAAGGTGGGTCGTGTCAGGCGGACAGCGGCGCGTCGCAGAGAGTTCCACATCCTGTTCATGGTCGTCACCACGGTGGCGTGCTTCCTGCTCTGGTGGATGCCGTACGGCATCGTTGCCATGGTGGCCACGTTCGGCCAGCCGGGCGTCATCAGCCCCATCGCCGCCGTTGTCCCGTCACTGCTCGCCAAGAGTAGCACCGTCATTAACCCCGTCATCTACATCCTGATGAACAAACAGGTGAGACAAAAATGAACATGAAAATAAACAAATAAAAAAGACAAATATATAAATATTAAACTGTTGAAAAAATAACTACAATAAAAATACGATTTAAAAGGTTTCAAAAAATAAAATGAAAAAAAGTGACAAGAAATTTAATTCAGAGATTCTGCAAAAGAATAGAAACAAATAAATTACTAAAAAGAAACTTCACAGAAAAGAACTATTTTTACATCCTCAAAGAGCCAATTTAGCAAAACAGTGAACTGTCTATGATCTCTCAAGCAGCGCTAATGTAGCTAGCAGCGCTAATGCTCTGCTCTAACTGCTAACATAAAGTGCAGACAGGTGAAGTCAGGTGTTCCAAACTTTTATTCAGTTGAAGTTTCTACAGAAAACAACAAAAAAAATAAATCCTCCTGGTTTTTTTAATCTAAAATCATTTCTCAGCTGAGTGTCATTAACACATTAATAATCAACACTTTTTGTGTTGTTTAACAGTGAGTAAAAAAAATCTAACTACTTACTATTATTCTCTCCTCAGTGCCATTATCATTAATAATAATACTAATATCTATCTATTATTATTATTAATAATAATAATCTCTCCTCAGTACCATTATCATTAATTAATAATAATACTAATATCTATCTATTATTATTATCATTATTAATAATAATAATAGATATCATTATTAATAATGATAATAATAATCTCTCCTCAGTACCATTTTCATTAATTAATAATAATACTAATATCTATCTATTATTATTATCATTATTAATAATGATATCTATTATTATTAATAATGATAATAATAATCTCTCCTCAGTACCATTATCATTAATTAATAATAATACTAATATCTATCGATTATTAATAATGATATCTATTATTATTAATAATAATAATCTCTCCTCAGTACCATTATCATTAATTAATAATAATACTAATATCTATCTATTATTATTATCATTATTAATAATAGATATCATTATTAATAATGATAATAATAATCTCTCCTCAGTACCATTTTCATTAATTAATAATAATACTAATATCTATCTATTATTATTATCATTATTAATAATGATATCTATTATTATTAATAATGATAATAATAATCTCTCCTCAGTACCATTATCATTAATTAATAATAATACTAATATCTATCGATTATTAATAATGATATCTATTATTATTAATAATAATAATCTCTCCTCAGTACCATTATCATTAATTAATAATAATACTAATATCTATCTATTATTAATAATGATATCTATTATTATTAATAATAATAATCTCTCCTCAGTACATTATCATTAATAATAATACTAATATCTATCTATTATTCTTATCATTATTAATAATGATATCTATCTATTATTATTATTAATAATAATAATAATCTCTCCTCAGTTCTACCGCTGCTTCCTGATCCTCCTCCACTGTCGCCACCAGCAGACTGAGACCGCTCAGTCCTCTGGGCCCTCCAGGACCACCATGGTCCAGCTCAACCGTAGACCAGGACCTGGACCAGGACCAGCACAGGCCAAACCTGAGGCGGTCCAGGTTGGGGGGGGGCAGTGACCAGACAGAGCCCGAGCCGACCGAACCCTCCACCTGATGTCACCATGACGACGCAAACACTTAATTTAACCTCCAGAGAAGCAGAGACACTCACTGCCTGCTGAGCACGAGAAAAAGACATCTGTTTTATTTGACTCTGTTCTAAAAGAGCCACATGTGCTGCTGGAACCTTCTAGAAAAAGCTGGAAGCTGAACTGAAGCATCAAATGCTAATGGAGGACATGTTCCATCTCAAGACTTTTATTTTGAAAAGTTAGCCTACACAGAGTTCAGCTCAAAGAAGATAAATATCGATGAAACTAATCATGAACAAACGACAGTTCTTAATAAACCCAGAGAAAAAAGTTCAAAGTATCAATAAATGAACTGATCCCTGTAGAATTATAAAAGCAGAACGTTTATTAAACTGAAATAAATTAAAATTATATCAGAACATTATTCCAGGAAAACAGGAAATAAACACAGCAGGATTTATGTTGAAGATACTAAATAACATAATATTTTCATAAGTAGACCAACTTTTAAGAAAGACATTATCAACACCATGAAGAAGTATTTAATATTTTATTCATAAAAGTTAACTCTCCTCACAGCCCAGTGATTTTTTTAACCGTGATTAACCCAGGTGAGATTATGACACCTCTTTTCAAAGGTAAAGCACTAAATCTAATAAGATAAAGTTAGTATTGAAATAAAATGACCAACATGTTGTCTGAAAGTGAATATTTTTGTGGTTCATCTGAAATCGTCACCAAATTATTTTAATCATATATATATATATATGAATCCATAAACTGATCATTTTTGCTCTTGAAATAGATCCACATATTTAACATTATATTTCTTATTTCACTGATTTTATTTTGCCAAATAACAAACATCAAGAATTTGAAATATTTGTCATATTGTGATTTTATTGTTTCTATGTCATTTACTTTAAACCACCTACCTATTTTCTAGGCTTCTCCTCATCGAGTGGTGGGAGGGGCTGGAGCCTACACCTTTTTATGAGGATGATAATCATTCAAAGAGGTTTAATAATTTTAGATCATAACATCTTATTATGCTGAAGTGTTTTGCTTTAACCCAAGAAGCTTTACAGATACAGATGAGGTGCAGCAGAAGCAGAAGTACACTAAAGTACTTCAGTACTTGTTCCTGCTCATGAATATTAATGAGCTTCACTTCATTCACAGCCTGGCTGAGCTCGGTAACCATGGCAACGTGTGTAATAATATTCTAATTTTAGTTCTTGATTAAACTTTATCAGGTTTCACAATAAAAGCCTGATTGTCAAATTACTAACTAATCAATAAAATAATGAATAACTATGATCACCTTCAACGTCAGCATCAGGACGCCGAAGAGAGCCGAAGAGAGCCGAGTGAAAGATGACGGCCAGAGCGCGCGGTGCTGCCGACCGACTGCAGAGGGAGAGTGAAGCCGAGATCAGAGCGCTGTGAGCGGTCAATGCCTCCAGAGAGCCCGGCTGCTGCTGGTACTGCTACGATGAATAATAATAATAATAATAATAATACACTCAGAAGAAGAAGATGAAATGCAGAGAATAACACACAGCTCCGTGGAATTAAATTATTAATACAATAAGAGCATAAATAAAAGGACATTCGTTTCTTTATTGTAAATAAAATTAGTTCGATAAAAAGTAGGATTTATGGACGATGTGTAGTTGTTTTCATTCAACAAGGTAATAACAATTTTCACAAGTCATGATAATGTTGATTTGAAGGTTGCTAATTAAATTAAATTGTGTCCTGATCACCAGTTAATGGCTCCGAGTGAAACCTCTCCACAATAAAGCAGCTTTGTGCTCGTTAGCTCACCTGCTGCAGGTGTGTCCGCTGGTCTCCTCCGAGCTGCGCCTCGGTCCTTCTGCCGGGGACTGGTCGGTGAGGAGGAACCGGAGGAGCTCCGAGAACCAGAACGACCGAGAACCAGAATAACTGAGAACCAGAACGACTGAGAACCAGAACGACCGAGAACCAGAACGACTGAGAACCAGAACGACCAAGGACCAGAACGACTGAGAACCAGAACGACCAAGGACCAGAACGACTGAGAACCAGAACGACCAAGGACCAGAACGACTGAGAACCAGAACGACCAAGGACCAGAACGACTGAGAACCAGAACGACCGAGGACCAGAACGACCGAGAACCAGAACGACCAAGGACCAGAACGACCAAGGACCAGAACGACTGAGAACCGGAATAACTGAGAACCAGAACGACCGAGAACCAGAACGACCGAGAACCAGAACGACTGAGAACCAGAACGACCAAGGACCAGAACGACCAAGGACCAGAACGACTGAGAACCAGAATAACTGAGAACCAGAACGACCGAGAACCAGAACGACTGAGAACCAGAACGACCAAGGACCAGAACGACTGAGAACCAGAATAACTGAGAACCAGAACGACCGAGAACCAGAACGACCGAGAACCAGAACGACCGAGAACCAGAACGACTAAGAACCAGAACGACTGAGAACCAGAATAACTGAGAACCAGAACGACTGAGAACCAGAACGACCAAGGACCAGAACGACTGAGAACCAGAACGACTGAGAACCAGAACGACCAAGGACCAGAACGACTGAGAACCAGAACGACCGAGGACCAGAACGACCGAGAACCAGAACGACTGAGAACCAGAATAGCGCTGAAGAAACTTTAAAAAACCGTCACACTTCGCTCCAGAAAGGCCGTCTTTCCGCTTGTGGCAACCTGCGCCATTTTTATTATTTCAAGGACCGGAAGTGAGCGGAAGTCCCGCCCTTTGATGTCGCTGCTAGCTTCTGTGTTTTTAGCATTTATGCTAACTCTTCCTCTCTCTCTCTCCAACGTCACATTTTCTGTCTTGTTGTTTATAAAAAGTTGAAATATCTTTGTGTTTGTTTGTATTCTGAGATAAATGAGTATTTACTGCATGTAAATAAATCAACAAAGCAAATAAAAAGCATATAAATAATAAACATCTGAATAAATAAAATATATAGATTAAATTAATATGTTTCTGAATAAATAAGGTAGATAAATTAATCAACATTTAAATAAAGTACATACATAAATATCTAAATCAATAAAGTAATCAGGATACAATTAAACGTTAGCGAAATGTGTTTCAGCTGAACTCAGTCTATTGTTGTGATTAAATTTATTGATTTGATGTATTGTCCTAAAATGCAGACCTCATCTCAAAGGGACTTAAATATTACATTTTAAAATGTAAAATGAGTAAAAGACTGCACAAGGTTAAATAGTCAAACACCTTGAACACCCTGATCAATAGAAGCCCACATCCTGATCAGTTCCTGATCAACAGAAGCCCACATCCTGATCAGTTCCTGATCAATAGAAGCCCACATCCTGATCAGTTCCTGATCAACAGAAGCCCACATCCTGATCAGTTCCTGATCAATAGAAGCCCACATCGTGACCAGCGTCGCTCAGACCTGTGGAGGAAATGAAGACAGACTTCTGGCTCCTCCAGTGTTCTTGCACCTCATGATATTTTAATATTTTCATAAATGGAGAGTTTGATCCCAAACATCAGAATCAATCAGAGCAGTTTGTCCTTCAGGATCCAAACTCTTCATCTGTTCATTCAGAATCATTCAGACATTTACAAGCTGGTGATTTTCGTGCCATGAAGAGGAGATGCTTCCAGGTCCAGGTCTCCAGAGAGTTCTAGAAGTCACCTGAACCATGGTGGAGGGGCTGGAGGTTGGAGCTCCTCCACATCCAGACCTCCATGTTTGTTCTGATTTACAGTAAAAACACAGAGAACCAGTGGAAATAAGAAGAGGACAGAGGAAACAGACCCCACCAAAATAAAGTTAGAAAAACTGGACTGATCCAGTCTGATCCGGTCTCTGGAGACTTGGCACCCCCCCAGTGTCAGGGAGGAGGTCTTGCTTCACACAGATGGAGGAGCTGAATGTTGATGGAGTGTTTGTTTTTACACGCCTGGGAGGGTCAGGCGGGTGGAGTTTAGCACATCAGGACGAGCTGAAAGTGAAGCTGGAGACGAGGAGCAGACATGACGTGTCTCAGGGAATAAACGAGGAGCACCAGCAGAGCGACCGGCTTAGCTCCACCCGTCCGGGGCTGCGTGCAGGACTCCTCCCCAGGACGGAGCGTCACTGCTGGGCCAGCAGGGCCTGGCGGCTGGCCTTCATCTTCTCCAGACGCTTGGACAGGTGGTTGTTGCTGACCTCCAGCTCCTCCAGCCGGTCCAGAGCTGAGCGCAGCTGCACACAGGAAACAGGAAGTACACACAGGAAACGTGTCAGTGTTTTTCATGTTTAAACTCATGCTTTTATTTTGTCTCTTTGATGCACCCTTACCAGCTGCTTCCTGCTTCTGAGTGGTTAGCTTGATGTTAATATGCTCCTTGTGTAAAAAGCTAATGCTAGCGAGGCTAATCAGACAGATGCTAAGCGCTAACAGGCTAAAGCTACTATTTAGACCTGAGGATGAAACTGAATGAAGAAGTTAACGCCAGCTCTGGTTAAATGGTGTCAGCTGACTGCAGACCAGCAGTCTAAGAGACCAGCTCTGATTGGCTGGTTGTCACCTGACATCACTGATGACAGAGATGATCAATAAGAGACAAACAGCAGAGTTAAAGACCTCTCTCTGAAGCTTCCTCTTCTCCACTTTCAGCTCGTCCTCCACCTTCTCTGCGTTTTCTGACGCCATCTTGTATCGAGTCACCTGACCCTCTAAACGAATCACCTGCCAGGACAAATAAACAGTGAATAAAGTTTGATCGCTTTGATTCGTCGCTGAGGTGTCTCCATGAAGGCGTCAGCTCTTACGTTCTGCTCCAGAGTGGTCACTTCCTGTTCACACTTCACCAGCTTGAACTTCAGATCGCTGATTTGTCTGTTGGCGTCTCCTGAAGAAAAGAAAAGAAGAAGAGAACACTTTGAACAGGAAGTCGCTCGTTCATTTCAACAAGGTTTAGTTTGAGACGTCGAGGAGAACCGACTCTGCAGGTCCAGAAGATGGGCGTCCATGCCGTTCTCTAAACCCTCTGGATTCTGGACTCCTTCCGGTCCGTTCTGTCTCTGATCCAGCTGAGTCTTCAGCAGCCTCACCTGAGCACAACAACAACAACAACAACAACAACAAGGTGAGCCATAAATAACGAGGTCTAATAAAGCTGTTTAAACAGGAGTGGAGGAGGCGTCACCTGATCCTGTAAACTCTCTCTTTCTTCAAACAGTTTCTTCAGCCGCAGTTCTGCAACACAACACAGGAAGTGACATCATGAACTGTTTGAACCCTGACGAACCCAAACAGGAATTATTGTGGAAGGAAAAATCAACAGTATTATTGGGTCAGCGGCTTCATCACAACCTGAGCCCCAACATTTTTCAGCACAATTATTATGGACTGGATTATAGACATGCAATCATTCCCCATAATTCTAAATTTATAGATCCATTAACAAAAAATATTAACAGGAAATCACATGTACATGTTAACCAAAGAAATACAAAAATATTCTTACCGCTGTAAATTGTTGTGATTTCACTGGAACGACAATCTCAAAGTAATAAATACACACACTGATAAATAGACTCAGAAGAGAATATGACACCAACATGGCCGCCAGGCAGAACCTTCAGAAACCAGCCAAATCATTTGAATATAACTCTACTTGTTGGTTCAGTTCAAACCTTTTCACACCGATTTCTTTCCCTCTGGAGGTAAAGAAGCAGCCAGACGAGCCACAGAAGATGAGAGTCATCATTTATTAGACGTGTTTTCACACATGAAAGAAACTGAAAAAGAAAAGCTTCCATCTCTTTACAGTCTCTTCTTCAGTCTTTCTCCTGTTTGGTCACATGATGACCTGTTGTGTGGCTTTGATTGGCTCCAGGAATGTTCTAGGAATCTTGTGAATCTATGAAATACTGCAGTCAGTTTTGTGTTTGTATTTCCTGCTGCTTCCACACTGGTGGTTCACGTTTGTCGCCACGGTTACGGGTTCAACAACGACCCCAGTCGCTGGTTGCATCGTCACTTCCTCGCCCACCTCCTCACAGCTGTCCATGTCTCCAACCGACACGTCCTGCTCATGCTCGGTGTTCAGCCCAGTAAAGTCGTCGATCACCCTCCTGTCTCGTAAACTCATCAGCATCAGTTCTGGAAGCGCCATGGCCTTGAGTTCCTCTGCAGTCACTTCTATGAGCCGCCTGACCTTTGAACGTTGAGTGTTTCTTGGAAATGTTCGATCCCTCTTCAGCTGTCTCTCAGCCTCTTCGGCAGGAACTGGTCTGGCTTTAGCAGGTTCGGCAAATTCAACAAAAACAAATTCTTCAGATGACCTCACCACCAATAGTTCACTCCTTTCTTCTTCTTCTTGACAGGATCCGGTGACTTCCTCCTTAAAATGGCTGGTTATTCCTGAGGTTGGAGCCTGAATATCTTCACAGTCCATGGTGACAGCATAAGGCTGATGATGGACCTCCAGAGAGGTTACGTCCATCTCTGAGGCTGAACAGTCTTTTATTACTGCTAAAGGTGCAGCAGCACCTGGTTCCTCACCATCGGGATCTTCTCGTCTTTTACTTCCTTCTGGCAAGTCCTTCAGAGGCAGCTCAGTGACTTTAACACTTATCAGTTGGGCGGTTGGATCATGATTTTCTGAAACGTTCTTCAGCGTCTCCTGGAACTCTGAAATCCACCATTTGAGAGATTCTGGGACCTCTGAGGACAAACGTCTCAACATGCTTTGAATAGTCTTTTCCAAACAAGTCCAGTCCGTCCACATCTCCACTGGGATAGTTGATGACTTGGGTGTTTCTGTCCGGTCGTCCTGAACCTGAACAGCTTCTAAAGGTGGTCCCACGTCATAAATCCTCCGGTCCCCAGGTGAAACTGACTTCCCCCAAAAGGTTGCCTCCAACTCTGATGATTTGGGTTTGGTTTCAGAGTTTAGACCTTCAGGAACACAAGAGAAACTTAAATCTCCCTCATTCTTGAAGTTCTCATGACGGGAACTTCCCAAAATCATCTTGGTTCTATCTTCCTCTCCATGGCACTCATCATCGTCAATCTCAGGAAAAGTCAGAAATTCATTTTCCTTCACACTGTCCTCTGACGTCAGAGTGCTGATCTCACTGATTCTACTTTCTTTTGCTCCTAAACCTGGATCACCAGAGACCACCCCCCCTCCTGAACTCCTTCCATCCTTGAATGTGTTTCCATCTTTGTCTTGATTCTGAAAGAAATTATCAACAGCAGACAAACATTTTTGGGCAACATCCCAGTCAGAGGCCTCCATCAGATTTCCCATCCCAACTGGAACATGTGATTTTTGTTTCTCCTGACAGTTCAGTTTGCTGGCAGCCATGACTCTTGACACCTTGTTGTCCAGGATCAGGTCTTTTGCAGGTCGAGGTGGAATAAGTCTGGATTTGTGGTATTTTTCAGTTGAACCTCTGCGAACAGGTGAAACCGAATCTCCAGATTTTGCTTGACTGGTTTTAATTCTATCGTTTCTGCTCGATCTGTTTTGTTTCTTGTTCGGATCCTTTCCACTTCCTTCATTTCTCTGTAGATTCCTTGCGTCCATGTTTCTGCAGGGATCTCTTCCTGGTTTAGCAAACCCTTTCACTTGTTTGGTTTGGTCGCCGACGGAAACAACATCTAGTGAATGTTTATGAATCCGACGGCCGTACTTCATGTCTTCCTGCAGGAGTTTGCTGCCCTCTGCTGGCTGCTGCTCAGCGACCTTCCCTGAAAGATCACCAAGAAGATATTTAGGGACCACAGTTGACTGGTTCAAGACGCAAAAAGAAGGAGAATTTATCTGGAGAAATGTTGGGAATTAGCCCGAACCGACTGGACGAGAGACGAATCAACATGTTGATCACAGCAGAGTTAAAGGAGAAGTCTGGTGTTACTCTTCAGGACGAGGCTGAATTTGAAAACATCCAACCTGAACAAGACGCTGAGTTGATTCCAGCCATCAAAGGTGGCATGCTTTTGTTAAAAGACACATTTAAACATGGACATCATGCATTTTATTCATCTCCTCTTTTAACGTGCACGTTTTGTAATGGTTAACTTCGCACCACAGAATCCACATCGTGATTATCAAAAATGATCTTTTCAAGTACATCATATACTAATAAATATACCATATCAACCAAAAGTTTGACTCATAAGTGACAAATGTGACATCATCTCAAGTTAAAAGGGAACAATCGAAAAGAAAACATAACCTGACAGCAAACAATATTTAACCTGGTCTCACCCAGCATGCTCTCTCTTCCAGGTGCCTCCTGGGCCAATCGAGAGGCAGATTCTTCGCCGACATCACCGTCCAGCCCCGTCTCCCCATTGGTCGAGGCGTCAGGAGCGACGACGACTCCATGTTTCTGTTTGGGAGGCAATCATGATGTCATTGATCGATCAGTGAGACCACTCCCTCTGCTTTCACCTGCTGTCTGAGGATGTTTGGTGACATCACACAGGTGGAGGCAGTGACATCACAGACAGGTGTTCCTCCTCAGAGTACCTTCAATAAACCTTTGAGACGGACGACGTCGTCTCTGAGCCGGTCACGTTCGATCTGAACGATGTCAGAGATTTCTCTCTGCCTCTCTAAAGCCTGAGAGAGGCAGGAGGAGGAGGAGCAAGAGGAGGAGCAAGAGGAGGTGGAGGAGGAGAGAGGAGGTAGAAAAGAAGTAAAACAGAAGAAACATTCAGAAATATTAGGTCATGTTAAACAGGAAGTGAAACAGGAAGCTGCAGATTGAAGGTGCACACTAGAGGATGTACATCTTAATTGATTATAATTATTATTATGATAATTAATCTCCAGTAACTGGATTAAATTGATCCTATAATTACATGTAATAATTAAACACATTTGTAATTTAATGAGTAGAATACTCCACGACCACAGAAATCAATAATCAATATCTCTGATGAGGTCCTACCACCATCTTCTTCTCCTTCCACTGCAGAACCTCCTGCAGGTCAGAGAGCTGCTGACAGTAACTGCTGCTCTGCAGCCGCAAGGAGGCCACCTCCTGAGGGAGGAGGAGCAGGAGGAGAGAGGAGGAGGAGGAGAGAGAGGAGGAGGAGCAGCAGAGCGAGGAGGAGCAGAGAGGGAAGAGGAGGAGAGAGAGGAGGAGGAGGAGGAGCAGGAGGAGAGAGGAGGAAGAGGAGAGAGAGGAGGAGGAGGAGGAGCAGGAGGAGAGAGGAGGAAGAGGAGAGAGAGGAGGAGGAGCAGCAGAGCGAGGAGGAGCAGAGAGGGAAGAGGAGGAGAGAGAGGAGGAGGAGGAGCAGGAGGAGAGAGGAGGAGAGAGAGGAGGAGGAGGAGGAGCAGAGAGGAAAGAGAAGGAGAGAGTGGAGGAGGAGGAGGAGCAGGGAGGGAAGAGGAGCAGCAGAAAGAGCAGGAGGAGCAGGGAGGGAAGAGGAGGAGAGAGAGAGAGAGGAGGAGGAGCAGCAGAAAGAGCAGGAGGAGAGAGAGGAGCAGGAGGAGCAGCCAGTGTTAGTAAAAGCAGCATTAGAGGTGAAATATTTGATGCAGGGGCGTCACTAGGTTTTACGGACGGGGGGCTTAGCCCCCAGAATAAAAACTTTCTCCTCTAAAATTTTACCAGTATTCAAGTAAAAGTACAACGATCTTTGTAAAGACGTACTCTTGTACATATGAGCTGTATTGATACATGTTCTGTATTCTTCTTTCTTGGTATTATAAATATATATTCCATATATATTCTACATGTGGACGGACGGAGGCTCATCACTGACCGTCAGCAGCTCCTCCGTCTGTCTCAGAGCTTCTTCCATCTCTTTGAACTGGAACTGAAGGACACTGTGAGCCTGACGCTGACGCTCCGCCTCCTGAAGATCAGCGAACAGTCAGCACATGACATACACATATATACATATATATATATATATACACACGCGTGTATATATATATGTATACATACATACATATATATATATATATATATATATATATATATATATATATATATATACATACACATACACACATGTACACACATACATACATATACATCTACACAGACCTTGCTCCTGTCCTCACAGAGGCGTCTGGACTCCCACAGCAGCTCCTCCATGTCGCTCAGCTCCTCCTTCAGAGTTTCCACCTGATACATCAGAGTGGACTTCTCGTTGTGAAGCTGAGCGTTAGAAACCATCGCCTTACGGTACTTCTCCTCCGACTCAGCCAGGGAGTCCTGAGGGCGTCAACAACAACACGAATCAGTGTTAGTATTACGATTAGAAGAAAATGATATAAGTGTTAGTGATGATGTTGACCTTCATGTCTCTGATGGACGCCTCCGTTTCCACGGAGAATGACGTGTCACAACTTCCTCTACGAGACGAAGCTCCGCCCAGAGAGGCGAGGGTGGCAGCAGAGAGAGTCGAAGCTGTTCTGGAGCCCTGAGGAGGAGGAGGAGAAGGAGGAGGAAAGGAGGAGGAGGAGGAAAGGAGGAGGAGGAGGAAAGGAGGAGGAGGAAGAGGAGGAGGAGGAGGAGAGGAGGAGGAGGAGGAAAGGAGGAGGAGGAGGAGGAGAGATTAACTGGTTTATCAGCTGGTTCATATTTCAGATATTGAAGTGTTGAACTCACTTTATCAACGAAGTCTCTGTCAGGTCTCTCCTCCACCTGAGCACATAAACACACAAACAAACACTCACTGATGACAGCTGTGTTACCATGGAGACCAGCTACTGAGTTAATGAGTCACTGATCACATGACAGGAAGTAAACCAGGACAGAAAGGGGGACACGGTCACGCCACGACACCCAGAGACAAGAGCTCACCACTGGGCTCGCTCGAGCTGAACTGGCCCTGGAGGAGGCCCGAGAACCAGAGCTTAGGAAACCTCCATAGTCTGAGGGCTGAAGAGAGGGAGGAAGAGAGGGAAGAAGAGAGGGAGAGAGAGAGGGAGGAAGAGAGGGAGAGAGAGAGAGGGAAGAAGAGAGGGAGGGAGAGAGGGAGGAAAAGAGGGAGAGAGAGAGAGGGAAGAAGAGAGGGAGGGAGAGAGGGAAGAAGAGAGGGAGAGAGAGAGAGGGAAGAAGAGAGGGAGGGCGAGAGGGAAGAAGAGAGGGAAGGAGAGAGGGAGGGAGAGAGGGAAGAAGAGAGGGAGGGAGAGAGGGAAGAAGACGGAGGAAGAGAGGGAGGGAGAGAGGGAAGAAGAGAGGGAGAGAGAGAGGGAGAAAGAGAGGGAAGAAGAGAGGGAGGGAGAGAGGGAAGAAGAGAGGGAGAGAGAGAGGGAGAGAGAGAGGGAAGAAGAGAGGGAGGGAGAGAGGGAAGAAGAGAGGGAAGGAGAGAGGGAGGAAGAGAGGGAGGGAGAGAGGGAAGAAGAGAGGGAGGGAGAGAGGGAAGAAGACAGGGAGGAAGAGAGGGAGGGAGAGAGGGAGGAAGAGAGGGAAGAAGAGAGGGAAGGAGAGAGGGAGGAAGAGAGGGAGGAAGAGAGGGAGGAAGAGAGGAAGGGAGAGAGGGAGGAAGAGAGGCAGGGAGAGAGGGAGGAAGAGAGGGAGGAAGAGAGGGAGGGAGAGAGGGAGGAAGAGAGGCAGGGAGAGAGGGAGGGAGAGAGGGAAGAAGAGACGGAGGGAGAGAGGGAAGAAGACAGGGAGGAAGAGAGGGAGGGAGAGAGGGAAGAATAGAGGGAGGAAGAGAGGGAGGGAAGGAGGAAGAGAAGGAAGAAAAGAAGGAAAGAAGGAAAGGAAACAGTAAGGGTTAGTTTGAAATTCTCAGTGAAGAATCAGGAAACAGGAAGTGATGTCAGAGTTACCATGGTTACCTCAGCATAGATAATTTACAGGTTTATGTCTTTTTTTAGCTTCAGGATCTGCAGTTGATATTAATTATTGATCAGGTCCAGCTTCACCTGTGACCTTTGCTGGCCTGATCATTGATCAGCATCATTGATCAGTGATCAGCATCATTGATCAGCATCATTGATCAGTGATCAGCATCATTGATCAGCATCATTGATCATTGATCAGCATCATTGATCAGTGATCAGCATCATTGATCAGCATCATTGATCATTGATCAGCATCATTGATCAGCATCATTGATCAGCATCATTGATCATTGATCAGCATCATTGATCAGCATCATTGATCAGCATCATTGATCAGCATCATTGATCAGCATCATTGATCAGTGATCAGCATCATTGATCAGCATCATTGATCATTGATCAGCATCATTGATCATTGATCAGCATCATTGATCAGCATCATTGATCATTGATCAGCATCATTGATCAGCATCATTGATCATTGATCAGCATCATTGATCAGCATCATTGACAATTGATCAGCATCATTGATCATTGCTCAGCATCATTGATCAGCATCATTGACCATTGATCAGCATCATTGATCAGTGATCAGCATCACTGATCAGCATTATTGACCATTGATCAGCATCATTGATCAGTGATCAGCATCATTGATCAGTGATCAGCATCAGTGATCAGCATCATTGATTAGTTATCAGCATCATTGATCAGTGATCAGCATCAGTGATCATTGATCAGCATCATTGATCAGTGATCAGCATCATTGATCAGCATCGTTGATCAGTGATCAGCATCGTTGGTCAGTGATCAGCATCATTGATCAGTGATCAGCATCATTGATCAGTGATCAGTGATCAGCATCATTGATCAGTGATCAGCGATCAGCATCATTGATCAGCATCATTGATCAGTGATCAGCATCATTGATCAGCATTGTTGATCAGTGATCAGCATCGTTGGTCAGTTATCAGCATCATTGATCAGTGATCAGCATCATTGATCAGTGATCAGCGATCAGCATCATTGATCAGCATCATTGATCAGTGATCAGCATCATTGATCAGCATCATTGATCAGTGATCAGCATCATTGACTCACTCTGAAGCTTCCTCGACTCCCCACAGACATCTTCTCCTCATCATCAGACATCTGCAGACACAGAGACAGCAGTAAAACTACGACAGTACTGCAATACTACAAGTACTACTACAACATACAAGTACTACAATAACACACAAAGAGCACTACAAGAAGAGACGCTGAGGAACAGAGGAAGAGGAAAGAAAGAAAGAAGAGATACAGACCGAAGTGTGTCTCCTCGAGTGACGAGAGTAACGTTCACTATCCTCCTGGAGGAGGAGGAGAGAGGAGGAGAGGATGAGGGGAGGAGCAGAGAGGAGAAAGAGAAGAGAGAGGAGTGGAGGAAAAAGAGAGAGAGGTTGAGGAGAGAGGAGGAGAGGAGAAAGAGAAGAGAGAGGAAAGAGGAGTGGAGGAGAGGTTGAGGGGAGGAGCAGAGAGGAGAAAGAGAAGAGAGAGGAGTGGAGGAAAAAGAGAGAGAGGTTGAGGAGAGAGGAGGAGAGGAGAAAGAGAAGAGAGAGGAAAGAGGAGTGGAGGAGAGGTTGAGGGGAGGAGCAGAGAGGAGAAAGAGAAGAGAGAGGAGTGGAGGAAAAAGAGAGAGAGAGGTCGAGGAGAGAGGAGAAAGAGAAGAGAGAGGAGAGGAGGAAAAAGAGAGAGAGAGGTAGAGGAGAGAGGAGGAGAGAGGAGAAAGAGAAGAGAGAGGAAAGAGGAGTGGAGGAGAGGATGAGGGGAGGATGAGGAGAGGAGCAGAGAGGAGAAAGAGAAGAGAGAGGAGTGGAGGAAAAAGAGAGAGAGGTTGAGGAGAGAGGAGGAGAGGAGAAAGAGAAGAGAGAGGAAAGAGGAGTGGAGGAGAGGTTGAGGGGAGGAGCAGAGAGGAGAAAGAGAAGAGAGAGGAGTGGAGGAAAAAGAGAGAGAGAGGTCGAGGAGAGAGGAGAAAGAGAAGAGAGAGGAGAGGAGGAAAAAGAGAGAGAGAGGTAGAGGAGAGAGGAGGAGAGAGGAGAAAGAGAAGAGAGAGGAAAGAGGAGTGGAGGAGAGGATGAGGGGAGGAGCAGAGAGGAGAAAGAGAAGAGAGAGGAGTGGAGGAAAAAGAGAGAGAGAGGTCGAGGAGAGAGGAGGAGAGGAGAAAGAGAAGAGAGAGGAGAGAGGAGTGGAGGAGAGGATGAGGGGAGGAGGAGAGAGGAGAAAGAGAAGAGAGGAGAGGAGTGGAGAAAAAAGAGAGAGAGGTAGAGGAGAGAGGAGGAGGAGATATAATTCCAGTTAATTGGTGCATATAAACGCTGCTGCTGCCTGACAGACACAACCCAGGGACCAAAAACACAGACCAAACTACAGAACCTGTCAGACATGCTGAGGGGAACGCTCAGTCAAACAAACTTCAAAATAAAAGGGAATATTATTTGAATATACATAAATAGAAAAACAAAGGAAGCAATTCAGCTTGACTATAATAAAATAAAAATGTGATTTTATTTTATGTGAACTTGATATTTATTATATTCAAGTTCAGTTTCTTTATGTCTATATATCTATCTCTATCTATAGAAGGAGCAGCTCATGTGGACAGAAGCACAGCAGCAGTTTAATCTGGATTAAAGCTGCTAATCCACCTGGGAGTCAGTCTGAGCACATGCAGCACAACAACAACAACAACAACAACAACAACAACAACAGCCTGCTGACATGCTCTGACACATGCTAACCACCTCACTGGTTTAACTGGAGCTGGACCAGTCAGAGAACTGGGTCAGGACTGGTCTGGAGTTCAGACAGCAGTCACTGCTAATCCAGACCATAATACTCCAGGAGGAGGAGGAGGAAGAGTCCTACCATCCACTGCTCAATGTGACCCCACTTATTATCCAGACCATAATACTTCTGCAGCAGGAAGAGGAACAGGAAGTGAAAGATGTTAGAAGAGAGGAAAAACCAAACCTTTCCAGATTTAAAGAGGAAAACATGAACATGTTATCAGGTATGTTTGTTTGAAAGGTTAACATTTAGTGGTGAGTGGAGGTCAGTGAGAGCAGATTTAAGGTGGACTGGAGGAGTTCATCATACCTTGTGGCTGTGAAACAGCTACAGGAGACGAGAAGAGACAAGAGGAGAGACTGAAGGTTAGAGACATCAGGTGAGAACAGGAAGTTTAGGAGGCAAGGAAGTAGGACAGGAAGTACCAACAGGAAGCTGAGCAACATAACGCTTTAGTGAATGGAGTCTGGTGAGAGGAGAGCTTAAATTACAGCTTTAGTGAATGGAGTCTGGTGAGAGGAGAGCTTAAATTACAGCTTTAGTGAATGGAGTCTGGTGAGAGGAGAGCTTAAATTACAGCTTTAGTGAATGGAGTCTGGTGAGAGGAGAGCTTAAATTACAGCTTTAGTGAATGGAGTCTGGTGAGAGGAGAGCTTAAATTACAGCTTTAGTGAATGGAGTCTGGTGAGAGGAGAGCTTAAATTACAGCTTTAGTGAATGGAGTCTGGTGAGAGGAGAGCTTAAATTACAGCTTTAGTGAATGGAGTCTGGTGAGAGGAGAGCTTAAATTACAGCTTTAGTGAATGGAGTCTGGTGAGAGGAGAGCTTAAATTACAGCTTTAGTGAATGGAGTCTGGTGAGAGAAGAGCTTAAATTACAGCTTTAGTGAATGGAGTCTGGTGAGAGGAGAGCTTAAATTACAGCTTTAGTGAATGGAGTCTGGTGAGAGGAGAGCTTAAATTACAGCTTTAGTGAATGGAGTCTGGTGAGAGGAGAGCTTAAATTACAGCTTTAGTGAATGGAGTCTGGTGAGAGGAGAGCTTAAATTACAGCTTTAGTGAATGGAGTCTGGTGAGAGGAGAGCTTAAATTGCAGCTTTAGTGAATGGAGTCTGGTGAGAGGAGAGCTTAAATTACAGCTTTAGTGAATGGAGTCTGGTGAGAGGAGAGCTTAAATTACAGCTTTAGTGAATGGAGTCTGGTGAGAGGAGAGCTTAAATTACAGCTTTAGTGAATGGAGTCTGGTGAGAGGAGAGCTTAAATTACAGCTTTAGTGAATGGAGTCTGGTGAGAGGAGAGCTTAAATTACAGCTTTAGTGAATGGAGTCTGGTGAGAGGAGAGCTTAAATTACAGCTTTAGTGAATGGAGTCTGGTGAGAGGAGAGCTTAAATTACAGCTTTAGTGAATGGAGTCTGGTGAGAGGAGAGCTTAAATTACAGCTTTAGTGAATGGAGTCTGGTGAGAGGAGAGCTTAAATTACAGCTTTAGTGAATGGAGTCTGGTGAGAGGAGAGCTTAAATTACAGCTTTAGTGAATGGAGTCTGGTGAGAGGAGAGTTTAAATTACAGCTTTAGTGAATGGAGTCTGGTGAGAGGAGATCTTAAATTACAGCTTTAGTGAATGGAGTCTGGTGAGAGGAGATCTTAAATTACAGCTTTAGTGAATGGAGTCTGGTGAGAGGAGAGCTTAAATTACAGCTTTAGTGAATGGAGTCTGGTGAGAGGAGAGCTTAAATTACAGCTTTAGTGAATGGAGTCTGGTGAGAGGAGATCTTAAATTACAGCTTTAGCGAATGGAGTCTGGTGAGAGGAGAGTTTAAATTACAGCTTTAGCGAATGGAGTCTGGTGAGAGGAGATCTTAAATTACAGCTTTAGTGAATGGAGTCTGGTGAGAGGAGAGCTTAAATTACAGCTTTGGTGAATGGAGTCTGGTGAGAGGAGAGTTTAAATTACAGCTTTAGTGAATGGAGTCTGGTGAGAGGAGAGCTTAAATTACAGCTTTAGTGAATGGAGTCTGGTGAGAGGAGAGCTTAAATTACAGCTTTAGTGAATGGAGTCTGGTGAGAGGAGAGCTTAAATTACAGCTTTAGTGAATGGAGTCTGGTGAGAGGAGAGCTTAAATTACAGCTTTAGTGAATGGAGTCTGGTGAGAGGAGAGCTTAAATTACAGCTTTAGTGAATGGAGTCTGGTGAGAGGAGAGCTTAAATTACAGCTTTAGCGAATGGAGTCTGGTGAGAGGAGATCTTAAACTTCTCTCTGTTAATGTAAATCTTAATTCTTCTTGCCTCTTGTCTTCTTCTGATCACATGACTCATTAACAAACAGTAAAACTTGATTACATCAGAATTCAGAGGAAAGGTAACTAATTACAACCAATCACTAATCTTTATCGCCATAGAAACAAGCTAAAGTTAAATGTCAGAACCTATGAAATGTTATTATTTTTTAAACTTGATCATTCCACATGAACATGTTTAAATCTTTTGTCTGAGCGATCTTTTTTAAGAAAATAAAAGTTTTCACTTTTAAGCTCTATGTTTCAGGATCAAACAGGATAATTTAGCAGACATGAAGAAGAACACGGAGCTGTCGTTTTATTCTGAAAGGCTGCTGCTATGTGAAATAATCATATTAAAATGAATAATAATGATGAAAATGTGAATAAAAGAGGGACTCACCAGCGTCATGGAGGATCTGCTGCCAACTGAGGGACGCTGATTAAAAGCTCAGTCTGACCTTTGACCCCAGGCTGACATCATCATGTGACACTGATCAATCAACACCCTTTCACAATAAAAGCCTGCTCACCTCCTTCTGCTGTCTCTCCAGCTCCTTCATCCTGATCTCTCGGGCCTCGGCTCTCGCAGCTCGCTTCGCCGCCAGCCTCGCCTCCGCCTGACACACACACACACACACACACACACACACACAGTTATTGATTGTTATTCGATCATCAACGGTTAAAAACAGAACAGATTTTTTCTAATAAATGATCTTCGGACGCTCTCACTGATCAATAATCAGCTCCTCATCAATAATAAGAATGATGTCATCGTTTCAGGAAACACCTCATTCATTATAAATATTATCTTTATTGACAGTATTTTTGCTCTTAAATGTCTCATCATGTTTCTCATTCTGAACCTCTGGGACACGCCCTCTGACACACCTGAGGCCGGGCACACCTGGACGGACAGGTTCCTCTGCTGTTAGAGTCAGCCTGATGCATGATGGGATGCAGAGGTCAGAAGAGACAGGGATTAAAATGAGGAGAGGATTAAAAGATGGAGGTCCTCTCAGTAGGTCACTGGTGAGGAGAGACTCGCTCTCACCAGACTCCATTCAGAAAACACGCGATTTAAGCGACAGCTGTCGGTCAGCCTGAGCGCGTCTGAATGTGATCGGACCGGTTTGAGCTTCCTGTTCAGTGACAAACAGCTTCATTTCTCTCCCCAGAAGCACCAAAGATGCTCAGTAAATACAGACATATTTCAACAGATGAAGAAGTAAAGTGGGGTCACCACTTCCTGCGGGTGCTTCACAATAAAAGCATTAAGATGTGGCCCGTTGACCACATTCCAGCTCCAGTATGTAGGACGACAACATGAACAAACCGGTGAACACAAAGAGGCTTTTGTTCCATAAAACACACAATGACAGCTGCTTTCTTTCAGCTGCTGGACCTCTGGGCTATTTTTAGATGTAGTTTGAATCATTTGGTTGATCTTGTTCTGTGTCATGAAGAACATTTCATCATGATTCTAACGGATTATTCTCTGGCTGAATGGAGGTTATATTAAATAAAAATTGTGTTTTACTTGGTTTATTCCTTTATTCTATCTTCATTCATGTGAAGCATTTTATCTGATTTATTTATTCATCTTTTGTTTTTAGTACAGGTGAGTTGTTTCCGGTCCAGCCTCCAGCAGAATCGCAGGTAAATTTACTGAAAATAAAGTGAAGAAAAAAAACCTGCAGGATTCCCGCAGTGAGCCGCGGTTCCGCCCTCGTGTCAGATCGATAATCATATCGATGATCAGATCAATAACAGCATCGATCAGCAGCCTCACCTCTCGTGCTATCTGGTTGAGAGCATCGTCCTCGGCCGTCAGCTTCTCCCGGTTCGGGATCCTCTTCCTGCCCGGTCCCTGAGTCCCCATCCTGCAGGAGGTTTTATCCGCTCAGGGCTCGTCTGGTCCGGCTCATGCGGACCCGGTCCTCCAGACCAGGAGCAACACTAATGAACCGGTTTGAGCTGAGACCTGTGTTTGTCCTCTTGTGCTCGTCGGTGAGGTTCTGGATCCTCCTCCTTCCTGTCCGTAGCTCAGGTTCCCATCACTCTGGAGCCGAACCACCCACAGAGACCCGCTGTAGTCCAGCAGATCCAGAATGAGACATTCAGAGCAGGAGGACACCCCAAACACGAGCGTTCAGTGTTAAAATGTGTGTTTTTCTGACGCTGTTCGGCGGTCACCTTCTCGCCTCGGGATCTTAAGTCTCCATCGTTTCGCAGGTTTTCTTAGAGGAGCTGGATTTTCCAGAAAGGTCTCATTTAGTCCAGAATCACTTCAGAATCAAATAAAACACCACAGGAAGCTGCTGTGGATAAAATGTCCCTGCGATGTCCCCCTGGATGTCCTGGCTTAGCTAGCTGCCGTTAGCCACTTCAAACCGTCACAACCGGAAAAACGGGAAGGAGAAACGTGTTGAAATCTACCGGTTGTTGTTGTTGTTGCCCGTTGACCGTTGCCAGTTGCCAGTTGCCACAGCTCCTCCCGGTGAGCAGAAACCAGTCGACGCAGCGTCGGTAAATCGGCCGGTCGGCTCGTTAATCCGCCGGGTTCAGTTTGGACCGTGAAGTAAACACGACTCAGTGTGCCAGGTGAGGCGCAGGTGGGCTGGTACCGGGCCCTGAACGCATCCCGACGCTCCAGCCCGCAGTGTGACGGAGGACGGAGAAACTTTTATTGTGGAGGGGTGGACGGATGCACTTGTCGATACGCACAGGAAGTGGCCGTTCAAAATAAAAGCGGACAGTGCTTCATATTTGACAAAGATGGATGACAGTTAGTGAATCAATAAACACTGGAAATCACAATCCTGGAGCTTACACTTTATTGATCAGAAAGACAGAAAGACCTTTGATCATCAACACATTTCCTTTCCAATAAACCAAACATCAAACTGATCAATAACATCCTGTTTACTATCGATCAGTACATTGAGAGAAACAACCTGGGTGACTATTGATCAGAAATCAAGAAAAGAAAGAAAGTGTGAAATAATTCAGTCATAACTCACTCTCTGTTTTTTTATCAGTATTTTGATCAAAGTTGATTTCTTTAAAAGGCGTAAACGTGATTTATTTCATTTTATTCTACTTCTCATCGCAGCAGTTGGTAAAGGAAACATCATATTATATACTAAGACTTATGTATTTTAATTTCAGTTTAAGGAAAGCTTGAATCATTTTATTTTTCTTTTAACATTTTGTGAACCGTACTGCATCATTTCACTTTAAAATATTTACTTTCATTAATTTTGTAAACTTGTTTCCACCCTGCACAGGATGTATTCAGCATGTGAACGTTTCTTTTGTGTGAGAATATTCATGTTTAGTACTCAGCACTATTTGACCTCAAGGTGAAGCTGAAACGTTTGTTCTTCATCAGTCGAAGGTTCACAACAGGTTTGATTTCCACTGAGCGCCGTTACTGTTTCCTGTCGACAAAAACAACAAGTATTTCTGTGTGTGTGTGTGTGTGTGTGTGTGTGTGCTCTATTTATGCAGCTATAACATCCAGAAACATCACGAGAAGAGGAGGTTCTTACGGGAGACGTCTTGGACTGATTTCTTCTTCTGCTGGGATCCAGGAAGCTTTTTTATTGGAAGCAAATTGAAATTGAACTCATTAGAAAGCTTCAGTGTTTCAGGTATTTTATTGTGATAAGAACAACACTTGTCGTTTTAATTTGAAACTATCAGAAAAGTGTAGAATGAGCTGAATGTCCAGCTCACACTTCATCAGAAAATGCATCATGATGCAGAGATTCATCATTTTTCGAGCCAGATTTAAAATGGAAATAATAAACCCACCTTCTTCTTGGATCCTGCAGCGTTCAGAGCAGCGATCTTGCTCTCGATGTCCGACACCTGCAGGAAAACAGGAAGTATGACTATTTGATCCAAATCTTCAGCACGTTCACATTTTATTTTGACATCCCATAATGAGTTGTGTCTTGATTGATTGTGGATCAGAACAGGGTTAGATTTCATGACAGAATCATATATTTCAGTGTCTGAATGATGCATTTTCTGAATATTGCAGTTTGGATGGTTGGTGTTCATGTTAAATAAAGCTTTATTGGTTCTTTCATTTTCTAGGCTTCATGTGTTTTGTGTGTTTTTTTTATTCCTCGTGTTGTTTCTGCAGTGTTTGACTCTGTTTCCTAAATAAAGCTGCACTATTGGACATATCTGAAGATGTCAGGTGGTTTCCTCGTCACCTCGCTCTCGGCGCTCTGCACTCTGGCGGCGGTCAGCGCCACCACGTCCTCCAGCTCTGACAGCTCAGAGTCCGTCGTGCCGCCAAAGCGAGTCTTGGCGTTCTGCTCGAGGCGCCGCAGCTTCGTCTCCAGCTCGTAGGACTGGCCGGCCGCCACGTACACCTGAACAGGTAAGACAGGAAAACACCTGAGTGAGGAGAGACGCACCTGAACACCTCAGATCAGACCAGAACAGGGCCGAGTCTCACCAGGAACAGTCTGGGTCCACAGATCAGACAAGTTCCCACTGTGTTCCCAGTTTATTCCCTGTAGATTTCCCACTGTGTTCCCAGTTTATTCCCTATAGATTTCCCACTGTTCTCAGTTTATTCCCTATAGATTTCCCACTGTGTTCCCAGTTTATTCCCTATAGATTTCCCACTGTGTTCTCAGTTTATTCCCTATAGATTTCCCACTGTGTTCCCAGTTTATTCCCTATAGATTTCCCACTGTGTTCCCAGTTTATTCCCTATAGATTTCCCACTGTGTTCCCAGTTTATTCCCTATAGATTTCCCACTGTGTTCCCAGTTTATTCCCTATAGATTTCCCACTGTGTTCCCAGTTTATTCCCTGTAGATTTCCCACTGTGTTCCCAGTTTATTCCCTATAGATTTCCCACTAAGTTCCCAGTTTATTCCCTATAGACTTCCCACTAAGTTCCCAGTTTATTCCCTATAAATTTCCCACTAAGTTCCCAGTTTATTCCCTATAGACTTCCCACTAAGTTCCCAATTTATTCCCTATAGATTTCCCACCATGTTCCCAGTATGTTCCCACTGTGTTCACTATATTCCCTATGTATTTCCCACCATGTTCCCAGTAAGTTCCCAGTAAGTTCCCACTGTGTTCACTATATTCCCTATGTATTTCCCACCATGTTCCCAGTAAGTTCCCAGTAAGTTCCCAGTATGTTCCCAGTATGTTCCCAGTAAGTTCCCAGTATGTTCCCACTGTGTTCACTATATTCCCTATATATTTCCCACCATGTTCCCAGTAAGTTCCCAGTATGTTCCCACTGTGTTCACTATATTCCCTATGTATTTCCCACCATGTTCCCAGTAAGTTCCCAGTAAGTTCCCAGTATGTTCCCAGTATGTTCCCACTGTGTTCACTATATTCCCTATGTATTTCCCACCATGTTCCCAGTAAGTTCCCAGTATGTTCCCACTGTGTTCACTATATTCCCTATGTATTTCCCACCATGTTCCCAGTAAGTTCCCAGTATGTTCCCAGTAAGTTCCCAGTAAGTTCCCAGTATGTTCCCAGTATGTTCCCACTGTGTTCACTATATTCCCTATGTATTTCCCACCATGTTCCCAGTAAGTTCCCAGTAAGTTCCCAGTATGTTCCCACTGTGTTCACTATATTCCCTATGTATTTCCCACCATGTTCCCAGTAAGTTCCCAGTATGTTCCCAGTATGTTCCCACTGTGTTCACTATATTCCCTATGTATTTCCCACCATGTTCCCAGTAAGTTCCCAGTATGTTCCCAGTATGTTCCCACTGTGTTCACTATATTCCCTATGTATTTCCCACCATGTTCCCAGTAAGTTCCCAGTAAGTTCCCAGTATGTTCCCACTGTGTTCACTATATTCCCTATGTATTTCCCACCATGTTCCCAGTAAGTTCCCAGTATGTTCCCAGTATGTTCCCACTGTGTTCACTATATTCCCTATGTATTTCCCACCATGTTCCCAGTAAGTTCCCAGTAAGTTCCCAGTATGTTCCCACTGTGTTCACTATATTCCCTATGTATTTCCCACCATGTTCCCAGTAAGTTCCCAGTATGTTCCCAGTGTGTTCCCAGTAAGTTCCCAGTATGTTCCCAGTAAGTTCCCAGTAAGTTCCCAGTATGTTCCCACTGTGTTCACTATATTCCCTATGTATTTCCCACCATGTTCCCAGTAAGTTCCCAGTATGTTCCCAGTATGTTCCCACTGTGTTCACTATATTCCCTATGTATTTCCCACCATGTTCCCAGTAAGTTCCCAGTATGTTCCCAGTAAGTTCCCAGTATGTTCCCACTGTGTTCACTATATTCCCTATGTATTTCCCACCATGTTCCCAGTAAGTTCCCAGTAAGTTCCCAGTATGTTCCCACTGTGTTCACTATATTCCCTATGTATTTCCCACCATGTTCCCAGTAAGTTCCCAGTAAGTTCCCAGTATGTTCCCACTGTGTTCACTATATTCCCTATGTATTTCCCACCATGTTCCCAGTAAGTTCCCAGTAAGTTCCCAGTATGTTCCCACTGTGTTCAGTATATTCCCTATGTATTTCCCACCATGTTCCCAGTAAGTTCCCAGTATGTTCCCAGTAAGTTCCCAGTATGTTCCCAGTATGACACCCGGCCCGGTGGGGATGGACTGGGTTGGGGAAGCTGGAGGGTTGAAGCGGTCCAGAAGAATCCGTCATGCAGACCAGGAGGAGGTTTAGTTCCAGACTCAGACAGGTTAGAGGACTGGGAGGACAGGGTGTGCAGTTTCTGTTGAAGCTTACATTTTCCTCAAGTTCCCTGAACGCATCATCGGCTTGCTTAACGTCAGTCCCTACTACGTGGGATCTGGCGAGCGGCTCGGCGAGGCCGTACTCAGCCATCGCGTTTTCTGTGGCATTAATGGTCCTCAGGACCTCAGTGGTGAGGTCGCAGAGGGCGGCGGCAGTCGATCTCTGAAAGCCATGTAGAGGGACAGATGTTAGCAGCTGGAACACAACACCTGGTCCTGCAGCAGCTACCGGCCTGTTAGTCAGGACAGACACATGGTTCACGCTGTTCATGTAACACATGGTTTGGTTTGAGGGGTTTGTTACGTCACGTAGCGTCACTGCCGCACTAAAGTCACATGACCCGTCCTCCACCAAAGCCCGTGATAAGCCCGTCTGTCCACCAGAGGGCAGCTTCACATATGAGAAGAACTGAGTGGATCCGTCTTGTTCTTACAGGAAATATTATATTTCAGGACTAAAAAGGGCATCCTTGATTTATGGAGGCGACTAAAGGGCTTGTCGTCATGATAACAAGGAACAACAGAAGACCAAAAGAGCAGCACCACAGGTGTGTGTGGTCCAGACAGGTAGCTGCTGACATCACATCCTGCTGTTAACGAAGGCAGGAAGCAGCCGGTTAGTGAGGACGCAGTCATGCAGCACGTCAAATATGACTCTCTTCAAAAACACCCTCCAGGAGGGAAAAGGCTGCACATATCCTGACAGGGATATACAGCGTACCTGTGGGGCAATCACTCTTTGACCTCGTTCAACACAAACAGGATCCTGGACGTTCCAGATTTGGTGTCAGATGCTCGAGTCGGACCAGATCTGGTTCTGAGGTGAACCTGACTGAAACCTCCAGGTTCCTGTTCCTCCTACCTTCTGGGCCTCGGTGGGCATCTCGTCACTGGAGGAGCTCAGGTCTTTGTCCTTCAGAGAGTCCAGAGCGACGGCAGGGCCGGACCTGGTGCTGCTCTTCCCCACAGAGAAGGGCTTCTTCCCGGCCTCGTCGTCTGACGACAGGCCCTTATCGCTCAGGTTCCCTGCCAGCTCGCTCAGCTTCCTCCTCAGCTTCTCCTCCTCGTTCGGACCCGACGGGGTCGAGGTCTGCACGAACAAAGACATACAGGAAGTAGAGTCACTGTGCCGGTCCTTCAAAATAAAACAGGATCTGTCCACAACAGGAGCACCTCATCAGCAGGTGTCATCTTCTCCTCCAGGCGGTTCAGCAGACCCTCGATGGCCGACATCCGTTTGTTCAGCTCATTCATCTGACAGCAAACAGGTGAACACAGACAGGTGAACACAGACAGGTAAACACAGACAGGTGAACACAGGTAAACAGACAGGTAAACACAGACAGGTGAACACAGACAGGTAAACACAGGTAAACACGCAGGTAAACACAGACAGGTGAACACAGACAGGTAAACACAGGTAAACACGCAGGTAAACACAGACAGGTAAACACAGACAGGTGAACACAGGTAAACAGACAGGTAAACACAGACAGGTGAACACAGACAGGTAAACACAGGTAAACACAGACAGGTGAACACAGACAGGTGAACACAGGTAAACAGACAGGTAAACACAGACAGGTGAACACAGACAGGTAAACACAGACAGGTGAACACAGTTAAACAGACAGGTAAACACAGACAGGTAAACACAGACAGGTGAACACAGGTAAACAGACAGGTAAACACAGACAGGTAAACACAGACAGGTAAACACAGACAGGTGAACACAGGTAAACAGACAGGTAAACACAGACAGGTGAACACAGACAGGTAAACACAGGTAAACACAGACAGGTGAACACAGACAGGTGAACACAGACAGGTAAACACAGGTAAACACAGACAGGTGAACACAGACAGGTGAACACAGACAGGTAAACACAGACAGGTGAACACAGGTAAACAGACAGGTAAACACAGACAGGTGAACACAGGTAAACAGACAGGTAAACACAGACAGGTGAACACAGACAGGTAAACACAGACAGGTGAACACAGGTAAACAGACAGGTAAACACAGACAGGTGAACACAGACAGGTGAACACAGACAGGTAAACACAGACAGGTGAACACAGGTAAACAGACAGGTAAACACAGACAGGTGAACACAGGTAAACAGACAGGTAAACAGACAGGTAAACACAGACAGGTAAAGACAGACAGGTGAACACAGACAGGTAAACACAGACAGGTGAACACAGACAGGTGAACACAGACAGGTAAACACAGACAGGTGAACACAGGTAAACAGACAGGTGAACACAGACAGGTAAAGACAGACAGGTGAACACAGGTAAACAGACAGGTAAACACAGACAGGTGAACACAGACAGGTAAACACAGACAGGTGAACACAGGTAAACAGACAGGTAAACACAGACAGGTGAACACAGACAGGTGAACACAGACAGGTAAACACAGACAGGTGAACACAGGTAAACAGACAGGTAAACACAGACAGGTGAACACAGGTAAACAGACAGGTAAACAGACAGGTAAACACAGACAGGTAAAGACAGACAGGTGAACACAGACAGGTAAACAGACAGGTAAACACAGACAGGTGAACACAGACAGGTAAACACAGACAGGTAAACACAGACAGGTGAACACAGGTAAACAGACAGGTGAACACAGACAGGTGAACACAGACAGGTAAACACAGACAGGTGAACACAGACAGGTAAACACAGACAGGTAAACACAGACAGGTGAACACAGGTAAACAGACAGGTGAACACAGACAGGTAAACACAGACAGGTAAACACAGAGAGGTGAACACAGACAGGTGAACACAGACAGGTAAACACAGACAGGTGAACACAGGTAAACAGACAGGTAAACACAGACAGGTGAACACAGACAGGTGAACACAGGTAAACACACAGGTAAACAGACAGGTAAACACAGACAGGTAAACAGACAGGTAAACACAGACAGGTGAACACAGACAGGTAAACACAGACAGGTGAACACAGACAGGTAAACACAGACAGGTAAACAGACAGGTAAACACAGACAGGTGAACACAGACAGGTGAACACAGACAGGTAAACACAGACAGGTAAACACAGACAGGTGAACACAGACAGGTAAACACAGACAGGTAAACACAGACAGGTAAACAGACAGGTAAACACAGACAGGTGAACACAGACAGGTGAACACAGACAGGTAAACACAGACAGGTAAACACAGACGGTCCTTACAGGTGGGGCTTGTCCCAGGTTCTCCTGGGAGGACGCTCTGCTGTTTCGGCGGCGGTAGGGGGGTTGTTGGTACATGGGGGGGTACATGGGGGGGTACCTCGGGTACTCATCCTCATCGGAGGTGTCGACATACTGCTGCCTAGCAACTGAGGAGCTGATCTTAGACAGAGACCGAGTCCGGACCATCTTACTGTCCCCATAGTCATCTGACAACACAGGTGACCACACAGGTAAATGAACAGGTAAATAAAGGTAAACAGGTGACCACACAGGTAAACCCACTGCAGGCCAGCTCTTCTAACAGCCCCTAAATGGAGCTTTACCTGTTCAGGTACTGTGTTTATGTACTCTGTGTGTACTTGTACACAGTGTATTTGTACACGTACCAGGTCTCATGGCGTAGCGGTCCAGGCTCTTCCTGCGGTTCGCTCGGTAGACGTCGTAGTCCACGTCGTAGCGGTAGCCTCGGTCCTCCTGCATCTGCATCTGCATCTGCGAAGCTCATTAGCGTTAAATCTATGGTAAACATGTTGTTGTTGTTGATGTTGATGTTGTCGTCCTACCTGGACAGACGGTCGTCGTGAATAAGGGAAATACTCCTCAGGGTCAAAGTCCAGAGGATGGACGGACAGCAGCCGTTTGTTCTTCCTCATCTGGAGGAGAAGAAATCAAATCAAACCACAGTTTATTCCGTGTCTGATTCACTGTCAGCAGATTGTGTCTGAATTCTCAGTTACCACTTTGTAGCGCTGAACTTCAGCCTCGCCGTGGTCGTCCTCCGCTCCGTTATACATGTCTGCAGGTACAACAGGTACCACAAGTACAACAAGTCGATACTTCAGGAATAATACTGATAATAACACTGATATTTCATGACGACTCACGGCTGCGGACGTCCGGCATACTCTGAGTGTCGTCGTCACGACCACCTGAAGACAAACAAACATCAACAATATTTCAGCTCACGGGGAAAAAAATACTGCAAATATAAATAAAAACAAAGATAAAACAGGAAGATAAGTGAGAAATGAAGACTGAAAATTATTAGTCTTAAAAATCAGTTTATTTGAAACATATTTTAATAATATTTTCCACAGAGTCAGCAGATGCTGAGCTGGTCCGTGAACGCATCATGATGATGTCACTCACCATCTCCGTTCAGCCTCTTGTACAGTGACCTCATCACCTTCGCACTGCCGAAGCGCTTGAAGCGATTCCTCACGTTGTCATGGTACCAGCCCAGAGTACCGATCTTCAGTACCCTGCAGGAGTACACACAAAATACTGCACTTCATACAGCATACAGACAGTACCTGCAGCGTCTCACCTGTCCTACCTGCAGCGTCTCACCTGTCCTACCTGCAGAGTCCCACCTGTCCTACCTGCAGCATCTACCTGCAGAGTCCCACCTGTCCTACCTGCAGCATCTACCTGCAGAGTCTCACCTGTCCTACCTGCAGCGTCTCACCTGTCCTACCTGCAGAGTCCCACCTGTCCTACCTGCAGCATCTACCTGCAGAGTCCCACCTGTCCTACCTGCAGCGTCTCACCTGTCCTACCTGCAGCATCTACCTGCAGAGTCCCACCTGTCCTACCTGCAGCGTCTCACCTGTCCTACCTGCAGCGTCTCACCTGTCCTACCTGCAGCGTCTCACCTGGTCATGCGGCAGTTGTCACACACCCAGCCGTGCTCCTTCTTGTTGTAGCGGCTGCAGGACTTGCAGGTGAACAGGTGACAGTCCAGACACCGTCTCTTGCTGTTCACCAGGAACTTGAAGGGCTGCAGGCAGCGAATGCAGAGAGATTCTGACAGGTGAGTCTGAGAGCCCAGCAGCTCTCGCTTGGTGTCCTCCTTCTCGATCCTGGTCTTCAGCTGCCTGCAAGGAGGACACACAGTACTGCTAGTGCTACTGCTAGTACTACTGTCCCTGCAGGGAGGACACACAGTACTGCTAGTACTACTGCTAGTACTGCTAGTACTACTGTCAGTATACTAAAACTTGCACAGTGTTCATCAGATTAGTTCAATCTTTAACTCCATGTCTATTTTTTTCTGTGTAAATAGAAATTTCTCTGTGAAATCAGATTATCAGCCCCAGGGGCTGATGGGACTTGTAGTCCTCAGGAGGACACAGAGCCTCTTTGTGACCTTCCTGTTGTCCCTTCAGACGCTCCATGTGAACAAAACGTGATCGAGCTCAACAATGACATCTTTTTCACATTCCTGCACAGTTCACATGAACACATGATGAACACGTGTACACATGATGAACACATGAACACATGATGAACACGTGTACACATGATGAACACATGAACACATGATGAACACATGATGAACACATGATGAACACGTGTACACATGATGAACACATGATGAACACGTGTACACATGATGAACACATGAACACATGATGAACACATAAACACGTGAACACATGAACACATGATGAACACGTGTACACATGATGAACACATGATGAACACATGATGAACACATGATGAACACGTGTACACATGATGAACACATGAACACATGATGAACACATGATGAACACATCAACACGTGAACACATGAACACGTGAACACGTGAACACGTGATGAACACGTGATGAACACTAGTTCACGTGTTCATCACGTGTTCATCACGTGTTCACGTGTTCACGTGTTCATCATGTGTTCATGTGTTCACGTGTTCACGTGTTCATCATGTGTTCACGTGTTCACGTGTTGATGTGTTCATCATGTGTTCATGTGTTCACGTGTTGATGTGTTCATCATGTGTTCATGTGAACTCTGCTGATCTGTAGGTACACATGAGTGTATATATATATATATATATATATATATATATACACACACTACAGTACATACAGATACTGCCTACAAATACTATATACTGTATAGATATACACAGCAGGTACAAACAACACAAGAGACATACAAGAGACAACACTACACATAAACACATGAACCATGTGTAGTACTACAGCAGTACTACGCATGTGGTAGTACTACTTACCCCAGGCGCTAAGTAGTACCCTAGCAGTATTAGCACTAGAGCAGTAGTAGTAGTACTAGAGTACTTACCCCAGGCGCTAAGCAGTACCCTAGCAGTATTAGCACTAGAGCAGTAGTAGTAGCAGTACTAGAGTACTCACCCCAGGCGCTAAGCAGTACCCTAGCAGTATTAGCACTAGAGCAGTAGTAGCAGTACTAGAGTACTCACCCCAGGCGCTAAGCAGTACCCTAGCAGTATTAGCACTAGAGCAGTAGTAGCAGTACTAGAGTACTCACCCCAGGCGCTAAGCAGTACCCTAGCAGTATTAGCACTAGAGCAGTAGTAGTAGTACTAGAGTACTCACCCCAGGCGCTAAGCAGTACCCTAGCAGTATTAGCACTAGAGCAGTAGTAGCAGTACTAGAGTACTCACCCCAGGCGCTAAGCAGTACCCTAGCAGTATTAGCACTAGAGCAGTAGTAGTAGTACTAGAGTACTCACCCCAGGCGCTAAGCAGTACCCTAGCAGTATTAGCACTAGAGCAGTAGTAGTAGTACTAGAGTACTCACCCCAGGCGCTAAGCAGTACCCTAGCAGTATTAGCACTAGAGCAGTAGTAGTAGTACTAGAGTACTCACCCCAGGCGCTAAGCAGTACCCTAGCAGTATTAGCACTAGAGCAGTAGTAGTAGTACTAGAGTACTCACCCCAGGCGCTAAGCAGTACCCTAGCAGTATTAGCACTAGAGCAGTAGTAGCAGTACTAGAGTACTCACCCCAGGCGCTAAGCAGTACCCTAGCAGTATTAGCACTAGAGCAGTAGTAGTAGCAGTACTAGAGTACTCACCCCAGGCGCTAAGCAGTACCCTAGCAGTATTAGCACTAGAGCAGTAGTAGTAGCAGTACTAGTGCTCACCCCAGGCTAAGCAGCCCTAGCAGTATTAGCACTGGAGCAGTGGTAGCAGCTAGGTGCTCACCCCAGGCTAAGCGGTGCCTGGCAGTATTAGCGCTGGAGCAGTAGTAGTAGTGCTACCAGAGTGCTCACCCCAGGCGCTAAGCAGTGCCCTAGCAGTATTAGCACTGGAGCAGTGGTAGTAGTACTAGAGTACTCACCCCAGGCTAAGCAGTGCAGTAGCACTAGAGCAGTAGTAGTAGCAGTACTAGAGTACTCACCCCAGGCGCTAAGCAGTACCCTAGCAGTATTAGCACTAGAGCAGTAGTAGTAGCAGTACTAGAGTACTCACCCCAGGCGCTAAGCAGTACCCTAGCAGTATTAGCACTAGAGCAGTAGTAGTAGTAGTACTAGAGTACTCACCCCAGGCGCTAAGCAGTACCCTAGCAGTATTAGCACTAGAGCAGTAGTAGTAGCAGTACTAGAGTACTCACCCCAGGCGCTAAGCAGTACCCTAGCAGTATTAGTACTAGAGCAGTAGTAGCAGTACTAGAGTACTCACCCCAGGCGCTAAGCAGTACCCTAGCAGTATTAGCACTAGAGCAGTAGTAGTAGCAGTACTAGAGTACTCACCCCAGGCGCTAAGCACCCTAGCAGTATTAGCACTGGAGCAGTAGTAGTAGTACTAGAGTACTCACCCCAGGCGCTAAGCAGTGCCCTAGCAGTATTGGCACTAGAGCAGTAGTAGTAGTACTGAGTACTCACCCCAGGCTAAGCAGTACCCTAGCAGTATTAGCACTAGAGCAGTAGTAGTAGTACTAGAGCACCCCAGGCGCCAAGTGCCCTAGCAGTATTAGCACTAGAGCAGTAGTGGTAGCACTAGAGTACTCACCCCAGGCGCTAAGCAGTGCCCTGGCAGTATTAGCACTAGAGCAGTAGTAGCAGTGCTGAGTACTCACCCCAGGCGCTAAGCAGTGCCCTAGCAGTGTAGCACTAGAGCAGTAGTAGCAGTGCTAGAGTACTCACCCCAGGCTAAGCAGTGCCCTAGCAGTATTAGCACTAGAGCAGTGGTAGCAGTACTAGAGTGCTCACCCCAGGCCTAAGCAGTACCCTAGCAGTATTAGCACTAGAGCAGTAGTAGTAGTGCTAGAGTGCTCACCCCAGGCGCCTAAGCACCTAGCAGTATTAGCACTAGAGCAGTAGTAGTAGTACTAGAGTACTCACCCCAGGCGCTAAGCAGTGCCCTAGCAGTATTAGCACCTAGAGCAGTAGTAGTAGTACTAGAGCTCACCCCAGGCTAGCAGCACCTAGCAGTATTAGCACTAGAGCAGTAGTAGTAGTACTAGAGTGCTCACCCCAGGCGCCAGCAGCTAGCAGTATTAGCACTAGCAGTAGTAGCACTAGAGTACTCACCCCAGCAGTAGCAGTAGCACTGCAGTAGTAGTAGTGAGCTCACCCCAGGCTAAGCAGCAGCAGTAGCACTAGAGCAGTAGTAGCAGTACTAGAGTGCTCACCCCAGCTAAGCAGTACAGCACTAGAGTAGTAGTAGTAGTAGCAGCTAGAGTACTCACCCCAGGCGCTAAGCAGTGCCCTGGCAGTATTAGTACTAGAGCAGTAGTAGTAGCAGTGCTAGTACTCACCCCAGGCGCTAAGCACCTGGCAGTATTGGCACTGGCAGTAGTAGTAGTACTAGAGTACTCACCCCAGGCGCTAAGCAGTACCCTAGCAGTATTAGCACTAGAGCAGTAGTAGTAGCAGTACTAGAGTACTCACCCCAGGCGCTAAGCAGTACCCTAGCAGTATTAGCACTAGAGCAGTAGTAGTAGCAGTACTAGAGTACTCACCCCAGGCGCTAAGCAGTACCCTAGCAGTATTAGCACTAGAGCAGTAGTAGTAGTACTAGAGTACTCACCCCAGGCGCTAAGAAGAACCCTAGAAGTTAAATCACTAGAGCAGTAGTAGTAGTAGTACTAGAGTACTCACCCCAGGCGCTAAGCAGTACCCTAGCAGTATTAGCACTAGAGCAGTAGTAGTAGCAGTACTAGAGTACTCACCCCAGGCGCTAAGCAGTACCCTAGCAGTATTAGCACTAGAGCAGTAGTAGCAGTACTAGAGTACTCACCCCAGGCGCTAAGCAGTACCCTAGCAGTATTAGCACTAGAGCAGTAGTAGCAGTACTAGAGTACTCACCCCAGGCGCTAAGCAGTACCCTAGCAGTATTAGCACTAGAGCAGTAGTAGTAGTACTAGAGTACTCACCCCAGGCGCTAAGCAGTACCCTAGCAGTATTAGCACTAGAGCAGTAGTAGCAGTACTAGAGTACTCACCCCAGGCGCTAAGCAGTACCCTAGCAGTATTAGCACGAGAGCAGAAGTAGTAGTACCAGAGCACTCACCCCAGGCGCTAAGCAGTACCCTAGCAGTATTAGCACCTAGAGCAGTAGTAGTAGTACTAGAGCACTCACCCCAGGCGCCAAGCACCCCTAGCAGTATTAGCACTAGAGCAGTAGTAGTAGTACTAGAGTACTCACCCCAGGCGCTAAGCAGTACCCTAGCAGTATTAGCACTAGAGCAGTAGTAGTAGCAGTACTAGAGTACTCACCCCAGGCGCTAAGCAGTACCCTAGCAGTATTAGCACTAGAGCAGTAGTAGCAGTACTAGAGTACTCACCCCAGGCGCTAAGCAGTACCCTAGCAGTATTAGCACTAGAGCAGTAGTAGCAGTACTAGAGTACTCACCCCAGGCGCTAAGCAGTACCCTAGCAGTATTAGCACTAGAGCAGTAGTAGTAGCAGTACTAGAGTACTCACCCCAGGCGCTAAGCAGTACCCTAGCAGTATTAGCACTAGAGCAGTAGTAGTAGCAGTACTAGAGTACTCACCCCAGGCGCTAAGCAGTACCCTAGCAGTATTAGCACTAGAGCAGTAGTAGTAGCAGTACTAGAGTACTCACCCCAGGCGCTAAGTAGTACCCTAGCAGTATTAGCACTAGAGCAGTAGTAGTAGTAGTACTAGAGTACTCACCCCAGGCGCTAAGCAGTACCCTAGCAGTATTAGCACTAGAGCAGTAGTAGTAGTACTAGAGTACTCACCCCAGGCGCTAAGCAGTACCCTAGCAGTATTAGCACTAGAGCAGTAGTAGTAGCAGTACTAGAGTACTCACCCCAGGCGCTAAGCAGTACCCTAGCAGTATTAGCACTAGAGCAGTAGTAGTAGCAGTACTAGAGTACTCACCCCAGGCGCTAAGCAGTACCCTAGCAGTGTAGCACTAGAGCAGTGGTAGTAGCAGTGCTAGAGTACTCACCCCAGGCTAAGCAGTGCCCTGGCAGTATTGGCACTGGAGCAGTAGTAGTGGTACTAGAGTACTCACCCCAGGCGCTAAGCAGCCCCCAGCAGTATTAGCACTGGAGCAGTGGTAGTGGTGCTGAGTGCTCACCCCAGGCGCCTAAGCGGTGCCCTAGCAGTGTGGTACTGGAGCAGTGGTAGTGGTGCTAGAGTCACCCCAGGCGCTAAGCACCCTAGCAGTATTAGCACTGGGCAGTGTGGTAGTACTAGAGTGCTCACCCCAGGCTAAGCAGCTAGCAGTATTAGCACTAGAGCAGTAGTAGTAGCAGTACTAGGTACTCACCCCAGGCTAAGCACCCTAGCAGTGGCACTAGAGCAGTAGTAGCAGTACTAGAGTGCACCCCAGGGGCTAAGCAGTACCCTAGCAGTATTAGCACTAGAGCAGTAGTAGTAGTACTAGAGTACTCACCCAGGCTAAGCAGTGCAGTATTGGCACTGAGCAGTAGTAGTGCAGTACTGAGTACTCACCCCAGGCTAAGCAGCTAGCAGTATTGGCACTAGAGCAGTGGTAGTAGCAGTACTAGGTACTCACCCCAGGCTCTAAGCGGTACCCTAGCAGTATTAGCACTAGAGCAGTAGTAGTAGTACTAGAGTACTCACCCCAGGCGCTAAGCAGTACCCTAGCAGTATTAGCACTAGAGCAGTAGTAGTAGTACTAGAGTACTCACCCCAGGCGCTAAGCAGTACCCTAGCAGTATTAGCACTAGAGCAGTAGTAGTAGTACTAGAGTACTCACCCCAGGCGCTAAGCAGTGCCCTAGCAGTATTGGCACTAGAGCAGTAGTAGTAGCAGTACCTAGAGTACTCACCCCAGGCGCTAAACAGTACCCTAGCAGTATTAGTACTAGAGCAGTAGTAGTAGTACTAGAGTACTCACCCCAGGGGCTAAGCAGTACCCTAGCAGTATTAGCACTAGAGCAGTAGTAGTAGCAGTACTAGAGTACTCACCCCAGGCGCTAAGCAGTACCCTAGCAGTATTAGCACTAGAGCAGTAGTAGTAGTACTAGAGTACTCACCCCAGGCGCTAAGCAGTACCCTAGCAGTATTAGCACTAGAGCAGTAGTAGCAGTACTAGAGTACTTACCCCAGGGGCTAAGCAGTACCCTAGCAGTATTAGCACTAGAGCAGTAGTAGTAGTACTAGAGTACTCACCCCAGGCGCTAAGCAGTACCCTAGCAGTATTAGCACTAGAGCAGTAGTAGCAGTACTAGAGTACTCACCCCAGGCGCTAAGCAGTACCCTAGCAGTATTAGCACTAGAGCAGTAGTAGTAGTAGTAGTACTAGAGTACTCACCCCAGGCGCTAAGCAGTACCCTAGCAGTATTAGCACTAGAGCAGTAGTAGCAGTACTAGAGTACTCACCCCAGGCGCTAAGCAGTACCCTAGCAGTATTAGCACTAGAGCAGTAGTAGTAGTAGTAGTAGTAGTACTACTAGAGTACTCACCCCAGGCGCTAAGCAGTACCCTAGCAGTATTAGTACTAGAGCAGTAGTAGTAGTAGTAGTACTAGAGTACTCACCCCAGGCGCTAAGCAGTACCCTAGCAGTATTAGCACTAGAGCAGTAGTAGTAGTACTAGAGTACTCACCCCAGGCGCTAAGCAGTACCCTAGCAGTATTAGCACTAGAGCAGTAGTAGTAGTACTAGAGTACTCACCCCAGGCGCTAAGCAGTACCCTAGCAGTATTAGCACTAGAGCAGTAGTAGTAGTAGTACTAGAGTACTCACCCCAGGCGCTAAGCAGTACCCTAGCAGTATTAGCACTAGAGCAGTAGTAGTAGCAGTACTAGAGTACTCACCCCAGGCGCTAAGCAGTACCCTAGCAGTATTAGTACTAGAGCAGTAGTAGTAGTAGTAGTACTAGAGTACTCACCCCAGGCGCTAAGCAGTACCCTAGCAGTATTAGTACTAGAGTAGTAGTAGTAGTACTAGAGTACTCACCCCAGGCGCTAAGCAGTACCCTAGCAGTATTAGTACTAGAGTAGTAGTAGTAGTACTAGAGTACTCACCCCAGGCGCTCCTCCTCCTTCTTCCTCAGGCTGAAGTCCCTCTGAATCACCTCCCACACATGTTTGGCTTCTTCATCAGACAGACGGGACAGATCCAGTTTTCTCTCCATGACGTTCTTTAAATCTGACAGCAGACTGCATATGGACAGAGATGAACAACATCAGTTTAAAAAAAGACAGAACAATGAATCAACGAAGCCAACAGGAAGTAACTAAAGCTGCACTGTGTCCAGCAGCCAGCAGGGGGCGATACTGTTTCTCTGCTGCTCTATTACCTCTGTAAAGAGTTTACGGTCTGAACGTTAGTTTACATACAGTTTGAGTGCATCAGAGTGTTCGTTTACTGAATTAGGCTCTAATACATGGTGAAAATGAGGCATGAAGCTTTGGGATTGACAGGTTTCTGCTGATGGTTTGCCCTTCACCATTCCTGACACAATTTACCACTAAGTAACCTTATGTTGAGCCACAATTAGCATTCCAGCTAATATCACAGTTCATGTGAATTACAGAGGCTTATCTCACTAGTGTTAGCGTTAGCTGATAACATAGCGGTTGCTATGCTAACGATACAGTGAGAGAGAATGAAGGTTAAGTTACTTCCTGTGGGCTTCATTGTCCATCCTGGACCAGACCACATCAGTCCAGACCAGATCAGACCAAACTACTCCAGTCCAGTCAAATCTTATCCAGACCAGACCAGACTGGACCAGTCTAGTCAGAGTCAACCATCTGCAAGACCAGTCCAGACCAGAGCAGACCAGTGAGGCTGAGCTGAGGTTCGTCAGCAGACCCTGAGGATGATCTCACATGATCACATGATCCTGACTGAGGACATTTACTCTGTTGAGCTTCACTCAGTGTGAGGTCATTAAAGCCTTCAAAATAAAAGACCAACATGAAGAGGTCCCCAGACAGGACAGAAACAGATCAACCAGCCAAATGTTTCATTCACATTAAATCTGAGTTTTTACAGGAAACAAGAGAAACCAAAACGAAATGTGACAAAAACACCAGCAAACGTCTCATTCTGTAGTGAGTTAGAGAAACTTAACTTCCAGAAAACAGAGTTTCAAGAGTTAAAGGAGTTAAAAGAATTAAAAGAGTTAAAGGAGTTAAAAGAGTTAAAAGAGTTAAAGGAGTTAAAATATTTAAAGGGAAGGAGCTACTCACCGGCTGTCTCAGTGCTCAGGCTGCTGACCAAACTGATGAAAAGTCTGACTGAGGTTAAACCCTGAGCATCAGCTGATCACATGACGGCTGTCCTCATGACAACAAAAACAACAACAACAACAACAACGACAACACACACACACAAGGACACACTGCTGCAGGCACAAAACACACAAGGCCTTCAAACAGAGGAGAAAGCAGCAGCAGCAAATCTGGATTAAAGAGAGAAAAGATGAAATGTTTTTTAAAAGATGCAGTGAAAAAAGAAGTTCATCCTCTTAAAAAAGAAGAACAGAGAGGAAAACACTGGAGTGGACAGAGCTAACAACATGAACGAAGCCCACAGGAAGTAACTAAAGCTGCATTGTGTCCAGCAGCCAGCAGGGGGCGATACTGTTTCTCTCCTGCTCTATTACCTCTGTAAACACCATAAATATGACTATATGGTCTCAATGGTTAGTTTATAGCCTCATCGCTAATCAAGCTAGCTCGCTAGTGCTAGCGTTAGCTGCTATCCAGGTCCTGAACCCCTGCAGTGCTGGACTCTGAACCCGGTCACACCGGAGCGTTTGTCGGTGTTGGCAGAGCTAGCCGAGGATGGCAGCGTTTCCCTGTTTGGCTTCATGATGAGAGCCACGTAGAAACAATGTGAGAGCCAGGGGTTCACTTCCATGTTTTCACTCAATCACGGCTCCATTGTCCCGAAAAGGAAAAGAGTAATTAAAGAGAAGGTGGTGGGCTCAGAGATCCTGCGGCGCCGTCGCTTTCATGTTTGTTTAGGGAGTGTGTGTAACTGTGCCTGTCTGTGTAGCGCTGTGAGGACCGTGACCTGGTGCCAGGACCGCCGAGGGGAGACTATCAGAGAGAAGCAAGGAGGAGGTCTATCATGTGGTTCCATACTCAGCTCACTTTTGTTATAATACTGTTTTTGTATTATTTTACATCATCTAGTTTTGATGTTCTCTTATTTCCTCAGTTAACTGAGAATTTCCACAGCGTCTCGCTCTGTGGAAGTCACATGACCAGGTTGCCGTGGTCGACTGATGTGGAACCAGCTGCTGATTTTCAGGGATAATGACTTTATTGTGAAGGCAGAACAATGGCAGCTCTCATTGGTCGGCTGCAGGCGGACGGAGCTGGGGAGAACCAATGAGACGCTGCAGGAAACATGAAAACATCACTTCTGTTTGCTGACGATAAAGAACATATGCACACACACACATACACACATACGCATATGTGTATATATATATACATATATATATATATATATATATGTTAATTTTCTGGATCTGAAGGAATCAATTTCTAATAAAGACAACAACCTTCTACTAATTATTTTCACACAGGAAAAAAAACAAGCAGGCATGATTTTCTGTTTATTATTCTTTATTTACATTACTGTGCTGATGACATTCAGAACTATGATTCAAACCATAATATTTATCTGACTGAACATGATTAAACTTTTCAAATTAAGTTGGTCATGATGGCATTAATGACGGTTTCCTCCTGGTTTGTTTACGACAGGAAACAGCAGCATGTTTTACTTCTTTGGAGTGAAAAGTACATAAAAAAAGGAACAAGTGAATGATTGAATACTGAATATAAACTAAATATATTTGTGTTAAAAAGATCCTAAACTCTGTGTGATAAATGAAATAAAAGTGAAATGTTTCAGAGGTCTGAGCAGCCAAACTTTGTTCAAACTCATCAAAGCTTAATGTGAACTCTTGTAAAAGTGAGTGCAATCATTTAATAATAATACAAACAGATTTTAATTATATTTAATTATATCAGAGCTGAAACGGCCTTGAAAAGCTTCTCGTTGTCAGAAAGTCACAGACCTGGAGGAGTTTGAAGCAGCAGACCAGCTTCTACCGTCTGAAAACGTCCTCAGAGCTTCAGTGGGAAAACGAAGCGTTTCACTGAGTCCATGAGGAAACAGACTCCATGGGACTCAGACATACTCAGACCTGGTCCAGGTCCTGGTCCTGATGGGGGTCCTTCCTGGCTGCACCTTCACCAGAGCGATGGGCACCGGCAGGTGACCGTTTTCCTCCTGCGGACACAAACAGGAAGTGAGCAGCAGCGTTCCTGCCGCCAGGTGAAGAACTCCGGCCGTCCAGCCGCAGAACAGAGCGTCACCGAACTCCCATCTCGGCGCCACCTCCGGCACCGACTCGTCGAAGAAGCGGACCACCGTGAGGTGGGCGATGTAGGACACCGGGATGAGGCCCAGGATCCCGGCCAGCAGGCACAGCGACCCGCCCGCCAACTTCAGCGCCCTCTTGCAGCGGCAGCTGTTGACCAGCCGCATGCCGGGGATGGCCAGCAGGAGGCCCAGCAGCCCGGCCGCCAGCGTGGCGCACATGAGGAGCCGGGCCAGCTTGATGTCCGGCGGCAGACCCAGCAGGCTGTCGTAGGGCCGGCACTCCAGCGCCCCCAGCTCCTGGACCACGCAGGTCTCCCAGAGGCCCAGCTCGTAGCTCTCGGTGGGCAGCAGCTCGGTGGACAAGGTGAGCCAGGTGGACATCAGGGTGGTGGCCAGCGAACACAGCCAGGCCCCCCCACTGAAGAACACCCCTGACAGCTCCAGAGCCTGAACGCTCAGGTCCATGACGGCGCTCCGAGTCCCACGATCCTCCTGAGAGTCCACCTCCCCACCTCCAGGAGGGGGGGGGCTCCACGCCACGACTCCCTCCAGGAAGGATCCTGAGCTGAGCGTCGGCGAGCAGTCGGCACCGAGAGGGCAGCGGTGCCCCCCCACGGGACGAAGGAGGGAGGTGATTGGCCGACGCTGGAAACAACAGCATCATTGAGCCGCCGCTCAGCCGCAGACAGGATGTTATCACTGCTGCCGTCTTTGTTTGAAGTTAACGGCATCGCTCTGCTTCCCTGCTTTGTGTGGTCGACCATATATGTATGTATGTATATATATATGATACAAAGCATGGAGGTGCTGAGGCCACGTGGGTCCTCATTATGAGTAATCAATAATAATAATAATAATTAAGAAAGGCTGTCTCCATTCATTCTAATTTTATTTTATCAGAAGTTTGACTCGTTCAGATCCAGAGCACGAAATATTTAATAATAATAAAGTGACACTTTAACTCACTGAGCTGGATGGAGGGAGGACAGCACCACCTGTGGACAGCAGCAGGAAGTGCAGGCTGAAAAACATGACGAACTTCATTAAAACACACACACATATATCTATATGTTTAAGTTAAATATTTGACACATCAAACCTCCTCTGCATTGAAACACTTCATTTATTTTAAATATTCAATCCCTTTATTTAATCTAAATAGTCAAAGAATGACTCAGCAGTATTGGGATGATGATGCTAATATTGTATTAATTAACATGAATTTAAAAACTGACTGTCTGTTAAACACTGTTAATAGAAATAAAAATAAATTCCTCACCTGGAATAGAAGCCAGCGACACACACAGCAAGCCTTAACAATAATGATAATAATGATAATAGCAACAGTAATATTTAGAATTATAGTAGTAATGATAATAATGAGAGGAAGAAAGCATTGATCATTTCAGTGGTTTGAACTTCAGGTGAAATTTAATAAAATCAGAGGAACTTTTCTTCTTCACAAATAAAACTACAAAAAGCTTCTGATATGATCTAATAAATCCATCCATATACTCTATCTATCTGTATATATCTATATCTCCATAGCTATCTCTATTTAAATACCTACAGCCACCTCTATCTATATATCTACATATCTATCTCTAGTCACACAGTGAAGGTTCAACACTACAAACACTGCAGCAGGAGACAGCAGCTAGCTGCTCAACAGCTGACCTCCTCCTCCTCCTCTCTGCTCCTCCTCCTCCTCCTCCTCCTCCTCCTCTCTGGACCTCCTCTCTCCTCCTCCTACTCCTCTCTCCGGTCCTCCTCTCTCCGGTCCTCCTCTCTCCTCCTCTAGTAGACACAGAGGTCAGGGAACTTCATCTGGTGTAGAGGAATGGATCGCGGAGGTGAATGTCCAGAAGGAGATGGAGGAGGACGAATGATCAAATTAAAGATCTGATCCAGTCTGGACTGAAGGAGAGACGTCTGCAACACAGAGGGGCAGAGGTCAGAGGTCACTCACCCTGGATCTGAGGGGTCAGAGGTCACTCTCCCTGGATCTGAGAGGTCAGAGGTCACTCACCCTGGATCTGAGAGGTCAGAGGTCACTCACCCTGGATCTGAGGGGTCAGGGGTCACTCACCCTGGATCTGAGGGGTCAGGGGTCACTCACCCTGGATCTGAGGGGTCAGAGGTCACTCACCCTGGATCTGAGAGGTCAGAGGTCACTCACCCTGGATCTGAGGGGTCAGGGGTCACTCACCCTGGATCTGAGGGGTCAGAGGTCACTCACCCTGGATCTGAGGGGTCAGGGGTCACTCACCCTGGATCTGAGGGGTCAGAGGTCACTCACCCTGGATCTGAGAGGTCAGAGGTCACTCACCCTGGATCTGAGAGGTCAGAGGTCACTCACCCTGGATCTGAGAGGTCAGAGGTCACTCACCCTGGATCTGAGGGGTCAGAGGTCACTCACCCTGGATCTGAGAGGTCAGAGGTCACTCACCCTGGATCTGAGAGGTCAGAGGTCACTCACCCTGGATCTGAGAGGTCAGAGGTCACTCACCCTGGATCTGAGGGGTCAGGGGTCACTCACCCTGGATCTGAGGGGTCAGAGGTCACTCACCCTGGATCTGAGAGGTCAGAGGTCACTCACCCTGGATCTGAGAGGTCAGAGGTCACTCACCCTGGATCTGAGAGGTCAGAGGTCACTCACCCTGGATCTGAGGGGTCAGGGGTCACTCACCCTGGATCTGAGAGGTCAGAGGTCACTCACCCTGGATCTGAGGGGTCAGGGGTCACTCACCCTGGATCTGAGGGGTCAGAGGTCACTCACCCTGGATCTGAGAGGTCAGAGGTCACTCACCCTGGATCTGAGAGGTCAGAGGTCACTCACCCTGGATCTGAGGGGTCAGAGGTCACTCACCCTGGATCTGAGAGGTCAGAGGTCACTCACCCTGGATCTGAGAGGTCAGAGGTCACTCACCCTGGATCTGAGGGGTCAGGGGTCACTCACCCTGGATCTGAGAGGTCAGAGGTCACTCACCCTGGATCTGAGGGGTCAGAGGTCACTCACCCTGGATCTGAGGGGTCAGAGGTCACTCACCCTGGATCTGAGGGGTCAGGGGTCACTCACCCTGGATCTGAGAGGTCAGAGGTCACTCACCCTGGATCTGAGGGGTCAGAGGTCACTCACTCTAGATCTGAGGGGTCAGAGGTCACTCACCCTGGATCTGAGGGGTCAGAGGTCACTCACCCTGGATCTGAGAGGTCAGAGGTCACTCACCCTGGATCTGAGAGGTCAGAGGTCACTCACCCTGGATCCACAGTGAGCAGCGATCTCCTCAAATGGAGCTGTCTGGAACCTGATGACCAGCTGCTTCCTCCTCCTCTCCTCCTCCTCACTGCCTCTGTCCTCTGCACCACAACAAACAACAACAAATAACAACAGTCAACATTTATTTACACTGATTTTAAGAGTAAATAAACAAACTGATGTCACTGGTGGGAATCACTGACCTACAGCTCTCTTTAGAGTCTGGAAGGTGATCTGCTCCATCTGAGACTGAGAGAGACCGAGAGACAGGAGGACAGAGACACGTGATCAGAGAAACAGGAGGACAGAGACACGTGATCAGAGAGACAGGAGGACAGAGACACGTGATCAGAGAGACAGGAGGACAGAGACACGTGATCAGAGAAACAGGAGGACAGAGACACGTGATCAGAGAGACAGGAGGACAGAGACACGTGATCAGAGAGACAGGAGGACAGAGACACGTGATCAGAGAGACAGGAGGACAGAGACACGTGATCAGAAAAACAGGAGGACAGAGACACGTGATCAGAGAAACAGGAGGACAGAGACACATGATCAGAGAAACAGGAGGACAGAGACACGTGATCAGAGAGACAGGAGGACAGAGAGACATGATCAGAGAGACAGGAGGACAGAGAGACAGGAGGACAGAGACACATGATCAGAGAGACAGGAGGACAGAGAGACAGGTACCTGGTCTTCCTCAGGACAGTACTGAAGGTCTACATTTATCTGCAGAGAGACGGCGTCTCCGATGCTCTTCCTCTTGGACAGACGGTCCTCATCTGAAACACACCAGCAGTACTACAGTCTGAATACCAGCAGTACTACAGTCTGAATACCAGCAGTACAAGCGGTACTACAGTCTGAATACCAGCAGTACTACAGTCTGAATACCAGCAGTACAAGCGGTACTACAGTCTGAATACCAGCAGTACTACAGTCTGAATACCAGCAGTACAAGCGGTACTACAGTCTGAATACCAGCAGTACTACAGTCTGAATACCAGCAGTACAAGCGGTACTACAGTCTGAATACCAGCAGTACTACAGTCTGAATACCAGCAGTACCACAGTCTGAATACCAGCAGTACAAGCGGTACTACAGTCTGAATACCAGCAGTACTACAGTCTGAATACCAGCAGTACTACAGTCTGAATACCAGCAGTACTACAGTCTGAATACCAGCAGTACAAGCGGTACTACAGTCTGAATACCAGCGGTACTACAGTCTGAATACCAGCGGTGCTACAGTCTGAATACCAGCAGTACTACAGTCTGAATTCCAGCAGTACTACAGTCTGAATACCAGCAGTACAAATGGTACTACAAGTACATGGAGCATCTTCAGGGTTTCAGTGAGTTTTTAGTAGTTTTTTAGGAGAGAGTATAACAGTACACTGTGTGGTGTGTGTACTTTGTGTACTATGTGTGTACCTGTTAGCTGAGGTGTGTACGGTGTGTTGAAACACTCGGTGTGTGCGCCGTAGCCACTTCCTGTCAGGGCCTCACAGATCTTTGACTGGACGAACAGGAAGTCCTCTTCGACCTTCAGCTCACCTTCAGGCAGTCTGACGCAAACCAAACTCTGTTCAGATTACTGCATATTTAAGGAAACCACCAAACATCACGTTTCACTCATCACTTTCACTTCTAGCCTGACAAAATGAACGTACCACATGACCACATGACCACAGGTAAAACACCTGAGAAACACACACACCTGTACCTCCCAAAGCTCCCCACCTGCGGAGCTTCAACCAAACTCCATACACATTTCTGAGTGGTTCATGTTTTAGCTAGTTCACTTGTCATATATATAAATATATAGAACACAAAATAATGCTTCTACCTGAATTCGTCACGGAGGACACCTTCAGGAAGCAGGTGTGCAGCGTTGCCTTGACGACGCTCTATCACCTGCAGAAACAGCAGTACTTTTACTTGCAGTGGAGTATTCTCACAGTACTGTTACTTCAGTAAAAGAATAGTACTCTGTCCTCACCTGTGTGACGTGCTGGGACAGAGGTGGAGGTGGACCGAGCTGGGACAACAGGTGGAGGAAGGCTGCGCAGACGGCGTGAACGCCACAGCGGTTAAACACTGACAGACTCTCCTGATTGGACAATGCCAGCTCCTGAGCGGCCAATCACAAGACAGAACAGTCACTCAGAGAACAGCGAACACCTGTACGGTCACCACAGGAGGTCCGTCTACCTGCAGAGCGAGGACCAGGCGGATCAGGTCCACCAGCACCTCCTCATTGGCCAGTTCCAGACTGACGACAGCCAGTAAGGTGAAGAGGGCCTGGTAGTGGCCCCGCCCACTGCTCTCCTCCCTACAGGTGAGGTAAACGTGCCTGTAGAGCCGCTGGGCGTGCTGCGGGACAAGACATTTTTTTATGATTAGCATTAGCATCGTTATTACGGAGGATCGGTCAGCTGCTGCGTTTCATGCTCTCACCTTCCTGATGAACAGGTTGTCCTGTCGGGAACACCTGGCGTCATTCAGCTCCAGCTCTGAGACATCAAAGGTCACGCTGCAGAATAAACAACAACAACAACAAGTCACTGCGTATCTCACAGGAAACTCTACTTTAGAATAGTCTGCCACCAGGTGGAGCCTCCTCCGGCGTTACCTGGCAACAGCGAGCCTGGAGGCGTTGTGGTGTCTGTCAATGAGGGAGGTGAGGATGGAGAGGACCAGGAGGCGAATCTCTGGGACCTCCATCAGAGTGAAGGAGAGCAGAGGCTCCAGGAAGGAGGAGGGCAGAGCTGTGAGGAGGTTACTGCTCTCATACCGCTCTGATACCTGAGGAGGAGGAGCAGGAGGAGCAGGAGGAGGGGGAGGAGGAGCAGGAGGAGAGAGAGGAGGAGCAGGAGGAGAGAGAAGAGAGAGAGAGGAGGAGCAGGAGGAGCAGGAGGAGAGAGAGCTCAGTTTAACTGGCAGGTCAGTCTGCAGACAGGTAAACAACAGATGGACTCACCTGTAGGAGAGATTTGAGCAGCATCACCTGGATCATCCTGCTGCCTTCAAACCTGGAGAGAGAGAGAGAGAGAGAGAGAGAGAAGGAAGTAAAAAAAAAAAGAGAGAGAGAGGTCAGGAAGTTGGGGGAGTTATGTAACAGCATATCTAAACAGGAAGTGGTCATACCCGGCGGTGGGCGACCCCAAGGCAGGGTAGATCCCAGGAACAGGGATCCTACCCATGATGAACAGCATGACCTCTGACCTCTGGTAAACAGGAAGTGTGTTGGCGAAGGATCCTGAGGGGACAACAGGGTCAGAGGAGGCGGCCATCTTGAAAACTACCTAGTGACGGCTGGAGTCTCACCGATGGTCCTGATGACGGCGTCCTGCAGCCTCTTCTCTTCGATCGCCGTGGTGGCGTGTCTGCCGGTGTTGTCATAGTAACCAGTCAGCTGGTAGTCAACGCTCTGCCTGAGCTGTCTCAGTAACGTGTTGAACACCTCCAGCACCGTGGGACCTGCGGGGCCCGTTAGCGGTTAGCAGTTAGCATTAGCATTAGCCCTGACGTTCTGTATACAGATGGCAGCAGACTGACCCACAGAGCCGGAAGCTTCTAGAACCGCAGCCTCAGACAGAACCTCGACGATCCCGGCTCGGACCGAAGCTGGACTCCTGCTGTTAGCGTCCAGGTGACCCAGCAGCTGCTGAATGACCAGGTGAGAGTGCTGGGACTGAGCACAGGACAGGTAGCAGAGGACAGGACAGGTAGCAGAGGACAGGACAGGTAACAGAGGACAGGTAGCAGAGCACAGGACAGGTAGCAGAGCACAGGACAGGTAGCAGAGGACAGGTAGCAGAGGACAGGTAACAGAGCACAGGACAGGTAGCAGAGGACAGGTAGCAGAGGACAGGACAGGTAACAGAGGACAGGACAGGTAGCAGAGGACAGGACAGGTAACAGAGGACAGGACAGGTAACAGAGGACAGGTAGCAGAGCACAGGACAGGTAGCAGAGCACAGGACAGGTAGCAGAGGACAGGAGAGGTAACAGAGGACAGGTAGCAGAGCACAGGACAGGTAACAGAGGACAGGTAGCAGAGCACAGGACAGGTAGCAGAGCACAGGACAGGTAGCAGAGCACAGGACAGGTAGCAGAGGACAGGTAACAGAGCACAGGACAGGTAGCAGAGGACAGGTAACAGAGGACAGGACAGGTAGCAGAGGACAGGACAGGTAGCAGAGGACAGGTAACAGAGCACAGGACAGGTAGCAGAGGACAGGACAGGTAGCAGAGCACAGGACAGGTAGCAGAGCACAGGTAACAGAGCACAGGACAGGTAGCAGAGGACAGGACAGGTAGCAGAGGACAGGTAACAGAGCACAGGACAGGTAGCAGAGGACAGGACAGGTAGCAGAGGACAGGTAACAGAGCACAGGACAAGTAGCAGAGCACAGGACAGGTAACAGAGGACAGGTAGCAGAGGACAGGACAGGTAGCAGAGGACAGGTAACAGAGGACAGGACAGGTAGCAGAGGACAGGTAACAGAGGACAGGACAGGTAGCAGAGGACAGAGAACATCCATTTTTTCTGTTAATTTTATAAGTTACTGATCTGAGAGTTTCCAGTGTTTTTCTGCATGAATGTGTTCTTAGCATGAAGTAAAGTACAGTTAGCAGTAGCAGGTAGTAGAGTACTAGCAGTGTGTACTTCAGAGTACTTCCTGACCTGGATGGAGTACATGATCATCTGGAAACAGTGAACAGCGAAGCTTCGTCCTTCCCACAGACTGTGACTGTCCAGATGCCTGAAAACACAACAGAGTACTGCTGATAGTACTGCTAGTACTGCTGATAGTACTGCTAGTACTGCTGATAGTACTACTACTGCCTCGCCCAGAGTCACTGCTGTACCTCCTATGACAAGTACTAGTACACCTATTGAGACCGCTTGTAATACTACTATTTGGATTACTGCTACTGACACCTCAGCTAATACTTCTAGTAACAGTACTGCTGCTAATGCTACTAGTACCAGTGTACTAGTACCAGTGTACTAGTAGCAGTGTACTAGTACTAGTAGCAGTGTACTAGTACCAGTGTACTAGTAGCAGTGTACTAGTACCAATGTACTAGTACCAGTGTACTAGTAGCAGTGTACTAGTAGCAGTGTACTAGTACCAATGTACTAGTAGCAGTGTACTAGTAGCAGTGTACTAGTAGCAGTGTACTAGTACCAATGTACTAGTAGCAGTGTACTAATAGCAGTGTACTAATAGCAGTGTACTAGTACCAGTGTACTAGTACCAGTGTACTAGTAGCAGTGTACTAGTAGCAGTGTACTAGTACCAATGTACTAGTACCAGTGTACTAGTAGCAGTGTACTAGTAGCAATGTACTAGTACCAGTGTACTAGTACCAGTGTACTAGTAGCAGTGTACTAGTAGCAATGTACTAGTACCAGTGTACTAGTACCAGTGTACTAGTAGCAGTGTACTAGTACCAATGTACTAGTAGCAGTGTACTAGTACCAGTGTACTAGTAGCAGTGTACTAGTACCAATGTACTAGTAGCAGTGTACTAGTAGCAGTGTACTAGTACCAGTGTACTAGTAGCAGTGTACTAGTAGCAGTGTACTAGTACCAGTGTACTAGTACCAGTGTACTAGTACCAGTGTACTAATAGCAGTGTACTAGTACCAGTGTACTAGTACCAGTGTACTAATAGCAGTGTACTAATACCAGTGTACTAGTACCAGTGTACTAATAGCAGTGTACTAGTACCAGTGTACTAGTACCAATGTACTAGTAGCAGTGTACTAGTAGCAGTGTACTAGTACCAGTGTACTAGTAGCAGTGTACTAATAGCAGTGTACTAGTACCAGTGTACTAGTACCAGTGTACTAGTAGCAGTGTACTAGTAGCAGTGTACTAGTAGCAGTGTACTAGTAGCAGTGTACTAGTAGCAGTGTACTAGTACCAGTGTACTAGTAGCAGTGTACTAGTAACAGTGTACTAGTACCAGTGTACTAGTAGCAGTGTACTAGTACCAGTGTACTAGTGTAGTCGTAGTGCAGAGTGTACTCACATCAGTACAGGTCTGATAGCGTTGGTAATGTGTCCATAAGCAGCTCGACCCAACAGCTCCCTGAAACACTGCTCAGTCTGCTCTGCTGGAGAGCCGCTGACACACACACACACACACACACACACACACACACACACACACACACACACACACAGTGTGTTGAGCTACCAACCAAACTCCATGCAGTTTTCTGACTATTTAAGAAAATCCTTTTACATTTCCTAAAACTAAACTGGTGTGTGTGTGTGTGTGTGTGCCTATACCTACCTGGAGGAGTGTGTGTGCTGCAGCAGGTTGACCAGCAGGGCCGGCACTATCTGCTCCATGTGATGAGGTTCCCAGATGTTCACCTGCAGCTCATCGTCCACCGTCTTCCTGACGACGCCCTGCAGACCACGAATCCCAGACACCCTGATCCTGAACACACGGGAAACAACGTCTTCACACCCACGGTGCAGAGTACTAGTACCACAGTGCAGAGTACTAGTACCAGGGCGCAGAGTACTAATGCCACAGTGCAGAGTACTAGTACCAGGGCGCAGAGTACTAGTATCACAGTGCAGAGTACTAATGCCACGGTGCAGAGTACTAGTACCACAGTGCAGAGTACTAGTATCACAGTGCAGAGTACTAATGCCACAGTGCAAAGTACTAGTACCAGGGCGCAGAGTACTAGTATCACAGTGCAGAGTACTAATGCCACAGTGCAAAGTACTAGTACCAGGGCGCAGAGTACTAGTATCACAGTGCAGAGTACTAATGCCACAGTGCAAAGTACTAGTACCAGGGCGCAGAGTACTAGTATCACAGTGCAGAGTACTAATGCCACAGTGCAAAGTACTAGTACCACAGTGCAGAGTACTAATGCCACAGTGCAGAGTACTAGTACCACAGTGCAGAGTACTAGTACCACAGTGCAGAGTACTAGTACCAGGGCGCAGAGTACTAGTATCACAGTGCAGAGTACTAATGCCACAGTGCAGAGTACTAGTACCAGGGCGCAGAGTACTAGTATCACAGTGCAGAGTACTAATGCCACAGTGCAGAGTACTAGTACCACAGTGCAGAGTACTAGTACCACAGTGCAGAGTACTAGTACCAGGGCGCAGAGTACTAGTATCACAGTGCAGAGTACTAGTACCACAGTGCAGAGTACTAGTACCAGGGCGCAGAGTACTAGTATCACAGTGCAGAGTACTAGTACCACAGTGCAGAGTACTAATGCCACAGTGCAGAGTACTAGTACCACAGTGCAGAGTACTAGTACCACAGTGCAGAGTACTAATGCCACAGTGCAGAGTACTAGTACCACAGTGCAGAGTACTAATGCCACAGTGCAGAGTACTAGTACCACAGTGCAGAGTACTAATGCCACAGTGCAGAGTACTAGTACCACAGTGCAGAGTACTAGTACCACAGTGCAGAGTACTAATGCCACAGTGCAGAGTACTAGTACCACAGTGCAGAGTACTAATGCCACAGTGCAGAGTACTAGTACCACAGTGCAGAGTACTAATGCCACAGTGCAGAGTACTAGTACCACAGTGCAGAGTACTAATGCCACAGTGCAGAGTACTAGTACCAGGGCGCAGAGTACTAGTATCACAGTGCAGAGTACTAGTACCACAGTGCAGAGTACTAGTACCAGGGCGCAGAGTACTAGTATCACAGTGCAGAGTACTAATGCCACAGTGCAGAGTACTAGTACCACAGTGCAGAGTACTAGTACCAGGGCGCAGAGTACTAGTACCACAGTGCAGAGTACTAGTACCAGGGCGCAGAGTACTAGTACCACAGTGCAGAGTACTAGTACCAGGGCGCAGAGTACTAGTACCACAGTGCAGAGTACTAATGCCACAGTGCAGAGTACTAGTATCACGACGCAGAGTACTAGTGCCACAGTGCAGAGTACTAGTACCAGGGCGCAGAGTACTAGTATCACAGTGCAGAGTACTAGTACCAGGGCGCAGAGTACTAGTATCACAGTGCAGAGTACTAATGCCACAGTGCAAAGTACTAGTATCACGGTACAGAGCACTAGTCCCACGGTGCAGAGTACACAGGTACATGGTGCAGAGTACTAGTACCACAGTGCAGAGTACTAGTATCACGGTACAGAGCACTAATGCCACGGTGCAGAGTACACAGGTACATGGTGCAGAGTACTAGTACCACAGTGCAGAGTACTAGTATCACGGTACAGAGCACTAATGCCACGGTGCAGAGTACACAGGTACATGGTGCAGAGTACTAGTATCACGGTGCAGAGTACTAATGCCACGGTGCAGAGTACTAGTATCACAGTGCAGAGTACTAGTATCACAGTGCAGAGTACTAGTACCACAGTGCAGAGTACTAATGCCTCGGTACAAAGTATTAGTACCATCGTACAGGGTGGTATCTGACTGATATCGGACTGACTTGTTCTGGACGTCGGCGTCTTCGTGTTCGGAGTGACACATCTGACTGAAGCGAGACACGAAGAAGTCGTAGCTGCGATGATACGAAGCCGTGTCCTCCTCGATGTTCGCAAACTTCACAAACTGCACAAACACAGAGTATTATGGAGCTCCATGAGTACACCAGAGCAGCAGTAGTACACAGGTAAGGAATGACGGTACGTACAGAGTTGGTGGCCAGGATGTTCAGGTGCGGCCTGTCGGCCTCCAGCAGCAGCCTCAGAGTACTGAGGAAGCTCTCCACCAGCAGGTTGATGCTCTGGCAGTGACAGGCCAGCAGCAGCTGCTCCATGGCCTCCATGGCGATGCAGACGTACCTGCAGACACACTGGAGTCAGGAGGCTGTTCCCTGCATTGTTGTTGTTGTTGTTGTTGTTGTGTACTGACCCGTAGCGGTGGTGGTTCAGCTCTCGGGTCAGTCTCTCCGACAGGTACGCAGCGATGCGGTCCAGTTTTTCCGGCGCCGACAGAGCGAAGAACGTCAGCTTCTCCATGTTGGCCTTCACCAGCCCATCCTGAACACACAACCAACCAGACTCCATCCAAAATTCTGAGCATTTAAGAGAAATTTGATGACATTTCAGTCATCACTCCAACGTCACATTTAACGTCTGATAACATCATCATCGTTTTTCACAAAATAATTTAATAAAAAAGTGTAATAGTACAATTTAAGGGATTATGAAATGACACAAATATAATAACATAAACATGTAAATGCTAAACTTAGTCTAGCCAGCAACCGAACCCTATACAGAATTCTGTGTATTTAAGAACCCGACGGGTTTAATAGTGAAATGATCTCATTATCAAATGAAACACCTGAGTGGAACACAAACATTCGAATCCAGCCACCAACCGAACTCCATGCAAATTTCTGAACATTTAAGAAAATCACAAAATCTCACGTTTTATTCATCACATATGTGTTTAAATATATTTTCTTTAATTCTAAACTTGACTCAAGGTCCACTTACTGACATTTCTCAGCTCCTTCAGCCACATCCAGGTCAAGAATTAATTCTCGTTAATTAAACGTCAGGGTGTTTGTGTGTTTACCTCGGGGTCTTCAGGGAAAATATTATCGACCAGGCGTTTGTAGCGAGGACGGAAAGCCCAGCAGCAGCCACACAGCCCTTCACAGAGACACAGCAGCCCATTCATTTACATCAGACTGTTATAAGGCAGGAAACAGGAAGCCTTCAAACTAAAATATCAACAATACTGGACAGAAAGCAGGGACTTTCAAAATAAAAACAATGATATGTCTCCCAAATACCCTTCAGTTTTTCATCTCCATCAATGCTCAGTGTGATTATAGGCGATTAAACACACACACACACACACACACACACACAGAGTAATCCTGCTGTTGCGTAACATGTTCATATTGTTGTTTAGTGAGCAGAATCCACACGACTGTTGATATTTTAAACCATTTTAATGATTAACATCCACATGCTTACATTATTATGAAACTGGATATTTCCCGTTAAGGTTTTGTTACATATAAATTTTAAATTGGAAACTGCATCATATTTTAATTTAACATTTTAAGAATTTCACAATGTTAACTCCACCTTTAGCTACAACCCTTCAGATTATTTTTGCTTTTAATTTTTTAGTTTGCTGTTATTTATTATTTATTTTAATTGCTGTTTATTACATTTATCTTATTTTAATCTGCTATTTACTATTAACGTAGCAACTTCCATTATTATTAATAACAACAGTCATCCTTTCAGGGGATGAAGGTCTGTAATATTTAGATGTATTTCTACACCTGATCAGTAAAAAGACACAACACCGTCAGACATTTCACTTTAAGTGAGCAGAACAGCAACAAGACGATAAATAATAATAGCAATAATAATAAATGGTAATAATTCTCACCATACATGAAGACGACGTCCACACAGTCACCTCCATCACACACACACACACACACACACTACTATAGGATAGTATTAATACTGTGTGATCCAGGCCATGTGCAGCAGCTCAGCTCTATAATCTGCTCTGGATTTATTTTGCATTCCAGCAGAAACAGAAATCATGATATTTTCAATATTATGCAACTTATTTATTTTTATTATTATGTAACTTATTTATTTCTATCCCTTGGCTTTTTCCACATTGCTTTTGCTGTTTCTTGTAATGTAAGCTCTCCTCTCACCAGACTCCATTCACTAAAGCTGTAATTTAAGCTCTCCTCTCACCAGACTCCATTCGCTAAAGCTGTAATTTAAGCTCTCCTCTCACCAGACTCCATTCACTAAAGCAGTAATTTAAGCTCTCCTCTCACCAGACTCCATTCACTAAAGCAGTAATTTAAGCTCTCCTCTCACCAGACTCCATTCACTAAAGCAGTAATTTAAGCTCTCCTCTCACCAGACTCCATTCACTAAAGCTGTAATTTAAGCTCTCCTCTCACCAGACTCCATTCACTAAAGCAGTAATTTAAGCTCTCCTCTCACCAGACTCCATTCACTAAAGCAGTAATTTAAGCTCTCCTCTCACCAGACTCCATTCGCTAAAGCTGTAATTTAAGCTCTCCTCTCACCAGACTCCATTCGCTAAAGCTGTAATTTAAGCTCTCCTCTCACCAGACTCCATTCGCTAAAGCTGTAATTTAAGCTCTCCTCTCACCAGACTCCATTCGCTAAAGCTGTAATTTAAGCTCTCCTCTCACCAGACTCCATTCACTAAAGCTGTAATTTAAGCTCTCCTCTCACCAGACTCCATTCACTAAAGCTGTAATTTAAGCTCTCCTCTCACCAGACTCCATTCGCTAAAGCTGTAATTTAAGCTCTCCTCTCACCAGACTCCATTCGCTAAAGCTGTAATTTAAGCTCTCCTCTCACCAGACTCCATTCGCTAAAGCTGTAATTTAAGCTCTCCTCTCACCAGACTCCATTCGCTAAAGCTGTAATTTAAGCTCTCCTCTCACCAGACTCCATTCGCTAAAGCTGTAATTTAAGCTCTCCTCTCACCAGACTCCATTCGCTAAAGCTGTAATTTAAGCTCTCCTCTCACCAGACTCCATTCACTAAAGCTGTAATTTAAGATCTCCTCTCACCAGACTCCATTCACTAAAGCTGTAATTTAAGCTCTCCTCTCACCAGACTCCATTCACTAAAGCTGTAATTTAAGCTCTCCTCTCACCAGACTCCATTCGCTAAAGCTGTAATTTAAGCTCTCCTCTCACCAGACTCCATTCACTAAAGCTGTAATTTAAGCTCTCCTCTCACCAGACTCCATTCACTAAAGCTGTAATTTAAGCTCTCCTCTCACCAGACTCCATCCACTAAAGCTGTAATTTAAGCTCTCCTCTCACCAGACTCCATTCACTAAAGCTGTAATTTAAGCTCTCCTCTCACCAGACTCCATTCACTAAAGCTGTAATTTAAGCTCTCCTTTCACCAGACTCCATTCACTAAAGCTGTAATTTAAGCTCTCCTCTCACCAGACTCCATTCACTAAAGCTGTAATTTAAGCTCTCCTCTCATCAGACTCCATTCACTAAAGCTGTAATTTAAGCTCTCCTCTCACCAGACTCCATCCACTAAAGCTGTAATTTAAGCTCTCCTCTCACCGGACTCCATTCACTAAAGCTGTAATTTAAGCTCTCCTTTCACCGGACTCCATTCACTAAAGCTGTAATTTAAGCTCTCCTCTCACCAGACTCCATCCACTAAAGCTGTAATTTAAGCTCTCCTCTCACCAGACTCCATTCACTAAAGCTGTAATTTAAGCTCTCCTCTCACCAGACTCCACTGTTCCATAACACCTGGACTATCTATACTTCACTTTACTGTTTACTCTTTACTGGCAGTAGTACTGGTAGTATCAGCAGTACCTCCAGGTGTCTGATGGTCCAACACAGAGCAGCAGTCCTGCAGCAGCCGCCGAGGAGCCTGGGATACGGTGGAGATGGCGACAACCCTCGGCAGTGACATACCGCTGGGCATGCTGGGTAAAGTGGGCATGCTGGGTAGACTGGGAGGATAAATGAGAGCAGTTAAACCCTCCACCTCCTGGCTGAACACATTCCTTCACATCTTAACCCCTTCACTACAAGTACTACACTCATGTACTTTTACTGCACCTCCAGATTATGTACCATTATTCAAGGATGGTTTCGAGGCCATGCAGGTAACGGAGTGGTACTGGTAGTATTACTGAAGTAGTGGACCTGAGTACTTCATAAAAACTACAGTTATTAAAGGGTTCGTCACTGTTTCAATGACATTATTTTCCTGAACAGATGGTTTCCAGTCACAGAAACAAGAATCACAAAAAGCCTTCAGAAGGAACTTTGAAACCAACATGGCCGACTCTGAAATTACATCTGAACCAGTCACAATGTCAGAGGCTTTTAATGTGAAATATCTGTGCAGGAAGTGGTGAGTTAAGCTCACACTGAAACTACCAAGACGTAAAGAAGAAAAGAGAGCAGGAAACAGGGAGGACATGAAGCAGAGGACTTTCAAAATAAAAGCCACAACATATTTTACCTTCATGTAAAGGTACACGCAGTACTGCATCTAATGTGGATGCTGGTGGAGGCGGAGCTCCTTTTACATCATGTATCATACTTCAGAGAACATCATATACTGTACTACAACATACAAATACTCACAGAAAGTGTAAGTACCTTCAGACGGTGGAGGAGTGCGGTACTTGGTGTCCTACCTGCTGGACTCCAGCGTCGCTCTGGACTCTCTCGGACAGACGGACAAACAGATGCTTATGTAACATCTGCTGCGCCTCTGCTGGCACTGATCAATAATCAATACAAGCCATCAGTGCTCACCCCACTGCACACAAGAACCCAATACACAGCAGAGGAGTTTCACCCTTTATAATGGTACCAAGTAAGAGTAAAAGTACAGGAAAGGTAGTGACAGGGCAGACAGGCTCTTCCCAGCATGCAGCTGGTGCTCCCTCTGCTGGTTGATGCTGCTTACTGCATATCACCAGCAGGCTGTTGAAGGAACAGTTCAGGTCATACTTTCATCTTCTCTGAAGCAGCGCGTTTCACCTTTACTTTCACCAAACCACCATTAAAATAGACTGTAATTTAAATTACAGCTTTAGTGAATGGAGTCTGGTGAGAGGAAAGCTTAAATTACAGCTTTAGTGAATGGAGTCTGGTGAGAGGAGAGCTTAAATTACAGCTTTAGTGAATGGAGTCTGGTGAGAGGAGAGCTTAAATTACAGCTTTAGTGAGTGGAGTCTGGTGAGAGGAGAGCTTAAATTACAGCTTTAGTGAATGGAGTCTGGTGAGAGGAGAGCTTAAATTACAGCTTTAGTGAACGGAGTCTGGTGAGAGGAAAGCTTAAATTACAGCTTTAGTGAATGGAGTCTGGTGAGAGGAGAGCTTAAATTACTGCTTTAGTGAATGGAGTCTGGTGAGAGGAGAGCTTAAATTACTGCTTTAGTGAACGGAGTCTGGTGAGAGGAGAGCTTAAATTACTGCTTTAGTGAATGGAGTCTGGTGAGAGGAGAGCTTAAATTACTGCTTTAGTGAATGGAGTCTGGTGAGAGGAGAGCTTAAATTATAAGGAACAGTAAAATGTGGAAAAAGGAAAGGGATAAAATAAAGTTATGTAACAGTAAAAATAAAATTCAAGCAATTTAAAATCACATCAAAATAAACCGAATAAACATGTGAATAAATTCAAATCAAATTAGTTTCTGTCTTCTTTTTTAAATGGAACTGTATACATTTGGAGATCTGAAGGTAAAATATTTGACCGTAATCATCGAGCCATTTCGTCTTGATGTGTTTGGTTGAAAATAAATGTTCTTCAGATGGCAGCTAAAGCCTTTCATGGTCACTTCTGAGCAGGTATGAACCTTCCCCTGTATTACACCTGTCATGTGTCACCTGTGGCGTTTCAGAAAGCTGAACTGGGATCAGTTTGCAGTCCACCTATGAACAGTCCTCCAAGCTCCGCCTCCAGCTCCTGCAGGTGGGAGGGGCTAAACAAGTCGCTGCTGCCTGCCGCCTCCCCCAGCGTCCTCCACCAGGGCAGCCTGCTCGCCTGCAGCACTGCATTGTGGGCGTGGCGAGCGCGGGCAGCGATGGGGCCGGACGGGCTCAGGAAGGAGTCTGCCACCGTTGTCGTGACGACAGAAAGGGGCGGAGCATCTGTGGGGCAATCAGAGCGTAGGTAATGGATCAGTACGGTCACACACAGGAAAACAGAGGCAGATAATCTTTAATAACAATAATAATCACGATTATCATTCCTGTTTAGTAGTAGTAGTTTTGTAAAAATAAAACACACGGCTCAAATTATTTTGAGGAAAATGGCAGTGGGTGATCTTGTCAGACGAAAAAAGAAATGTATTTGAGTGGTTGAAAGCGTGAATAAAAGGATAAATTATTTAGTGGAAGACGTCAGGACGTGATGACACGTTTCCTTAAACGCTCAGATATTTGTATGGAGTCTGGTTGGTACCTCTGAGCAGCTCCAGCTGTGTGTGTGTGTGAGCCAGCAGAGCCTCCACCCTCCGCTCCTCCCTCCTCCTGTCACCTCCTCTCTGCAGTTCGGACAGCAGCAGCAGCTGCAGCTCCTCATGGAGACGCTGGCACTCCTGCTGCGAGACACGGGACGACTGCACACAAAGCATCATGGGTAAGTGGCCTGACAGACACTTGTGGAAACTTGATGTTTTGAAGCCTTACAGGATGCAGAGAGACATGCTCCTCCACCTGTCTCTTCAGCTCCACCCTGCGGCTGTCCGTCAAACCGTCCTGACCAATCCAGAAGGACGTGGTGGGCAGGAGCTTCGCCACTCGCCGTCTCTGCAGGAAGTGTCGCACCTGGAGGTGTGTGTGTGTGTGTGTGTGTGTGTCAGCATCAGGGAGAAAAATCTCTGTAAAAGCTACAAGAAGATTCTGAGCGTCTAATTATTCCTTAATTTAGACACCTTTCAAATCAGCCTCAGAGGCTGTATCACTGTGAGATTTTTATTTATTTCATTACAATAAAGAGCTTTACTTTGAAACTACCTGGTGTCTGCCCTAACGCTAATGCTAGCTAGCTTGGTGAGCACAGCGTGTCTTTTCTGTTTCTTGGTGACTGAGCGCTAACGTTAGCTCATCACCAGGAAGTGCCTCGTATGTGTGTGCGTGTACCGCTCTCTGCAGCGTCCTGGCGGCCTGCTGCTGTGTGTGCGTGTGGCTCAGTGCGTTGCCACGGTAACGGCGTCTCTCTCTGAAGCCTCTCCAGCAGCTCTGGATCACCAGGGCCGCCCTCCGCTCACACTCCTGCAGGAACGACTGCACCTGGTCTGGAAAGAAACAGGAAACACCTGAGCCTCCGACCCACCTGTGTGCAGCTTTCAGAGTATTTAACCCACCAGGAGGAAGCAGCTGCAGCAGCTCTCTCTGCTTCTGGTGGAACCTCCTCCTCGCCTGCTGACGCCTCACACACACCTTAAAAAATACACACACATTACCACAACTTTACTGCAACACAGGTAGCCAGCAGTACTACTCTCACCTGATACTTCAGCTCCTCCTCCCACTGCTGCACCTCCTCCCACTGCTGCTGCCGCCTCCTCCTGGCCCTGACACACACATGGACTGAAGTACTGCACTGAAGTACACTTCTGAAGTACTTGTACTTGCCTGGTGGACACTACCTGTATTTCCTCTGCAGCGTGCTGACCACTCTGTTCAGGCTCTTCACCCTCCGTCTGGTCTGGTAAGACCTCCAGGCTGCCTGGATCAGGCAGGCTGCCCGCACCTGCTCAGGACACACCTGCACAGAGACAGGTGGACAGATAGACAGGTAGACAGGAGGAAAGAGGACAGGTAGGGTGGACAGGCAGACAGGTGGGCAGGTAGAAAGGGAGACAGACCTGGGGGTGACTCCTTGTTTCAGACTGGATGAGTCCAATCAGCTGATCCAGGTCCTGGTCGAAGCCTCGCCCCCTCCAGTCCTTGTCCAACAGGCTGTCCAGACCTGCAGAGACGGGTGTGACCTCTGACCTTTCTTTTCACAAGGAAACACATCAACAGGTGTGACCTCTGACCTCTGAAGCTGAGGAGGAGGGGCTGGACCCGACGCTCCTCCTGATTGGCCATGAGGAGGATCAGCTGGACAGAAGCCCCGCCCACTGACGGGTCAGTGCTGACAGCTAATTGGCCGACAGCTTCGTTAAGCAGCAACAAGATGGAGTCATCACTCAACCCAGACAGGAAGTCCCTGCAGAGAGAGAGAGAGACCTCAACAAAGACAGAAAACAAACAATAACAAACAAACAAACAAGGTGTGTGTCTGTTACCTGCTGGCTGAACAGGTTTGAATCCACATCTGGACACAGAGCAGAGACACTCTGACATCATCACACATCTGGATCTGCTCATAGTGGACAGAGCTGAGGACTGGGGAGGGAGAGAGAGAGAGAGAGAGAGAGAGAGAGCGATCATTGACGATCATGTGATAGTCAATCACAGACCAGGTGACCAGCGGCAGCGAGGGACACTCACCTTGACAGGTAAGCTCACTGTGACCTCTGAGCAGCCACACCACTGACTCCATCACCCTGCTGAGGACGGACACACACTGACAGACACACAGGTACAGACAGGTACACACAGGTGTGCTGATGATGATGATGATGATGATGATGAGCGGCTCACCTCAGCCCGTCTCATCAGCTCACTGGCCAATGACAGGAGGCCGTCCATGACTGATGGCAGGAACAGCCTATGAAAGGCCTGAGAGGCTGTGCCAGGCTCCGCCCCCACACAACAGGTACTGGACAGGTGGAGAGACAGGTCGATATTGTAAATAAAAACATCATTTTTTTTTAACTATTTATAACGATAAATGTATGAGGATTTAGAATAATGTCACGCTGGAAGATATAACAGACAGAATGACTTAAAATATTTCATGAAAACCTGAATAAATGTGACAGGTTCAGCAGAAAAAACACTGAAGACCAAAGCTACAATAACTTAAAGGGACAGTACAAGCTCTGAGTCGTACCTGGTGAGCTGGGCCAGCGTGGCGGCGGCGCCCCAGTTGCCCCGCAGCCTTCTGGGATCTCCAGAGAGGACGAGGACGCAGTGGTTCAGGACGCCACTCAGGTACAAATGAGACTTCACAGCGGCCAAGACACACCTGTCTGTCTGCAATGCCGCCATGTTCAGAGCCTCTGAGAGACAGACAGACAGGTGAGCTCAAACAGTGGGGTCACATTAGGCGGTGTCGACAGAAACAGACAGGTAGACAGACAGGTGTGTCACAAGGCTGTCTCACTGTTCAAGCCGTCGTTCAGCAGGTGGACTTTCTGCTCCAGGTTCAGGTCTTTGTCCTCCAGCTGCCTCTTCAGCTCCTCCACCAGCTCCATCCTCCCCACCTTCAGTCACACAAACAGCACAAAGTAGAATCCACAAACACAGACAGGTTCAGACAGGCAGGTGGAGGTGTGAGTGAAATCACCTTTACCAGCTGCAACACTGGAGTGATGACCACGTGAAGGCATCAGTCATGACAGTACGACGAACTCACTCTGAACAGCCACACAGCTTCATTTCACTCACACCAAACTCCATTCAAAAATCACACGATTTAAGGAGCAGTATTCCAACCATGCCGTTAACGACTGTCTGTGTGTGTGTGTGTGTGTGTGTCCACCTCACCCGTGAATACTGGGCACGTTTCCTCTAAAGTCACAGAATCGGTAGACTTCACCGTAACACCTGTTAGCATCAGCAGCGTCAGCGTTGTTTTGTCGTGTTAGCTAACGCAGCTAACCGCGAGCTATATAATAACTGAAGAGGAAAGTGACGTTAACCGGATAAACCTCCTTCACGTCGCCCCGTTACCGTTTAAACGTGAGGTTAGAAGCACTATCGGGCTACAGAGTTAACAATTAGCTAGCGAAGTAGCACAGTTAGCTTCCAGCAGCCGCGCGAGCAGAAGCCCTTCTGTTTCTACGGTAACATGACGTCATCACGCTGCCTCACGCTACCCTCTGCACCAAAGAGGATCAATAGAGGAATAAATAAGAAATCAAATAAAATTAACTGATAAAAACAATCACTAAACAAGTTTAAAATGAAATAAAAATAAAATACACTAATACAGTTAAATTAATAAATAGGTGGGTGGGCGTTCACCTCAACAATAAACTGGACTGGACTCATAACACAGAAGTCCTGACTTGAAGGACCAAAGTCGTCTCCACCTGCTGAGCAAACTGAGGTCCTTCAGAGTCTGCAGGACTCTACCGAGGACTTTGGAGGACACTGTGGAGGAGTCTGCAGTGTTTTATGCTGTGGTCTGCTGAGGAGGACCAGCTCTGTCCTGGACCAGTTCTGTCCTGGACCAGCTCTGTCCTGGACCAGCTCTGTCCTGGATCAGGAGCTGCTGCAGATCATTTCTACCATCAGTAATAAGACTCTATATCTTCAGCATCACTGGCTGATGTTTAACAACTGGACTCATTGCCATCACTTCCTTGTTTTATGCACTTCCGTTTCTATGGTAACCACTGCACTACCTTTTTTGCACAGATATATAGATTTACAAATAGTAAAAATACATTCTATTCATCTGACATTTCATCCGCAATTAAAATATATATTTTCCTCCACTGTTATTTCGTACATATTGTAAATATTTATTCAGTTATCATTATTACTTATACTGTTATGTCTTTGCTGCTGTTTATTTTTTTAATTACTGTAATTTTGTCTATGATGTTGTGGCGAGTGAAAAATATAAAAATAAAAAATATTATATTATTCTATAGATAAACAAGCTTGAAATTAAATAAACTAAAATACAGTAAATAAATAATAAACAAGATTAAAATAATTAATAATAAAATAAATCAATACACAAGTTCAAAATAAAATGAAAACACATCTAAAATGAAATAAAAATAAGTATAACAAACAAGTTTAAAATAAAATAAAAAAACAAAACATCTAAAATAAAATAAAAATAAGTATAATAAATAAGTTTAAAATAAAATAAAAAAACAAACACATCTAAAATAAAATAAAAATAAGTATAATAAATTAACAAGTTTAAAATAAAATAAAAAAACAAACACATCTAAAATAAAATAAAAAATAAGTATGAATAAATAAACAAGTTTAAAAACATAAAAATACTTGAAACTTGAAAATTGAAAAAATAATAAATTAAAATAAACTCAGCTCACATATGAAGACAAATTACTGGTAATAGGTATACCAGCAACAAACATTATTAAATATTATTCAATACCTCCCGAAATAATAACAGTAATATTTAAGAATTAAGTGTTGTTCAGGTGCACATGTGGCATCTGGGTGGCGCTCTACATTCATTCATTCAATTATTCATTCACAACAAAATAATCCAAATTAAAAATAAAACAATATCACAGAAACATAATTCAAAATAGGAGTAATATAAAATAAAATAACGTATAATATAACATGATAACAACATATTACATATAAACAGAAGATAAATATATAAATATAATTCTGTTATTTTATTTAATATATAAAAATATTAAATAAAATAACAGAAAAAAAAATAAAAAATATAAAATGTAAATAATAACTAAATACAAAAGAACATAAAACATAAAAGTAGTGTAATAATAATAAAATGATCTCAGAAAAAACACTCAAATATAAAATAATATAATTCCAGAACTGATCACATCTTTATACTATGTGTGTGTGTGTGTGTGTGTGTCGGTGCAGCAGCTGCTGCAGCCCTCGTGCACAGCGCCCCTCTCTCCTCTCCGGTGCGCCTGCGTGCTGAGACGCACCGAGCGACCGACCGTCCGCCGCCTGGACCGGCAGGAGGGGAGAGAGGCTCCGGGGCCGCTGGCATCCTCACGGTAACGGCAACTAACGGGAATGGTGGGCTGTCGGTGACGTGATGCGATGCCGCGCGGGATCACGGTAACGTAAGATCAGCAGGAGCGGAGGAGGAGGAGGAGGGGAGGAGAGGAGGAGGAGGAGAGGAGGAGGACGGTCGAGGCTCAGCAGCACCGAGGGACCGAGGGCACACTACCGAGCCTCCAACCGGTCCAGATCCGATCTGATGTAAACCTGCAGGGTCCGGGATGGACCGGTAGGCTGGGAGGAGGCGCGAGGACCGGAGCGACCGACGGTACATAACGGAGGAGAGAGCGCGAGGAGGAGGGAGGAGGCGCCAGGCGGAGGAGCAGCGCGAGGAGGAGGAGGAGGATGAATTCGGTAGATGGAGGAGGAGAAGCGGGCCCGGACGGCCTGGTGGCAGGTACGGTGTGTGTGCGCGCGTGCACGGACACGTGCACGTGTGTGTAGTGGGAGCTGCTGTCGCCATGATGCCTCAACATCCGCCCATTGACTCACCGAGAGAGAGTGTGTGTGTGTGTGTGTGTGTCAGCGGCCACTGGGGTGTGTGCGCGTGTGTATGTGCGCGTGCATGTGTGTGTGTTGGGGGTGGAGGGTCCTACCAAGGAGGATTGTGGGAAGGCCTGCCTGGTTATTAGTGTGTGTTTGATGCAGGTGGAGCAGCTGATGGGCTGTGGTGCGTTCAGGGTCCCCTCACTCCAGTACCACTACCAGTACTAGTACCACTACCACTACCAGTACTAGTACCACTACCACTACCAGTACCAGTACTAGTACCACTACCACTACCAGTACCAGTACCACTACCGGTACTAGTACCACTACCACTACCAGTACTAGTACCAGTACCACTATCAGTACCAGCACCACTACCAGTACTAGCACCACTACCAGTACTAGTGCCAGTACCACTATCAGTACCACTACCAGCACCAGTACTAGCACCAGTACCACTACCAGCACCAGCACCAACAGCAGTATTCCCAGTATAACTTGCAGCACCACCATTAGAGTACCACGACTATCATTACTAGCAGTACTACTGGCAGTATTTCTCACAGTATTACTACACCACAATTGCAAATTAGTACTGCTTCCTGATTGGCTGGCTGGCATCAACTATGTGGGACACCCCGTCAGTGTGACCAGATATGTCAACCTTCAGGTAACCATAGCAACAGTGGTGGTGATTCATGAAAGCTCAACAGACCAGGTAGGACCCAGACCGCCAAAATAAACCTCTGGGGTTGGTTCATATCCCACAAGTCAGGGTGTGAGTGGTCCAGGAAGTGGAAATGCAGCAATGTTCATTCGTTGTCACATGACTTCCTGTTCTTTTAACCCAAAGCAACGTCTTTACCTGAGGTGACAGAAGTTTATTTTGAAAGGAAAGAGAAGTGGTTCCTGGTAGTTAGATTCTTTGACGATTACATACAGTAACTGGCTTTTATTGTGGAAGAGTGGTAGTTCTTTTACTATGAAAGATGTCACATGATGCTGGACTTTCATAATAAAATGCAAAATACAAACATACCAACCAAAATAAAAGAGAGCTGCGATGATCCTTTGATTCATCGTCAACCTTCGTCTTTACCTGAAGCTGACCAGGCAGTTTCTTGTTTTTTTATTTTGAAAAGGCATTTATAGGAAGTAAGCTTCAACCTCCAAACACAGAGTTTAAATTTGAATATTATAATATAGTAATACCAGATGTCCTGAGGACCAGTGATTGATTATTATGGGATGTTTGAGAGTTCACGGAAACTTCTGTCTTTTATTTAACTTTAATGGTAATAATAATAATAATCGTCATCATGTGTAATGCTGTCCTGAATAAAAGTATTAATGGAAAAAACAGAGGAAACAAACAGGGTTTGGCTTTCACTTAGCTGGAGGCTTTTACTTTGAAACAGCGGCTTGAAGTTTACTGTGAAGCAGCTGGAGGCTTTTACTTTGAAACAGCGGCTTGATGTTTACTGTGAAGCAGCTAGAGGCTTTTACTTTGAAACAGCGGCTTGATGTTTACTGTGAAGCAGCTGGAGGCTTTTACTTTGAAAACAGCAACTTAAAGTTTACTGTAAAGCAGCTGGAGGCTTTTACTTTGAAACAGCGGCTTGAAGTTTACTGTAAAGCAGCTGGAGGCTTTTACTTTGAAACAGCAGCTTGACGTTTACTGTAAAGCAGCTGGAGGCTTTTACTTTGAAACAGCGGCTTGAAGTTTACTGTAAAGCAGCTGGAGGCTTTTACTTTGAAAACAGCGGCTTGATGTTTACTGTGAAGCAGCTGGAGCCTTTTACTTTGAAAACAGCGGCTTGACGTTTACTGTGAAGCAGCTGGAGGCTCTTACTTTGAAACAGCGACTTGATGTTTACTGTGAAGCAGCTGGAGGCTTTTACTTTGAAAACAGTGGCTTGAAGTTTACTGTAAAGCAGCTGGAGGCTTTTACTTTGAAAACAGCGGCTTGACGTTTACTGTGAAGCAGCTGGAGGCTCTTACTTTGAAAACAGTGGCTTGAAGTTTACTGTAAAGCAGCTGGAGGCTTTTACTTTGAAAACAGCGGCTTGACATTTACTGTGAAGCAGCTGGAGGCTCTTACTTTGAAACAGCGACTTCATGTTTACTGTGAAGCAGCTGGAGGCTTTTACTTTGAAAACAGCAACTTAAAGTTTACTGTAAAGCAGCTGGAGGCTTTTACTTTGAAACAGCGGCTTGACGTTTACTGTAAAGCAGCTGGAGGCTTTTACTTTGAAACAGCGGCTTGATGTTTACTGTGAAGCAGCTGGAGGCTTTTACTTTGAAAACAGTGGCTTGAAGTTTACTGTGAAGCAGCTGGAGCCTTTTACTTTGAAAACAGCGGCTTGACGTTTACTGTGAAGCAGCTGGAGGCTCTTACTTTGAAACAGCGGCTTGACGTTTACTGTGAAGCAGCTGGAGGCTTTTACTTTGAAACAGCGGCTTGACGTTTACTGTGAAGCAGCTGGAGGCTTTTACTTTGAAACAGCGGCTTGACGTTTACTGTGAAGCAGCTGGAGGCTTTTACTTTGAAAACAGCAACTTAAAGTTTACTGTAAAGCAGCTGGAGGCTTTTACTTTGAAACAGCGGCTTGACGTTGACTGTGAAGCAGCTGGAGGCTTTTACTTTGAAACAGCGGCTTGATGTTTACTGTGAAGCAGCTGGAGGCTTTTACTTTGAAAACAGCAGCTTAAAGTTTACTGTAAAGCAGCTGGAGGCTTTTACTTTGAAACAGCGGCTTGACGTTTACTGTGAAGCAGCTGGAGGCTTTTACTTTGAAAACAGTGGCTTGAAGTTTACTGTAAAGCAGCTGGAGGCTTTTACTTTGAAACAGCGGCTTGACGTTTACTGTGAAGCAGCTGGAGGCTTTTACTTTGAAACAGCGGCTTGATGTTTACTGTGAAGCAGCTGGAGGCTTTTACTTTGAAAACAGCAGCATAAAGTTTACTGTAAAGCAGCTGGAGGCTTTACTTTGAAAAAGCGGCTTGACGTTTACTGTGAAGCAGCTGGAGGCTTTTACTTTGAAAACAGTGGCTTGAAGTTTACTGTAAAGCAGCTGGAGGCTTTTACTTTGAAACAGCGGCTTGACGTTTACTGTGAAGCAGCTGGAGGCTTTTACTTTGAAAACAGCAGCTTGACGTTTACTGTGAAGCAGCTGGAGGCTTTTACTTTGAAAACAGTGGCTTGAAGTTTACTGTAAAGCAGCTGGAGGCTTTTACTTTGAAACAGCGGCTTGACGTTTACTGTGAAGCAGCTGGAGGCTTTTACTTTGAAAACAGTGGCTTGAAGTTTACTGTAAAGCAGCTGGAGGCTTTTACTTTGAAACAGCGGCTTGACGTTTACTGTGAAGCAGCTGGAGGCTTTTACTTTGAAAAAGCGGCTTGACGTTTACTGTGAAGCAGCTGGAGGCTTTTACTTTGAAACAGCGGCTTGACGTTTACTGTGAAGCAGCTGGAGGCTTTTACTTTGAAAACAGTGGCTTGAAGTTTACTGTAAAGCAGCTGGAGGCTTTTACTTTGAAACAGCGGCTTGACGTTTACTGTGAAGCAGCTGGAGGCTTTTACTTTGAAAAAGCGGCTTGACGTTTACTGTGAAGCAGCTGGAGGCTTTTACTTTGAAAAAGCGGCTTGACGTTTACTGTGAAGTAGGTGGAGGCTCTTACTCTGAAACATCAAGCCGTGAAGCAGTGTGACATGTAAATAATTTCAGATTATAATTAGGTAGTAAATTATGAATGTAAATGGTTGTCAGAGTTGGGTGGTTGTGAAGTGGAACCAACATGGACGCCATCCACACGGTTCACCATCAACCCAACAGTCACTTCCTGCGTCCTAAACTCTTCACATTCTTTCTGAGTTTGTGACATGAAAAAAATGAAAAAATGTGTAATATTCTTCATCAGATTAATCAGACAGTCAGACAATCTGGTCTGGAGGACTCAAGGACACTCGTGAAGGAGACAAGGATACAGAGGACACAGCTTGGAGGCAGTTTAGGTTGCATATTGTCCTCCTTCCTGTTTTTAGGCTCTGTCCCTCTGAGGGTTAGCGCTGCTAGCAGAGATGCTAATGTGATGTGTTCAATGCCTCAGTGTGTGTGTGGTGGATTAGCTTCATCCCACTGCACAGGAAGAGCTCTCTCTCTCTCTCTCTCTCTCTCACACACACACACACACACACACAGATCCTCTTAATTGAAATGTCTATCAGCTGAATCCTGATTGGCTCATTTTGATAGAAGTAGTTTGAAGTTGGGTTAGTATCTTTAAATAATATATTATATATACTAATAATTACTGAAGTACCGATACTAGCTGAAGTACCGATAGTAACTGAAGTACTGATACTAACTGAAGCGCTGATACTAACTGAAGTACTGATACTAACTGAAGCACTGATACTAACTGAAGCACTGATACTAACTGAAGCGCTGATACTAACTGAAGCACCGACAGTAACTGAAGTACCAATACTAGCTGAAGTACCGACAGTAACTGAAGTACCAATACTAGCTGAAGTACCGACAGTAACTGAAGTACCAATACTAGCTGAAGTACTGATACTAACTGAAGCACCGATACTAACTGAAGCACTGATACTAACTGAAGTACTGATAGTCACTGAAGCACTGATACTAACTGAAGCACTGATAGTCACTGAAGCACTGATAGTCACTGAAGCACTGATACTAACTGAAGTACTGATACTAACTGAAGCACTGATAGTCACTGAAGCACTGATACTAACTGAAGTACTGATACTAACTGAAGCACTGATACTAACTGAAGCACTGATACTAGCTGAAGCACTGATAGTCACTGAAGTACTGATAGTCACTGAAGTACTGATACTAACTGAAGCACTGATACTAACTGAAGTACTGATACTAACTGAAGCACTGATAGTCACTGAAGCACTGATACTAACTGAAGCACTGATACTAGCTGAAGCACTGATACTAACTGAAGCACTGATACTAACTGAAGTACCGACAGTAACTGAAGTACCAATACTAGCTGAAGTACCGACAGTAACTGAAGTACCAATACTAGCTGAAGTACCGACAGTAACTGAAGTACCAATACTAGCTGAAGTACTGATACTAACTGAAGCACCGATACTAACTGAAGCACTGATAGTCACTGAAGCACTGATACTAACTGAAGCACTGATACTAGCTGAAGTACCGACAGTAACTGAAGTACCAATACTAGCTGAAGTACCGACAGTAACTGAAGTACCAATACTAGCTGAAGTACTGATACTAACTGAAGCACCGATACTAACTGAAGCACTGATAGTCACTGAAGTACTGATACTAGCTGAAGCACTGATAGTCACTGAAGTACTGATACTAACTGAAGCGCTGATACTAACTGAAGCGCTGATACTAACTGAAGCGCTGATACTAACTGAAGCGCTGATACTAACTGAAGCGCTGATACTAACTGAAGCACTGATACTAACTGAAGCACTGATACTAACTGAAGCACTGATAGTAATGCCAGATCATGGACCTCTTCCTCTCCGTGTGTTCTTCCTCTCAGGTTCTGGTAAAGCAGAGTGTGTCCGGGCGGTCGACGTCCTGACGGTGCTCAGAGAGAAAGTGGCCTTTGTGTCAGGTAAGACTCATACCTATACACTTGAATCTGGTCCGGTCCGGTCCTAATTAGACTGGTCCTGTCCAGCCTGATCTGGTCTGGTTTGGTTTGGTCTGGTCCTGACGAGACCTTGTCCGGTCTGGTCCGGTCCTGATTTGACCCAATTTAATCGACTGTTTCTCAGGTGGGCGGGATAAACGTGGTGGACCGATCCTGACCTTCCCTGCCAGGACCAATCACGATCGAATAAAACAGGAAGACCTCAGCCGATTGGTCACTTACCTGGCAACCATTCCCAGGTAAATCTGTCCACCTGTCCACCTGTGTCCCAGCAGTCCAGGTACATCAGACTGATTACTGTTCCCATGTCTGTCCTCAGTGAGGACGTGCGAGCTCGTGGCTTCACCGTGGTGGTGGACATGCGAGGCAGTAAGTGGGACAGCATGAAGCCGGTCCTTCGGACGCTGCAGGAATCCTTTTCCTCCAACATCCACACAGCGCTGCTCATCAAACCAGACACCTTCTGGCAGAAACACAAGACCAACCTGGGCAGCGCTAAGCTCAGCTTCGAGGTACTACTGCAGTACTACTCTTGACATCTGATACATTACTACTACTGACAAATTAAATACTACCAGACACCTTCTGGCAGAGGCACACTGCCAAACTCAGCTAACTTAAATACAGCTAGTACTAACTGATGTACAGCTGCTGCTACCTGAACTTGTCTGTCTCTGCAGACCAGCCTGGTTTCTGTGGAGGGTCTGTCTCGGCTCGTCGACCCGTCCCAGCTGACCTCTGACCTCGGTGGCTCATTGGAGTACGACCATGTGGAGTGGACCGAGCTGCGTCTGGGTCTGGAGGAGTTCACAGGGGCTGCCACTCAGCTGCTGGCCCAGTTGGAGCAGCTGGAGGCCGGCCTGAGCCGCATACCAGAGCCCCAGGATGTGGACGAGGCCCGCAAGTGAGTCACTGACAGCGAGAACTTGAAAGAAGATTTAGTGATTATTCAAGATATTTCAGTTTATGGAGTCTTTTCTTTCTCCTCTCCAGACTTCTGGAGGAGCACGGTCGTCTCCGTAACACCATCGCCACGGCGCCGGTCGACTCCCTTGAACGAGAAGGGCGGAGTTTGCTCCAGCGCATGCGTCTGGGCCCCTCCCACAGCGATACCTCCACTGAAGGTGGCGGCGGTAGCCATGGCAGCTGGCTGTCAGGTGGGACGGACTTCCAGAGCGTCGCTCCAAAGGTCTCAGCTTTGCTGGACCGGCTGCAGGCATCTCGCAGTCACCTGCTGCAGAGCTGGAGTGACAGGAAGCTGCATCTGGACCAGGCGCTGCAGCTGCACCTGTTCGAGCAGGACGCCACCAAGGTGAGGTATAAGATACCATGGTTCCTCTGTGACAAGACAGTCGGAACCTGGAGGAGGAACTACTGAAGTACTACTGCTACTAACTGTAGCATTACCGCTGCTAACTGTAGTACTGCTCCTGAACAGTCTTTGTGTGTGTCTCAGATGTCGGAGTGGATCGCACACAGTAAGGAGTTGTTCGTGCAGAGTCTGGCAGAAGTCGGGCAGAACAACCAGCATGCCCTTGACCTCCAGACGCAACACCAGCACTTCACCGCCAACTGCATGGTTTGTTTGTATCTTTGTTTGTTTCTTTCTTTGTTTTGTGTACCACATTCTCAAACAACACGTCTCTGTGCAGAACGGCAGCGTGAACGTGGACAGTGTGGTTACCGTGGCGGCAAGGCTGGCGGAGGCCGGTCACTACGGGGCGGAGCGGATCTCAATGGTGTCGTCACGGTTACAGGAAGACTGGAAGTCCCTAACGACGGCATTGGAGGAGCGCAGCAACACGCTGGCCATGGCAACAGGATTCCACCAGGGGGCAGAGCAGGTGATTAGTACGACACCTGTAGTCTACCTGTCTCACCACCAGTTTATCTGTCCTCACTTGTCTACCTGTCACACTGCCAACCATCGTACCTGTCTATTAATGACACCTGTCCATCACATGTCGCTCTACCTGCTTGTCTGCCAAACTGTCTACATGTGACGGTCTACCTTACTTTTATCTCTCTACCTGTCTCTCTACCTGTCCAGTTCCTGCTCAGAGTGGAGGGCTGGGTTCAGGTGTGCTCTGAGGGGTCATTGCCGTCGGCGACAGCAGAGCTGGAAGCTGCAACAAAGAAACACCAGGAACTGAATGAAGAGATCTCTGCCAACTACACACAGGTAACTGTCTGTCTGCACACCTGTCTGTATGTCTGTCTGCACAACTGTCTCTCTGCACACCTGTCTGTCTGTCTGTCTGTCTACCTGCCTGTACACCTGTCTCCTGACTGCTCACCTGTCTATCTGCAGGTCAGTGAGAGCGGTAAGGCCTTATTGGATGTTCTCCAGCGTTGCCCGGCGTCTGACTCCGATGACTCGACCAAGCCGGACTTCACTGCCGCCACACACGGCATCATGGGAGTCCTGCATCAGGTCATGCAGGTACAGCTCACACCTGAGAGTGTCTCACACCTGAGCAACAGACAGACAGGTGGACTTACCTGAAGTTTTTTAATTTTTTTTGCAGGGTCACCATGAGGTGGAGGGGGCATGGCAGCACCGTAAACTCCGCCTCCACCAACGCCTGCAGCTGTGTGTGTTTCAACAGGATGTTAGACAGGTAGGACAGATCCTGATCCTGGTCCTGATCCAGACTTAGATCCAGACTTAAACCCTGTGTGTCTCTCAGGTGCTGGACTGGGTGGAGCAGCACGGGGAGGTTTTCCTCAACAAACACAGCGGAGTGGGGAAGAGTCTGCACCGAGCCAGAGCCCTGCAGAAACGCCACGACGACTTCCAGCAGGTCGCACAGGTAGACCACCTGAGACCAGGACCCTCTGAGACCAGAACTAACTCAGACCATGACCAGATGAGAGCTGGACTAAACCTAGTATGAATAAATGTGTTTTTTTGTTTATCAGAACACTTACACAAATGCAGAGAAGCTTCTGGAAGCAGCGGACCAGCTGGCTCAGTCTGGAGAGTGCGAGGAGGAGGAGATCTACCAGGCGGCCCGAGACCTGGAGCTCCGCATGCAGGTGAGTCTGACAGCAAGAGCCAGAGAGCGGCTCTTATTCTGAAAAGCAGCTGCAGGAAGTGTGCTGTGTGTGCAGGCGTTCATCCAAAGAGTGGAGCAGAGGAAGCTGCTGCTGGACCTGGCTGTGTCTTTCTACACACACACCAAGGAGGTAATAACACATAAACATCTATGTTAGACCTACATGTAAACATCCCATAATAATAATAATAACCCTGTGTCCAGCTGTCGGTGTGGATGGAGGGCCTCCAGAAGCAGCTCTCTTCAGATCTCACTGGTTGTCTTGACACTGTCGAGGCTCTTCAGTCTCTGGTCAGCCAGCAGCAGCAGCAGCAGGCCAACACACAGGTAGCTGCTGACCTCTGACCTTTGACCTCTGATCCTGACCCGGCATAACAAGTTAACACCCCCCTGACCCCTAACCCCCACACTAACCCACTCTAACCCTGACCCACAGGAAGCTGCGATGAGTGTCATCCGGGAAGGAGAGGATCTCATCCTGCAACTCAGGTACACTCAGAGCAATGGTGCGTTTGCTTTGCACCACCGCGCTGCACGGGTGGGGTTTTATGTAAGAGTTGTGTGAAGGTGTGTTTGATCCACTCGTCAGCACAGCTCAGAGGCTCCTGTGGAGGTGCTGTGCGTCATCATTGTAGGTGTGTTTGTTTTCTTTTTCACAAGAGCGGCCGAGATGTGCTTGTTAACCTCTTCAGGTGCCCTTGTTTCAGGCCTCAGGGCAGCTCGGTGGCCCATGTGGAGACGGTGCTGCAGCAGCTGGAGGAGGCTCACGTTCAGCTGGAGGAACTTTTCCACCAGAGGAAGATCCGTCTGGACGTTTACCTGCAGCTGCGCATCCAGCAGCAGTGCACGCTGGAGGTCCGCTGCTTATTGATTATTAATGATCAATATGTGACACTTATCTCCACTGTACCAAGGTTATCTGTCTCTGTGTCACCTAGGTAACGGGGGAAATGGACGCCTGGAAGCAGGACCTCCAGAAACAGTCCCAGGACTTCTCCGCAGAGAAGCTAGCATCACCGCGGTTAGCTGACGCTAACCAGGACAAGCTAGTCCAGGACAAGCTGGCGCTGGGCCAATCGCGGCTGGTGGAAGCTAGCCCCGAGGTGCTAACGCTAGCACAGCAGCGCATCCACAGGTAAACAGGCCAGTGTGATGACATCATCATGACATCATCATGAAAAGAGTGATTGTTTGATCGATTGATTGATCTGCAGGCACATGGAGCGACGACTGGCGATGAACAACATGATCTATGAGGTCATCCAGCAAGGTCACGACCTTCAGCAGTACATCACTGAGGTCCAGGCCTCAGGTAAGACCTGATCCTGAGTCTGCATATTGATGGGAACAGCTGTCATGTTTTTGAGTAAAGTGACTTAAAACACTGAAAACACCGGGACCCAGTTAAAGGACTTCCTATGGTGCCCGATAGAGCTGTGGTCCAAGGAGATCCTTGGAGATGTCCAGATGTTCTGTGTAAGAGTTGTAATGGTCCCTATAAAGTGTTTCATTGGTCCTTGGGGAGCTTCCAGATACCCTTGGTACTCTTCACTGGGGGATTCAGCGAATCACTGGCAGGGTTTTCATGGTGCTGAATGACTTCCAGGAGGTTTCTTGTGGGTTCCAGGGGTCTTTGGATGTTTCCTGTGATGGTCACAGAAGTTTTTGGAGAACTCCAGGGGTCTTTGGATGTTTCCTGTGATGGTCACAGAGGTTTTTGGAGAACTCCAGGGGTCTTTGGATGTTTCCTGTGATGGTCACAGAGGTTTTTGGAGAACTCCAGGGGTCTTTGGATGTTTCCTGTGATGGTCACATAGGTTTTTGGGGAACTCCAGGGGTCTCTGGATGTTTCCTGTGATGGTCACAGAGGTTTTTGGGGAACTCCAGGGGAAGAGGTAGATCTATTAAAGGTCATTTGGTCCCTGAAGTGCTTCCAATTTTTGGGAGATTTCATTGTGGGGCTTGCAGGGTTTCCTTGTCTTTGGTGGCATCAAACACCACTTCACAGTTCAGGCCTGGTTGCCATGGTGAATATTTTTGATAGAGCAGAATAGAATAGAATAGAGGGCAGTCAGCACATCTAGTCTGACCAGTTCAGAAACACACGAGGGGGGGCAGAGAGGATAATGAGGGGAGGGGGAAAGGGGGATGGGGTTGCCATAGAAACTGCTCTCTGGAGCACACAGCTGGTCCCCATGGAAACCAGCATATTGAATTTGCCATGGAGACAACACACATGAGTGGAGATTAAAACACAGAATTCTGTATTACTGTTCTACTGGGGACCTTCCCAGCCCGTCCTCAGTCTGTGTGTGTGTGTGTGTGTGTGTGTGTGTGTGTGTGTGTGTGTGTGTTAGGTATCGAGCTGTCGGAGGTGGAGGGAGGTCTCACCTCTCAGGTGGAGGAGCTGCAGCACCTCTTGCAGGACAAACAGAAGGAACTGCAGCAGATAGCAGATCACACTCACACACACCTGGAGCAGAACCTGCAGCTGAGACACCTGCAAAGCCAGGTGAAACAGGTAACGCTCACATATGGAGCCAGGTGAAACAGGTAACACTCACATATTTAGCCAGGTGAAACAGGTAACGCTCACATATGGAGCCAGGTGAAACAGGTAACGCTCACATATGGAGCCAGGTGAAACAGGTAACGCTCACATATGGAGCCAGGTGAAACAGGTAACGCTCACATATGGAGCCAGGTGAAACAGGTAACGCTCACATATGGAGCCAGGTGAAACAGGTAACGCTCACATATGGAGCCAGGTGAAACAGGTAACGCTCACATATGGAGCCAGGTGAAACAGGTAACGCTCACATATGGAGCCAGGTGAAACAGGTAACGCTCACATATTTAGCCAGGTGAAACAGGTAACGCTCACATATGGAGCCAGGTGAAACAGGTAACGCTCACATATGGAGCCAGGTGAAACAGGTAACGCTCACATATGGAGCTAGGTGAACCAGGTAACGCTCACATATGGAGCCAGGTGAAACAGGTAACGCTCACATATGGAGCCAGGTGAAACAGGTAACGCTCACATATGGAGCCAGGTGAAACAGGTAACGCTCACATATGGAGCCAGGTGAAACAGGTAACGCTCACATATGGAGCCAGGTGAAACAGGTAACGCTCACATATGGAGCCAGGTGAAACAGGTAACGCTCACATATGGAGCCAGGTGAAACAGGTAACGCTCACATATGGAGCCAGGTGAAACAGGTAACGCTCACATATTTAGCCAGGTGAAACAGGTAACGCTCACATATGGAGCCAGGTGAAACAGGTAACGCTCACATATGGAGCCAGGTGAAACAGGTAACGCTCACATATGGAGCCAGGTGAAACAGGTAACGCTCACATATGGAGCCAGGTGAAACAGGTAACGCTCACATATGGAGCCAGGTGAAACAGGTAACGCTCACATATGGAGCCAGGTGAAACAGGTAACGCTCACATATGGAGCCAGGTGAAACAGGTAACGCTCACATATTTAGCCAGGTGAAACAGGTAACGCTCACATATGGAGCTAGGTGAAACAGGTAACGCTCACATATGGAGCCAGGTGAAACAGGTAACGCTCACATATGGAGCCAGGTGAAACAGGTAACACTCACATATTTAGCCAGGTGAAACAGGTAACGCTCACATATGGAGCCAGGTGAAACAGGTAACGCTCACATATGGAGCCAGGTGAAACAGGTAACACTCACATATTTAGCCAGGTGAAACAGGTAACGCTCACATATTTAGCCAGGTGAAACAGGTAACGCTCACATATGGAGCCAGGTGAAACAGGTAACGCTCACATATGGAGCCAGGTGAAACAGGTAACGCTCACATATTTAGCCAGGTGAAACAGGTAACACTCACATATTTAGCCAGGTGAAACAGGTAACGCTCACATATGGAGCCAGGTGAAACAGGTAACACTCACATATGGAGCCAGGTGAAACAGGTAACGCTCACATATGGAGCCAGGTGAAACAGGTAACACTCACATATGGAGCCAGGTGAAACAGGTAACGCTCACATATTTAGCCAGGTGAAACAGGTAACGCTCAATTGGACAAGCGCTCACCTGTCTCACCTTGTCTCACCTTGTCTCAGGTGCTGGGCTGGATCTCGGAGGGGGAGGTGATGCTGTCGTCCTGCATGTTGAACTCCAGCTGTCTGTCTGAAGCAGAGCAGCTGCAGAGGGAGCATGAGCGCCTCCAGCAGGCCATCGAGGTCAGTGCTCTCAATGAGTACGATTACATTATTATTACATATGAGGTCTGTAACGGCTCGGTACCTGAACCAGTACAGGCCTATTAGATATAGCTACACTAAGGCAGGTTTTCACAATAAGAGCACATGGACTTCCTGTCTCTCCAGGCTCTGCTCCACGCAGACTCCCTGCAGAGGACTCACCAGGTGGCGCTGGCCCTGCAGCAGAGAGCAGAGCTGCTGGTCAGGTGAGTTATTGCGGTCTGTCTGGAGGACTTTGATCAGATTTAATTGTATTTCTGGACCCTCAGGTCGGGCCACTATGACCCAGACGCAGTGAGGTCTTGTGCCCAGACGGTGGCGCTGCACTGGCAGACTCTGATGCTGAGGATAGAGGACAGACTGAAGCTGGTCAACGCCTCGGCAGCCTTTTACAGGACGTCCCAGCAGGTCCTCCTGTCTCACTACCTACCTGTCTGTCTGTCCATCTGTCCTCCTGTCTCACTATCGACCTGTCCACCTTTCTCACTGTCCACCTGTCCACCTGTCTCTCCAGGTGTGTGGGGTCCTGGAGAGTCTGGAGCAGGAGTACCGCAGAGAGGAGGACTGGTGTGGAGGAGGAGAGAGGCAGCCGGAGCTCCTCCTGCCGCTGGTCAGTAAACACATGGAGCAGAAGGAGGCATTCCTGAAGGTGAGGAGGTGCTGGGAGGAGGTGCTGGGGGGGGGTTAACTCCAGTCGCTAACAGTGTTGTCTCCATGACGACAGGCCTGCACCCTGGCCAGACGGAACGCTGAGGTCTTCCTCAAGTACATCCACCGCAACAGTGTCACCATGGCGAACATCTCAGGCCACAGTGTGACGGGGGTCACCGAGGTCACGGGGCACTCCAGGGTCCCAGAGCAGCAGGTCAAAGGTCAGCTCAGTCTGAACACGAGGAAGAGGTAGTGATCCAGGTAGAGGTAGAGGTACTGATCCAGGTGTGTTGGCCAGGTATCCTCAGTGAGCTGCTCCAGAGGGAAAACAGAGTCCTGCACTTCTGGACCCTCAAGAAACGAAGACTGGATCAGTGCCAGCAGTACCTGATGTTCCAGAGCCACGCCCAACAGGTAACAGCACGTCTGTGACACACCTGAGCTCCTGGTGGAGGTAGTACCCCCTGAAATAAACACCCACCTGTGCTTACACCTGTTATTGAGTGTAGCGCACCTGGTAGTACTCAGGAAGTAGTACTAATATTTAGTACTTCCTGTTTCCCTGCAGGCTTTAGATTGGCTGCAGCAGTCAGGTGACCACTACCTGGCCACGCACACGTCGCCGGGGGCAACAACGGCGGAGACGCAGGAACTGCTGAATCAGCACAGAGAGTTCTGCGTGTCAGCCAAGGTGAGTGTACACAGAGTACTCAGACAGTACAGGTAGGAAGCATCACTCACCTGTTGGCTCCGCCTCCAGCACACCCAGGAAAAGGTTCACCTGTTGATCCAACTGGCTGAGAGCATGCTGGCCAAAGGCCACGCCCACCGCTCAGAGCTCCGCCGATGTGTCTCCGCTGTGGACAAACGGTACCGAGACTTCAGCCTCAGGATGGGACAACACCGCCACCTGCTGGAGACAGCACTGGGAGGCTGCTCACAGGTAAGTGAGGGACAGGAAGAGAGGGACATAGAGCAGTACTATTGAAGTATTCGGTAGTCTCTTGTATTTTTGATATTTTATAGGTGAGAGTTTTCTGTTGTGTTCATGAGGTGAGGATATTTTGTAGTATTTAGAGTGCAGCTGTCATGAAGTACAGCAGTAGTACTGGCAGATGTCAGGAAGTACAGCAGCAGCACGAGTACTTCCCGTAGTACTGAGTCTGTCCCCTCAGGATAACAAGGACCTGGAGCTGGAGCTGATCCCCAACAGTCTCTCAGACTCGGACCCAGAGGTTAATCTGTCCGACCCGAGTCATCAGGTCAGCGACGAGAAGAGACGCTCTGCCCGCAAGAAGGAGTGAGTACTACCAGTACTACCAGTACTAATACCAGTACTGCTGCAGTGTCAGTAACGGCACTGTGTCCTCAGGTACATCATGGCTGAGCTGCTCCAGACTGAGAGAGTCTACGTCAGAGATCTGCAGGAGTGCATCGAGGTAGTACATGCTTAACACTCTCACCACCACGTAGTACTACTAGCTCACAGTATTTCACCGTAGTACTTCCTGTCCTGGTGCAGACGTACCTGTGGGAGATGACGAGTGGCTCAGAGGACGTCCCATCTGGTCTCACCAACAAGGACGACACCGTGTTCGGAAACATCCAGGATATCTACGAGTTCCACAACAGGTACTGCAAAAAGTTCTGCAGGGAATACTGCAATACGTGGACTACAAGTTCCACAACTGGTACTGCCGGTACAAGTACATGTCGTACTTTTGGAATACATAGAAAATACACACTCAATACTGCATACATAAGTAATACAGCGGTACAGTCAGTGTGAGAGTACTCTTCAGTGTGTATTTGTACTGTGTCTTGCAGTATTTTCCTGAAGGAGCTGGAGAACTACGAGCAGCTTCCAGAGGATGTTGGCCACTGCTTCGTTACCTGGGTAAGCGCTCTGTTTCCTGGTCTTTACACCACTGTAATACTAGTACCACTAATAGTACTAGTGGTACTAGTAGTACTACTACAGCAGCAGTACTTGTGTTGCAGGCTGATAAGTTCCACATGTATGTGACGTACTGCCGCAACAAACCGGACTCCAGCCTCCTGATCCAGCAGCACGGTGGAGGCTTTTTCGAGGTCTGCAGCGTCTCTATAACTACCAGCAGCACTACTGCACTAATACTGCGTTAGTACGAGTACTACTAGCAGTACTTTGCAACGTACATAACCTTGGTTGTCTTTCAGGAGGTCCAGAGGAGACATGGTCTGACCAACTCCATCTCCTCAGCTCTCATCAAACCAGTCCAGAGGATCACCAAGTACCAGCTGCTGCTCAAGGTCACCACTCCACACTTTACTACCAGTAGTGGTACTGTTACCATCATTACTGCAGTATCAGTAGTATCAATAGTAGTACTGTGTCTCTGTATCTCCAGGAGCTGCTGGCCTGCTGTGAGGAGGGCAAAGGAGAGATCAGAGAAGGTCTGGATGTGATGCTGAGCGTCCCCAAGAGAGCTAACGATGCTATGCACGTTAGCATGCTGGAAGGTAACAGATTACTCCTCCTCAGGAACGGCTCACACACAGTAATAGATTACTCCTCTTCAGGTCTGGTCACACGCAGTAATAGATTACTCCTCCTCAGGAACGGCTCACACACAGTAATAGATTACTCCTCCTCAGGAACGGCTCACACGCAGTAATAGATTACTCCTCCTCAGGTCTGGTCACACACAGTAATAGATTACTCCTCCTCAGGTCTGGTCACACACAGTAATAGATTACTTCTCCTCAGGAACGGTCACACACAGTAATAGATTACTCCTCCTCAGGTCCGGTCACACACAGTAATAGATTACTCCTCCTCAGGTCTGGTCACACACAGTAATAGATTACTCCTCTTCAGGTCTGGAGGAGGGCCTGGAGGTGCAGGGGGAGCTCCTCCTGCAGGACTCCTTCCTGGTCTGGGAGCCCAAGTCTCTGATCAGGAAGGGGAGGGAGCGCCACCTCTTCCTGTTTGAACTGTCTCTGATCTTCAGCAAAGAGATGAAGGACTCGTCTGGACGGACCAAGTACCTGTACAAGAGTCGGCTGAGGGTCAGAACAACATGACACACACCTGGTGACACAGTACCTGTCAGTGTTTAAATGAAGGTTACTGGCTCACATCCACCTGTCCTCCCTCAGACCTCAGAGCTCGGGGTGACGGAGCACATCGAGGGGGATCCCTGTAAGTTCGCTCTGTGGGTTGGACGGACGCCGACCTCAGACAACAAGACAGTCCTGAAGGTCGGCACTCTCTGAGTCTGGAGGCATTTTATTTTGAAGGCCTGTCAGTGTCTGAAGGTTCCTCTTCCTCCTCGCAGGCGTCATCTCTGGAGCTGAAGCAGGAGTGGGTTCGCAGCATCCGACAGGTGATCCAGGAGAGGCGGGGCCACCTGAGGGGGGCGCTGAGGGAGCCTATCCCGCTCCCCAAGACGCCCAACCCCACCCTGGGCCGGCAGCGCAGCATCAGCCGACGGTCAGAGCGCAGAAAGCATCTTCATACAGACGAGTTATTAAGACACAAACACACGTTCACTTAGATCACACTGTCATTATTACTCAGGTTTATTATCATGAAGAGATGACTGTGATGTCATCAGTAAATTCATGAAGTGTTAAGCCTTTAAAAAAATCTTTATCCATGCAGAAAACTGATGAAACACCTTCATTTAAATTTGATTCTTATTACAAACCAGGTGGGCTGAGGCATGAATAAAAGGGGTGTCCACATACTTTTGTCCAAATCGTTGAGCGACATCACTCATATGTCCATCACAGGGAGACCAGCGAGGACGCCGACAGTCTGGGTGACGCCAGCAGTCAACCTGACACCGTCTCCATCGCCTCCAGAACCTCCCAGAACACTGCCGACAGCGACAAGGTCAGTCAGAAACACAATCAGGAACAGTCAGAAACAGAAAGAGAAATGTTCAGAAACAGAAAGAGAAATATTCAGAAATGTTCAGAAACAGTCAGAAACATTCAGAAACAGAAACAGTCAGAAATGTTCAGAAACAGTCAGAAATGTTCAGGAACAGTCAGAAACAGAAAGTCAGAAATGTTCAGAAACAGTCAGAAATGTTCAGAAACAGAAACAGTCAGAAATGTTCAGAAACAGTCAGAAATGTTCAGAAACAGAAACAGTCAGAAATGTTCAGAAACAGTCAGAAATGTTCAGGAACAGTCAGAAATGTTCAGGAACAGTCAGAAACAGAAACAGTCAGAAATGTTCAGGAACAGTCAGAAATGTTCAGAAACAGTCAGAAATGTTCAGGAACAGAAACAGTCAGAAATGTTCAGAAACAGTCAGAAATGTTCAGGAACAGAAACAGTCAGAAATGTTCAGAAACAGTCAGAAATGTTCAGGAACAGTCAGAAACAGAAACAGTCAGAAATGTTCAGAAACAGAAACAGTCAGAAATGTTCAGGAACAGAAACAGTCAGAAATGTTCAGAAACAGTCAGAAATGTTCAGGAACAGTCAGAAATGTTCAGAAACAGTCAGAAATGTTCAGAAACCGAAACAGTCAGAAATGTTCAGGAACAGAAACAGTCAGAAATGTTCAGAAACAGTCAGAAATGTTCAGAAACAGTCAGAAACAGAAACAGTCAGAAATGTTCAGAAACAGTCAGAAATGTTCAGGAACAGTCAGAAACAGTCAGAAATGTTCAGAAACAGAAACAGTCAGAAATGTTCAGGAACAGAAACAGTAAGAAATGTTCAGGAACAGTCAGAAATGTTCAAAAACAGTCAGAAATGTTCAGGAACAGAAACAGTAAGAAATGTTCAGGAACAGTCAGAAATGTTCAAAAACAGTCAGAAATGTTCAGGAACAGAAACAGTAAGAAATGTTCAGGAACAGTCAGAAATGTTCAGAAACAGTCAGAAACAGAAACAGTCAGAAATGTTCAGGAACAGTCAGAAATGTTCAGAAACAGAAACAGTCAGAAATGTTCAAAAACAGTCAGAAATGTTCAGGAACAGTCAGAAATGTTCAGAAACAGAAACAGTCAGAAATGTTCAGGAACAGTCAGAAATGTTCAAAAACAGTCAGAAATGTTCAGGAACAGTCAGAAATGTTCAGGAACAGTCAGAAATGTTCAGGAACAGAAACAGAAATGTTCAGAAATGTTTGGGAACAAAACAGCTATGTTCAGGAACAGTCAGAAACAGAAATGTTTGGGAACAAAACAGCTGTGTTCAGGAACAGTCAGAAACAGAAATGTTTGGGAACAGTCTGAAACTCCAGAGGGGCGTGGCCAGCCTGATGACATCAGCGCTGCAGCAGCTGGACAGCTGTTTGTGTTTCAGGGAGTTTCCTCAGTTCAGTTGTCAGATTAAAGTGAAGTGTTCACGTCTTTTCTGAGCTCCTCTCCAGGTACGTTTGATCTGATCCACTGTTATTGATTATATATTATTATTATTATTATTATTATCATCATCATTCAGGCTGCAGCTAACCATTGTTCTCATCATGAACAAAATGTTTATCAAAACAGATGGATATTATTCTTTTCAAACAAGACCTTGAATTCATTTTTTTTTTTTTACTGATTTTAACAATTTTAGGATATTTTTTTGGGAAAAAACAAAATGTACTTAACATGTCAAAAGTACTCATGATGCAGAATGTATTTGTGTGTACTCTACTTAGTACTGTATTTTAGTCTGTCACAAAGCTTTGTGCTGAAAAAGCATTAAGTGAGTATTAATCTGTAGAGTACCACTGATGTAGTATTTTGTACTAAATACATTTTGACTCAAACTAAACACTGATGATGAGCTGATGCAGTACTATATGATGTACTCTGTACTACTATACAACTGTGTAGTACTGTTTCAGCTCACATCTGTGTTGCATCCTGACGGGGAACACCCCATAATACCCAGTGGACGCCCTCTGTGTGTTTGTTTTCTACACCAGCTGGAGCCCATGTGCTCCGGAGTCACACGCGCTCTGTAGCCTGCTGTGATTGGCCGGTGGGGCAGGAAGTGCTGATGATGTCATGGCTGCTACAAACGAAACATGATGTTGTTCAGAGTAAATAAACACAGCAGCAGCCGCTGTCCTCTGCTGATATGTGATCAGAATATTTTACTGGACTCACCCAGCAGCTGCAGTGGTGAGGTCACGCAGGACACGCCCCTCACCGTTAGTAGTACTTCTACTCTACGACTACTACTAGTAGTATTACTACTCACCTGTGTGTCTCTCTGTGTGTCTGCAGCTGTCAGGAGGCTGTGAGTTAGTGGTGGTGTTGCTGGATTTCTCCTCCGGGGCAGCAGGAGAGCTCAGTGTTCGCTGTGGTCAGACTGTGGAGCTGGTGGAGCGATCAGCCGACCGGCCCGGGTGGTGTCTGGTCAGGACCACGGATCAAACGCCCCAGCAGGTGAGGGGTCAGCAAAGTGAACGTACCTGCTGATGATGAATAATAAATATACTGAACATACTTGCTGATGATGAATATCAAAAAATAGAAAGAAAACAATAATAATAATAAAAATAATGATAGTAACATTATTTTTTCCCTGCAGGGGAAATATTATTGGAAAGACATCATTATTATAATTATTTTAATAACAAAAAATAAAATTCTTCTCAAAATATTATTATAGGAAAGACATGATATTATCACCATTATGACAACAAATGTAATATTCTTCTAACATCTGAAAATAAATAATAACGCATAACGATAAAAAAAATCATAACACTGTGGTTTCCCTGCAGGAGGGCTTCCTTCCCATGAGCGCCCTCTGCCTGTCACACTCCCACAGTGCAGCAGACATGGAGGGCCTCCTCCCAGCTTCCACCACCTCCTCCAGCACCTCCTCGACCTGCACCACCACCACCACCTCGTCCTCCTCCTCCTCCAGCTCCTCCTCCTGCACTGTGAACGCAGGGAGAGGTGAGTATGGTTAATAACGTCACCATGCTTCCTGTGTTTTCCATATGTTTAAACATCCTCCACATCCTGCCTCACAAAATATTTAGGTTGTAGAGTTTGTAGTTTGGGTGAGTGGAGCAGATCCAGAAGGTTCGGAGGTGGGACTGCCACCTATTCTGCAGCCCAGAATATTTATTTACCTCTTATTGATTTTTGTCTTCACGTTAATATAAATATTTAGATATGTTCTGGAGCGGCAGCAGCTCAGTCTGTAGTGAACCAGAGGGTCACTGGTTCAAGTCCAGGCTGGACCAAGTCTGTGAGTGACGAGCAACAGAAACAAGTAATACTAACAGAGTGAAAGCTGTCATTTCCCCACTGAGGGCTCAATAAAGCTATTATTCCTCTTCTTCTTCTATATTTCATTTATTCTTTTGGCCTTTTATTTTGTTCTATTATTTTACTTAAATTATCATGACGTTTGTCTTCATTTTAATTTAAATATTTCTATTTCATTTATACTTAATCATTTTGCCTTTATTCTATTATTTTATTGAAACTACTGTTATTTTTTTTCTTCAGTTCAGTTTATTAAATTTCACTCTAGCAGACTGTTAGCCCCGCCCACCCTTGCATAGCCCCACCCCTAATGCTCTGGCCCCGCCCCTCCTCCTCCAGTCAGACAGAAACACCTCCTCTCTTTACTCCTCTCTTTCCTCCTCTCTTCACTCCTTTTTAAACGTTTCTTCTTCTCTGATGCACTGACACTGAAGCATGCAGAGGAGCACAGGTGCATGCTGGGATTGCTCTGCTGTTTGGGAATGGATTGTGAAACAGAGAGAGGGCGAGCGAGGTAGGTTTTAATCTTAAATAGAGAGAGAGAGAGGGTAAGCAAGGTAGGTTTAGTGCAGAGAGTGTTTGCTGGTTAATGAGTGATAGAACGAGGTGACCTTTCTCTACAATCTCTCTCTCTGCAGTCTCAGTGTATCTCTCTCTCTCTCTCTCAGTCTGTCTCTCTCAGTGTCTCTCTACCTAGAATCACTCAGAACAGGACCTGCAGGTTTTCTTCTTTTCTACAGCAGCTCCACCACACCGACACCCTCTCACTCTTTCATTCATTCACTTATTCACTCATTCATTCATTCACTGTGTGTCAGAGTTCAGTCTGCAGGAGGTCCAACAAACTGTTGTAGCTCAAGTAGTAAAAGTACCAACACTATTTCTGCTCATCATCTCAAAAACGAACCAGTTTTCCATATACATACGTGTATATATATATATATATACTCATATATACACGTACATATATATACTGTATATACTGTATATATATATATATATATATACTCATATAT
>CM056572.1:497500-570000 GCA_029721515.1 Synanceia verrucosa
ATAGCTCTAGTAGTAATAGTTCTAGCAGTACTAGCTCTAGTAGTACTAGTTCTAGTAGTAATAGCTCTAGTAGTAATAGCTCTAGTAGTAATAGTTCTAGTAGTACTAGTTCTAGTAGTAATAGCTCTAGTAGTACTAGTTCTAGTAGTACTAGTTCTTGCAGTACTAGCTCTAGTAGTACTAGTTCTAGTAGTACTAGTTCTAGTAGTACTAGTTCTTGCAGTACTAGCTCTAGTAGTACTAGTTCTAGTCGTACTAGCTCTAGTAGTACTAGCTCTAGTAGTACTAGTTCTTGTAGTACTAGTTCTAGCAGTACTAGTTCTAGTAGTACTAGCTCTAGTAGTACTAGTTCTAGTAGTAATAGCTCTAGTAGTACTAGTTCTAGTAGTACTAGTTCTAGCAGTACTAGTTCTAGTAGTACTAGCTCTAGCAGTACTAGTTCTAGTAGTACTAGCTCTAGTAGTACTAGTTCTAGTAGTACTAGTTCTAGTAGTACTAGCTCTAGCAGTACTAGTTCTAGTAGTACTAGCTCTAGTAGTACTAGTTCTAGCAGTACTAGTTCTAGTAGTACTACTAAAGCAGGCCGTGTCGTTGCAGCGCTGGCTCACCAGTCCGGTCCGGAGGCTCAGTCAAGGAAAAGCTGATGGACAGAAGAAACCTCCAATCAGAAGCAGGAGGAGGGACAACAGGCCGGAGATGACCACACCCCTCACCGGCAACACACACACAGTACACACTGAAACACACACACACACACACACACACAGTACACACTGAAACACACACACACACACACACACAGTACACACTGAAACACACACACACACACACAGTACACACTGAAACACACACACACACAGTACACACTGAAACACACACACACACAGTACACACTGAAACACACACACACACACACACAGTACACACTGAAACACACACACACACACACAGTACACACTGAAACACACACACACACACACACAGTACACACTGAAACACACACACACACACACACAGTACACACTGAAACACACACACACACACACACACAGTACACACTGAAACACACACACACACACACACAGTACACACTGAAACACACACACACACACACACACACACACACACACACACAGTACACACTGAAACACACACACACACACACAGTATACAGTACACACTGAAACACACACACACACACACAGTATACAGTACACACTGAAACACACACACACACACACAGTATACAGCACACACTGAAACACACACACACACACACACACACACACAGTACACACTGAAACACACACACACACACACACACAGTACACACTGAAACACACACACACACACACACACAGTACACACTGAAACACACACACACACACACACACACACACACACACACACACACAGTACACACTGAAACACACACACACACACACACACAGTACACACTGAAACACACACACACACACACACAGTACACACTGAAACACACACACACACACACAGTATACAGCACACACTGAAACACACACACACACACAGAAACACACACACACACACACACAGTATACAGCACACACTGAAACACACACACACACACACACACAGTATACAGTACACACTGAAACACACACACACACACACACACACACAGTACACACTGAAACACACACACACACACACACACACACACACACAGTACACACTGAAACACACACACACACACACACACAGTACACACTGAAAAACACACACACACACACACACACACACAGTACACACTGAAACACACACACACACACACAGTATACAGTACACACTGAAACACACACACACACACACACAGTATACAGTACACACTGAAACACACACACACACACACACACACAGTATACAGTACACACTGAAACACACACACACACACACAGTATACAGTACACACTGAAACACACACACACAGAGACAGACAAGCACAGTGACGGCAGGAAACATGACGTTTACTGTTTGTTTGTTTGATCAGAAGGCGAGGAAGGAGGAGGCGGGGCAGAGCGGTGGGGAGGAGGAGCCAGAGGAGGAGGGCCACACCCCTTTACCTCCGCCCATGCAGATCATCAAAGACCCCAACAACCCTGAGGTACCTGGGCTTAACGAGGAGAACCATCCACAGGCCTGTTAGCCGTTAGCATCCCTCTCATTAGCTGAAGTAGCATTAGCTAGCTAAAACAGGAAGTGCTCCCCTGATATTTTAACTTCTAACATACTAGGATTGATGGGCTTTTCAAAATAAAACCAAGTACTAGTCAGGTGTTAGGCAGCTAGCAGTGATCCGTTTAGTTATTGATTAGGATTAGTATTGAGCTGCTGCAGGACGACAGGAAGCAGAAGAAAGTCTGTTCAGGAGGAGATAATCCAGGTGGATCTCCTGAAACCTGGACCAGATCCTGGTCTTCAGGTCTAACTGCTGCTCTCCGTCTCTTCAGGCTCTGGACTCAGATCAGGGTTCCAACGAGTCGGACACTGAGCAGAGAAACAAAGCTCTGAGAGGACGCATGTGAGTCCATTATCATTATCATTATGATGAATAATAACAGTAACAGGAATCTGAACCATGGGACAGAGGTTAAGACTCCATGCTGGCTCTGCAGGTTCGTGGTGAACGAGATGATCCAGTCTGAGAAGGACTACGTCAAGGACCTGGCTGTGATCGTGGAGGTGAGACGCCACCTCCACAACCAGCTGACCTGATCATTATTCATCTAATCAATAATCAATAACACGAATGATGCGTCGCAGGGCTTCATGTCCAGGCTGGAGGTCCGAGGCATCCCAGAGGACATGAGGGGGAAAGACAAGATCGTCTTCGGCAACATCCAGCAGATCTACGACTGGCACCGCGAGTCCGTCCCTCTCATTTCATTTAAATCAGCTGTCATCAATACTGGTATTGATAATCACCATGATAAAGACCCTCCGTCTGCCTATCTTCCAGCTTCTTCCTGGTGGAGCTGGAGCGCTGCCTCCAGAACCACGAGCTGCTGGCCGACCTCTTCATCAGACACGTTAGAAAATATTATTAATAACACAACAAGTTACAGACAGAAATACAGCAGAGATTATTAGAAAATATTATTAATAACACAACAAGTTACAGACTGAAATATAGCAGAGATTATTAGAAAATATTATTAATAACACAACAAGTTACAGACTGAAATATAGCAGAGATTATTAGAAAATATTATTAACAACAAGTTACAGACAGAAATATAGCAGAGATTATTAGAAAATATTATTAATAACAACAAGTTACAGACTGAAATATAGCAGAGATTATTAGAAAATATTATTAATAACACAACAAGTTACAGACAGAAATATAGCAGAGATTATTAGAAAATATTATTAATAACACAACAAGTTATAGACTGAAATATAGCAGAGATTATTAGAAAATATTATTAATAACACAACAAGTTACAGACTGAAATATAGCAGAGATTATTAGAAAATATTATTAATAACACAACAAGTTACAGACAGAAATACAGCAGAGATTATTAGAAAATATTATTAATAACACAACAAGTTATAGACTGAAATACAGCAGAGATTATTAGAAAATATTATTAATAACACAACAAGTTATAGACTGAAATATAGCAGAGATTATTAGAAAATATTATTAATAACACAACAAGTTATAGACAGAAATATAGCAGAGATTATTAGAAAATATTATTAATAACAACAAGTTATAGACAAAAATATAGCAGAGATTATTAGAAAATATTATTAACAACAAGTTATAGACAGAAATATAGCAGAGATTATTAGAAAATATTATTAATAACAACAAGTTATAGACAGAAATATAGCAGAGATTATTAGAAAATATTATTAATAACACAACAAGTTACAGACAGAAATATAGCAGAGATTATTAGAAAATATTATTAACAACAAGTTATAGACAGAAATATAGCAGAGATTATTAGAAAATATTATTAATAACACAACAAGTTACAGACTGAAATATAGCAGAGATTATTAGAAAATATTATTAATAACAACAAGTTATAGACAGAAATATAGCAGAGATTATTAGAAAATATTATTAATAACACAACAAGTTACAGACTGAAATATAGCAGAGATTATTAGAAAATATTATTAATAACAACAAGTTATAGACAGAAATATAGCAGAGATTATTAGAAAATATTATTAATAACACAACAAGTTACAGACTGAAATATAGCAGAGATTATTAGAAAATATTATTAATAACAACAAGTTATAGACAGAAATATAGCAGAGATTATTAGAAAATATTATTAATAACAACAAGTTATAGACAGAAATATAGCAGAGATTATTAGAAAATATTATTAATAACAACAAGTTATAGACAGAAATATAGCAGAGATTATTAGAAAATATTATTAATAACAACAAGTTATAGACAGAAATATAGCAGAGATTATTAGAAAATATTATTAATAACAACAAGTTATAGACAGAAATATAGCAGAGATTATTAGAAAATATTATTAATAACACAACAAGTTATAGACAGAAATATAGCAGAGATTATTAGAAAATATTATTAATAACACAACAAGTTACAGACTGAAATATAGCAGAGATTATTAGAAAATATTATTAACACAACAAGTTATAGACAGAAATATAGCAGAGATTATTAGAAAATATTATTAATAACACAACAAGTTATAGACAGAAATATAGCAGAGATTATTAGAAAATATTATTAATAACAACAAGTTATAGACAGAAATATAGCAGAGATTATTAGAAAATATTATTAATAACACAACAAGTTACAGACTGAAATATAGCAGAGATTATTAGAAAATATTATTAATAACACAACAAGTTATAGACTGAAATATAGCAGAGATTATTAGAAAATATTATTAATAACACAACAAGTCATAGACAGAAATATAGCAGAGATTATTAGAAAATATTATTAATAACACAACAAGTTACAGACAGAAATACAGCAGAGATTATTAGAAAATATTATTAATAACACAACAAGTTACAGACAGAAATATAGCAGAGATTATTAGAAAATATTATTAATAACACAACAAGTTACATACTGAAATATAGCAGAGATTATTAGAAAATATTATTAATAACACAACAAGTTACAGACAGAAATATAGCAGAGATTATTAGAAAATATTATTAATAACACAACAAGTTACAGACAGAAATACAGCAGAGATTATTAGAAAATATTATTAATAACACAACAAGTTACAGACTGAAATACAGCAGAGATTATTAGAAAATATTATTAATAACACAACAAGTTACAGACAGAAATACAGCAGAGATTATTAGAAAATATTATTAATAACACAACAAGTTACAGACTGAAATACAGCAGAGATTATTAGAAAATATTATTAATAACACAACAAGTTATAGACAGAAATACAGCAGAGATTATTAGAAAATATTATTAATAACACAACAAGTTACAGACAGAAATATAGCAGAGATTATTAGAAAATATTATTAATAACACAACAAGTTACAGACAGAAATATAGCAGAGATTATTAGAAAATATTATTAATAACAACAAGTTATAGACTGAAATATAGCAGAGATTATTAGAAAATATTATTAATAACACAACAAGTTATAGACTGAAATATAGCAGAGATTATTAGAAAATATTATTAATAACACAACAAGTTACAGACAGAAATACAGCAGAGATTATTAGAAAATATTATTAATAACACAACAAGTTACAGACAGAAATACAGCAGAGATTATTAGAAAATATTATTAATAACACAACAAGTTATAGACTGAAATATAGCAGAGATTATTAGAAAATATTATTAATAACAACAAGTTACAGACAGAAATACAGCAGAGATTATTAGAAAATATTATTAATGACACAACAAGTTACAGACAGAAATATAGCAGAGATTATTAGAAAATATTATTAATAACAACAAGTTATAGACAGAAATATAGCAGAGATTATTAGAAAATATTATTAATGACACAACAAGTTACAGACAGAAATATAGCAGAGATTATTAGAAAATATTATTAATAACACAACAAGTTATAGACAGAAATACAGCAGAGATTATTAGAAAATATTATTAATAACACAACAAGTTATAGACTGAAATATAGCAGAGATTATTAGAAAATATTATTAATAACACAACAAGTTACAGACAGAAATACAGCAGAGATTATTAGAAAATATTATTAATAACACAACAAGTTATAGACTGAAATATAGCAGAGATTATTAGAAAATATTATTAATAACAACAAGTTACAGACAGAAATACAGCAGAGATTATTAGAAAATATTATTAATAACAACAAGTTATAGACTGAAATATAGCAGAGATTATTAGAAAATATTATTAATAACACAACAAGTTACAGACTGAAATACAGCAGAGATTATTAGAAAATATTATTAATAACACAACAAGTTACAGACAGAAATACAGCAGAGATTATTAGAAAATATTATTAATAACACAACAAGTTACAGACTGAAATACAGCAGAGATTATTAGAAAATATTATTAATAACAACAAGTTATAGACTGAAATATAGCAGAAATTATTAGAAAATATTATTAATAACACAACAAGTTATAGACAGAAATACAGCAGAGATTATTAGAAAATATTATTAATAACACAACAAGTTACAGACAGAAATATAGCAGAGATTATTAGAAAATATTATTAATAACACAACAAGTTACAGACAGAAATACAGCAGAGATTATTAGAAAATATTATTAATAACACAACAAGTTACAGACAGAAATATAGCAGAGATTATTAGAAAATATTATTAATAACAACAAGTTATAGACAGAAATATAGCAGAGATTATTAGAAAATATTATTAATAACACAACAAGTTATAGACAGAAATATAGCAGAGATTATTAGAAAATATTATTAATAACACAACAAGTTACAGACAGAAATACAGCAGAGATTATTAGAAAATATTATTAATAACACAACAAGTTATAGACTGAAATATAGCAGAGATTATTAGAAAATATTATTAATAACAACAAGTTACAGACAGAAATACAGCAGAGATTATTAGAAAATATTATTAATAACAACAAGTTACAGACTGAAATATAGCAGAGATTATTAGAAAATATTATTAATAACACAACAAGTTACAGACAGAAATACAGCAGAGATTATTAGAAAATATTATTAATAACAACAAGTTACAGACTGAAATATAGCAGAGATTATTAGAAAATATTATTAATAACACAACAAGTTACAGACAGAAATACAGCAGAGATTATTAGAAAATATTATTAATAACAACAAGTTATAGACAGAAATATAGCAGAGATTATTAGAAAATATTATTAATAACACAACAAGTTACAGACAGAAATATAGCAGAGATTATTAGAAAATATTATTAATAACACAACAAGTTACAGACTGAAATATAGCAGAGATTATTAGAAAATATTATTAATAACAACAAGTTATAGACAGAAATATAGCAGAGATTATTAGAAAATATTATTAATAACACAACAAGTTATAGACAGAAATACAGCAGAGATTATTAGAAAATATTATTAATAACACAACAAGTTATAGACAGAAATACAGCAGAGATTATTAGAAAATATTATTAATAACACAACAAGTTACAGACAGAAATACAGCAGAGATTATTAGAAAATATTATTAATAACACAACAAGTTACAGACAGAAATATAGCAGAGATTATTAGAAAATATTATTAATAACACAACAAGTTACAGACAGAAATATAGCAGAGATTATTAGAAAATATTATTAATAACACAACAAGTTACAGACAGAAATATAGCAGAGATTATTAGAAAATATTATTAATAACAACAAGTTACAGACAGAAATATAGCAGAGATTATTAGAAAATATTATTAATAACACAACAAGTTATAGACAGAAATATAGCAGAGATTATTAGAAAATATTATTAATAACAACAAGTTATAGACAGAAATATAGCAGAGATTATTAGAAAATATTATTAATAACACAACAAGTTATAGACAGAAATATAGCAGAGATTATTAGAAAATATTATTAATAACAACAAGTTACAGACAGAAATATAGCTGAGATTATTAGAAAATATTATTAATAACAACAAGTTACAGACTGAAATATAGCAGAAATTATTAGAAAATATTATTAATAACAACAAGTTACAGACAGAAATATAGCAGAGATTATTAGAAAATATTATTAATAACAACAAGTTATAGACAGAAATATAGCAGAGATTATTAGAAAATATTATTAATAACACAACAAGTTATAGACAGAAATATAGCAGAGATTATTAGAAAATATTATTAATAACACAACAAGTTATAGACAAATATAGCTGAGATTATTAGAAAATATTATTAATAACAACAAGTTACAGACAGAAATATAGCTGAGATTATTAGAAAATATTATTAATAACAACAAGTTACAGACAGAAATATAGCTGAGATTATTAGAAAATATTATTAATAACAACAAGTTACAGACAGAAATATAGCAGAGATTATTAGAAAATATTATTAATAACAACAAGTTACAGACAGAAATATAGCAGAGATTATTAGAAAATATTATTAATAACACAACAAGTTATAGACAGAAATATAGCAGAGATTATTAGAAAATATTATTAATAACAACAAGTTATAGACAGAAATATAGCAGAGATTATTAGAAAATATTATTAATAACACAACAAGTTATAGACAGAAATATAGTAGAGATTATTAGAAAATATTATTAATAACACAACAAGTTACAGACAGAAATATAGCAGAGATTATTAGAAAATATTATTAATAACAACAAGTTACAGACAGAAATATAGCAGAGATTATTAGAAAATATTATCAATAACAACAAGTTACAGACTGAAATACAGCAGAGATTATTAGAAAATATTATTAATAACAACAAGTTACAGACAAAAATATAGCAGAAATTATTAGAAAATATTATTAATAACAACAAGTTACAGACTGAAATATAGCAGAGATTATTAGAAAATATTATTAATAACAACAAGTTATAGACTGAAATATAGCAGAGATTATTAGAAAATATTATTAATAACACAACAAGTTATAGACAGAAATATAGCAGAGATTATTAGAAAATATTATTAATAACACAACAAGTTATAGACTGAAATATAGCAGAGATTATTAGAAAATATTATTAATAACAACAAGTTATAGACTGAAATATAGCAGAGATTATTAGAAAATATTATTAATAACACAACAAGTTACAGACAGAAATATAGCAGAGATTATTAGAAAATATTATTAATAACAACAAGTTATAGACAGAAATATAGCAGAGATTATTAGAAAATATTATTAATAACACAACAAGTTATAGACAGAAATATAGCAGAGATTATTAGAAAATATTATTATTAATAACAAGTTACAGACAGAAATATAGCAGAGATTATTAGAAAATATTATTAATAACAACAAGTTATAGACAGAAATATAGCAGAGATTATTAGAAAATATTATTAATAACACAACAAGTTACAGACAGAAATATAGCAGAGATTATTAGAAAATATTATTAATAACACAAGTTACAGACAGAAATATAGCAGAGATTATTAGAAAATATTATTAATAACACAACAAGTTATAGACAGAAATATAGCAGAGATTATTAGAAAATATTATTAATAACACAACAAGTTATAGACAGAAATATAGCAGAGATTATTAGAAAATATTATTAATAACACAACAAGTTATAGACAGAAATATAGCAGAGATTATTAGAAAATATTATTAATAACAACAAGTTACAGACAGAAATATAGCAGAGATTATTAGAAAATATTATCAATAACAACAAGTTACAGACTGAAATATAGCAGAGATTATTAGAAAATATTATTAATAACACAACAAGTTACAGACTGAAATACAGCAGAGATTATTAGAAAATATTATTAATAACAACAAGTTACAGACTGAAATACAGCAGAGATTATTAGAAAATATTATTAATAACAACAAGTTACAGACAGAAATATAGCAGAAATTATTAGAAAATATTATTAATAACACAACAAGTTACAGACAGAAATATAGCAGAAATTATTAGAAAATATTATTAATAACAACAAGTTACAGACTGAAATATAGCAGAGATTATTAGAAAATATTATTAATAACAACAAGTTATAGACTGAAATATAGCAGAGATTATTAGAAAATATTATTAATAACACAACAAGTTATAGACAGAAATATAGCAGAGATTATTAGAAAATATTATTAATAACACAACAAGTTACAGACAGAAATATAGCAGAGATTATTAGAAAATATTATTAATAACAACAAGTTATAGACTGAAATATAGCAGAGATTATTAGAAAATATTATTAATAACAACAAGTTATAGACAGAAATATAGCAGAGATTATTAGAAAATATTATTAATAACACAACAAGTTATAGACAGAAATATAGCAGAGATTATTAGAAAATATTATTAATAACACAACAAGTTATAGACAGAAATATAGCAGAGATTATTAGAAAATATTATTAATAACAACAAGTTACAGACAGAAATATAGCAGAGATTATTAGAAAATATTATTAATAACAACAAGTTACAGACAGAAATATAGCAGAGATTATTAGAAAATATTATTAATAACACAACAAGTTACAGACAGAAATATAGCAGAGATTATTAGAAAATATTATTAATAACACAACAAGTTATAGACTGAAATATAGCAGAGATTATTAGAAAATATTATTAATAACACAACAAGTTACAGACTGAAATATAGCAGAGATTATTAGAAAATATTATTAATAACACAACAAGTTACAGACAGAAATATAGCAGAGATTATTAGAAAATATTATCAATAACACAACAAGTTACAGACTGAAATATAGCAGAGATTATTAGAAAATATTATTAATAACAACAAGTTACAGACTGAAATACAGCAGAGATTATTAGAAAATATTATTAATAACAACAAGTTACAGACTGAAATACAGCAGAGATTATTAGAAAATATTATTAATAACAACAAGTTACAGACAAAAATATAGCAGAAATTATTAGAAAATATTATTAATAACAACAAGTTACAGACTGAAATATAGCAGAGATTATTAGAAAATATTATTAATAACACAACAAGTTACAGACTGAAATATAGCAGAGATTATTAGAAAATATTATTAATAACACAACAAGTTACAGACTGAAATATAGCAGAGATTATTAGAAAATATTATTAATAACAACAAGTTATAGACAGAAATATAGCAGAGATTATTAGAAAATATTATTAATAACAACAAGTTATAGACTGAAATATAGCAGAGATTATTAGAAAATATTATTAATAACAACAAGTTATAGACAGAAATATAGCAGAGATTATTAGAAAATATTATTAATAACAACAAGTTACAGACAGAAATATAGCAGAGATTATTAGAAAATATTATTAATAACAACAAGTTACAGACAGAAATATAGCAGAGATTATTAGAAAATATTATTAATAACACAACAAGTTACAGACTGAAATATAGCAGAGATTATTAGAAAATATTATTAATAACACAACAAGTTATAGACTGAAATATAGCAGAGATTATTAGAAAATATTATTAATACACAACAAGTTATAGACAGAAATATAGCAGAGATTATTAGAAAATATTATTAATACAACAAGTTATAGACTGAAATATAGCAGAGATTATTAGAAAATATTATTAATAACAACAAGTTATAGACAGAAATATAGCAGAGATTATTAGAAAATATTATTAATAACACAACAAGTTACAGACTGAAATATAGCAGAGATTATTAGAAAATATTATTAATAACACAACAAGTTACAGACAGAAATATAGCAGAGATTATTAGAAAATATTATTAATAACAACAAGTTACAGACAGAAATATAGCAGAGATTATTAGAAAATATTATTAATAACACAACAAGTTATAGACAGAAATATAGCAGAGATTATTAGAAAATATTATTAATAACACAACAAGTTACAGACAGAAATATAGCAGAGATTATTAGAAAATATTATTAATAACAACAAGTTACAGACAGAAATATAGCAGAGATTATTAGAAAATATTATTAATAACAACAAGTTATAGACAGAAATATAGCAGAGATTATTAGAAAATATTATTAATAACACAACAAGTTATAGACAGAAATATAGCAGAGATTATTAGAAAATATTATTAATAACACAACAAGTTATAGACAGAAATATAGCAGAGATTATTAGAAAATATTATTAATAACACAACAAGTTATAGACAGAAATATAGCAGAGATTATTAGAAAATATTATTAATAACACAACAAGTTACAGACAGAAATATAGCAGAAATTATTAGAAAATATTATTAATAACACAACAAGTTACAGACTGAAATATAGCAGAGATTATTAGAAAATATTATTAATAACAACAAGTTATAGACAGAAATATAGCAGAGATTATTAGAAAATATTATTAATAACACAACAAGTTATAGACAGAAATATAGCAGAGATTATTAGAAAATATTATTAATAACACAACAAGTTATAGACAGAAATATAGCAGAGATTATTAGAAAATATTATTAATAACACAACAAGTTATAGACAGAAATATAGCAGAGATTATTAGAAAATATTATTAATAACACAACAAGTTATAGACTGAAATATAGCAGAGATTATTAGAAAATATTATTAATAACACAACAAGTTATAGACAGAAATATAGCAGAGATTATTAGAAAATATTATTAATAACACAACAAGTTATAGACAGAAATATAGCAGAGATTATTAGAAAATATTATTAATAACACAACAAGTTATAGACAGAAATATAGCAGAGATTATTAGAAAATATTATTAATAACACAACAAGTTATAGACAGAAATAAGCAGAGATTATTAGAAAATATTATTAATAACAACAAGTTATAGACAGAAATATAGCAGAGATTATTAGAAAATATTATTAATAACTATAGACATAGCAGAGATTATTAGAAAATATTATTAATAACAACAAGTTATAGACTGAAATATAGCAGAGATTATTAGAAAATATTATTAATAACAACAAGTTATAGACAGAAATATAGCAGAGATTATTAGAAAATATTATTAATAACACAACAAGTTATAGACAGAAATATAGCAGAGATTATTAGAAAATATTATTAATAACAACAAGTTATAGACAGAAATATAGCAGAGATTATTAGAAAATATTATTAATAACAACAAGTTATAGACAGAAATATAGCAGAGATTATTAGAAAATATTATTAATAACACAACAAGTTACAGACAGAAATATAGCAGAGATTATTAGAAAATATTATTAATAACACAACAAGTTACAGACAGAAATATAGCAGAGATTATTAGAAAATATTATTAATAACAACAAGTTACAGACAGAAATATAGCAGAGATTATTAGAAAATATTATTAATAACACAACAAGTTACAGACAGAAATATAGCAGAGATTATTAGAAAATATTATTAATAACACAACAAGTTACAGACAGAAATATAGCAGAGATTATTAGAAAATATTATTAATAACAACAAGTTATAGACAGAAATATAGCAGAGATTATTAGAAAATATTATTAATAACACAACAAGTTATAGACAGAAATATAGCAGAGATTATTAGAAAATATTATTAATAACAACAAGTTATAGACAGAAATATAGCAGAGATTATTAGAAAATATTATTAATAACAACAAGTTATAGACAGAAATATAGCAGAGATTATTAGAAAATATTATTAATAACACAACAAGTTATAGACAGAAATATAGCAGAGATTATTAGAAAATATTATTAATAACAACAAGTTATAGACAGAAATATAGCAGAGATTATTAGAAAATATTATTAATAACACAACAAGTTATAGACAGAAATATAGCAGAGATTATTAGAAAATATTATTAATAACACAACAAGTTATAGACAGAAATATAGCAGAGATTATTAGAAAATATTATTAATAACACAACAAGTTATAGACAGAAATATAGCAGAGATTATTAGAAAATATTATTAATAACACAACAAGTTACAGACTGAAATATAGCAGAGATTATTAGAAAATATTATTAATAACACAACAAGTTATAGACAGAAATATAGCAGAGATTATTAGAAAATATTATTAATAACACAACAAGTTACAGACTGAAATATAGCAGAGATTATTAGAAAATATTATTAATAACACAACAAGTTATAGACAGAAATATAGCAGAGATTATTAGAAAATATTATTAATAACAACAAGTTATAGACAGAAATATAGCAGAGATTATTAGAAAATATTATTAATAACACAACAAGTTATAGACAGAAATATAGCAGAGATTATTAGAAAATATTATTAATAACACAACAAGTTATAGACAGAAATATAGCAGAGATTATTAGAAAATATTATTAATAACACAACAAGTTATAGACAGAAATATAGCAGAGATTATTAGAAAATATTATTAATAACAACAAGTTATAGACAGAAATATAGCAGAGATTATTAGAAAATATTATTAATAACAACAAGTTATAGACAGAAATATAGCAGAGATTATTAGAAAATATTATTAATAACAACAAGTTATAGACAGAAATATAGCAGAGATTATTAGAAAATATTATTAACAACACAACAAGTTACAGACAGAAACATAGCAGAGATTATTAGAAAATATTATTAATAACAACAAGTTATAGACAGAAATATAGCAGAGATTATTAGAAAATATTATTAATAACACAACAAGTTATAGACAGAAATATAGCAGAGATTATTAGAAAATATTATTAATAACACAACAAGTTATAGACAGAAATATAGCAGAGATTATTAGAAAATATTATTAATAACAACAAGTTATAGACAGAAATATAGCAGAGATTATTAGAAAATATTATTAATAACACAACAAGTTATAGACAGAAATATAGCAGAGATTATTAGAAAATATTATTAATAACACAAGAAGTTACAGACTGAAATATAGCAGAGATTATTAGAAAATATTATTAATAACACAACAAGTTACAGACTGAAATATAGCAGAGATTATTAGAAAATATTATTAACACAACAAGTTATAGACAGAAATATAGCAGAGATTATTAGAAAATATTATTAATAACACAACAAGTTATAGACAGAAATATAGCAGAGATTATTAGAAAATATTATTAATAACAACAAGTTATAGACTGAAATATAGCAGAAATTATTAGAAAATATTATTAATAACAACAAGTTATAGACAGAAATATAGCAGAGATTATTAGAAAATATTATTATCTTATTATTAGTGGTTGGAGGGTGATGTATTCAGTATTTATTGCTGTTGATTCATTTAAATGTGTGTCTGCAGGAGCGTCGCCTCCACATGTATGTGGTTTACTGTCAGAACAAGCCAAGGTCAGAGTTCATCGTCATCGAGTACGAGACCTTCTTCGAGGTAACGGCTCAAGAACATACATACATATACATATATATATACGTATATACATACATATATACACATATATACGTATATATATGTGTATGTATGTATGTATATGTGTATGTATATATATACGTATATGTATGTATATATATGGATTGATAATCCTGGTTGAATGAAAGAATCTGACAGGACTGACCTGCAGGCGTCACTAAACGGTCTGTTTTTTGAATGGAGTTCTGCTGGAAATGAAAGAGCAGAAAGTGAAGCTGTCTCTCTGTCCTCCTGTCCACCTGTGTCTCTCTGCAGGAGATCCAGCATGAGATCAGCTGCAGGATGTCCATCAGTGATTATCTGATCAAACCGGTCCAGAGGATCACCAAATACCAGCTGCTGCTGAAGGTCAGTGAGCATCAGCTCTCATCTCATCCACTGCACTGAGCATTAATATTCATATTATTTTCAATGCTTCTGTGTGTCTCAGGATTTCCTCAAGTACACGTCTAAAGCAGGACTGGACTGTGAGGAGGTCGAGGTGACCCTCCAGGGGGCAGCAGAGTCCTGCTGCTGCTCTGAATCATTCATAGAAGAACTTTTCATAATGTTCACAAATGATTTTAATCTAATTGTCATCATGTATCTAATAATATATTTCATAATCTGTAGAAAGCGCTGGAGCTGATGTCTCTGGTGCCGAAACGCTGCAACGACATGATGAACCTGGGACGGCTTCAGGGATACGAGGTACACCTGTCCGTCTGTCTGTCTGTCTGTCTACCTACCTGTCTGTCTGTCTACCTGTTTACCTGTCTGTCTGTCTACCTGTTTACCTGTCTGTCTGTCTGTCCACCTGTTTACCTGTCTGTCTGTCTACCTGTTTGTCTGTCTACCTGTCTGTCTACCTGTCTGTCTGTCTACCTGTTTGTCTGTCTACCTGTCTGTCTGTCTGTCTGTCTACCTGTCTGTCTGTCTACCTGTTTACCTGTCTGTCTGTCTGTCTACCTGTCTGTCTGTCTACCTGTTTACCTGTCTGTCTGTCTGTCCACCTGTTTACCTGTCTGTCTGTCTACCTGTTTGTCTGTCTACCTGTCTGTCTGTCTGTCTGTCTGTCTGTCTGTCTACCTGTTTACCTGTCTGTCTGTCTGTCTGTCTGTCTGCCTGTTTACCTGTCTGTCTACCTGTCTGCCCTGAGGAACCCCTCGGGTAACACGGACGTGTCTTCCTGTCCTCACCTGTCCTCCAGGGGAAGCTGACCTCTCAGGGGAAGCTGCTGCAGCAGGAGACCTTCTGTGTCTGGGAGCAGGACGGAGGAGTTCTGTCTCGCAGTAAAGAGCGCCGTGTTTTCCTGTTTGAGCAGATCATCATCTTCAGCGAACTTCTGCGCAAAGGATCCAACAACCCAGGATACCAGTTCAAGAACAGCATCAAGGTTAGACCGGTTCAGACCAGTCCTGGTCCTGGATCAGAGTTAGATCAGTTTAAGAACAGCATCAGGGTTAGACTGGTTCTGGATCTGGTCCAGGACCTGGATGTGGTTCAGACTGGGAATGAAGGTGTCTTTGTGTGAACAGGTGAGTTACCTGGCGATGCAGGACAGCGTGGACGGGGACCCCTGTAAGTTCCTGTTGTGGTCTCGGGGCTCGGCGGAGCGCTTCACGCTGCAGGCGTCCTCTGCCACCATCAAGATGACCTGGACGGAGACCATCGCCGCCCTGCTGGACGCACAGAACAACTTCCTGTCAGGTGAGTTGGTCCTCGACTCTCTTCCTGTCCTCGGACCTCTAGGATCTGATCCTGAACCTGGTCCTGTGTCCTCAGCTCTTCAGTCTCCCATTGAGTACCAGAGGAAGGAAGGTGGGATCTCTGTGACCCGCCCTTTGTCGTCAGGGCGACCGCCATCAGCCCCGCCCACTCCCAACGGCCACGCCCCTCAGCCTCCTCCAGACAGCGAGCAGGATGACCAGGTGCACACCCCCCCCCACATAACGCTCTTCCTGTTTGAATCTGGACCTAAACGTCACCTGTTTCCCCCCCAACAGGAACTGGTCCTGGTGCTGCAGGACTTTGTGGCGGTCCGGGAGGACGAGATCTCAGTGTTTCGGGGCGAGAAGGTCCAGATCCTGGCCTCCAACCAGCAGGGTCAGAGTCTGGTGTACCGGCCGGCCAACAGCGACTCACCAGCCGCCGAGGGCTGGGTGCCACGGAGCGTCCTGAACGCCCACTGAGACCGTCTGATGCTAAGGCATGCTGGGAAAAACTTCTGTGGCGGTAGGAGGCGGAGCCTAAAGGTGTTGAGGACGTTTCATTACAGACACCTAAAAAAAAAACCCAAACAGTAAATAATGAATTTACCTGTTCTGTTGTCTGCATTCATTAATTAAGCTGTTCTTATTTCTGAGAAAATTTAAATTGTTTTGTTCAGAAACAGCGTCTTCGCTTCTTTTATCTGAATCCGTCGAAAAACAACAGAAATCACCCAGAAAATCTTCACAGCTGGTGGAAAACACCTGAAGCTAATGTGACGGAATAAAAGCACTTCCTGTGGCAGATCGGTCTGTCCCCTTTAGGCTCCGACCCTGTTCTCTGACTCACCTGAGACTCACCTGAGGCAGCAGGTACCGTCAGCCGCCTCCCTCCTGGTGCTTCAACGTTCAACCAAAAACACGCCGCCGTCACCGGGTCGGCCTTCAGTTTACTGCCCCCCCAGCAAAAACCAACCTGATGACATCACAAACTGTTTCCTGTGTGATGTCAGAGGGAGGGAGACCACATGACCATCATCACCAATAACAACAGACTGGTATCCAGGAAGTCGCAGCAAGAAGAAACTTTCAAAAAAATAAAAGCCTCCGGGATGAGAGGAGGTGGAAAAAGAGCCGTCAGCCAATCAGAGGGCAGCGTGTCATCCTGTTAATAGTGTGTATAAACAGACTGAGGACACACACACACACACACACACACACAGATGATGAGGAGGATGAAGAGTAACAATGATGAATCCCAGAATCTGTTTTTCACCTCAAGTTGAAAAAAGAGAGGTTGTTTGTCTTATTAATGTGTGTGTGTGTGTGTGTGTGTGTGTGTGTGTGTTTTGCCACAGGCAGTTAGTGTGTCCTGGTGTAGCGTTGCCATGGAGACTTGTTGTGTTTGCGGTGACACCATTTTTTTTGTCTTTTTAGCGAACCAGAGCTGCCCTCCCCTCTTCCTCCCCCTCTGCATGCAGCTCTGGTTAGTTTGGATATTATGCATTTCCTGTTCCTGTATATAGGCCACGCCTCCCAAATGCTACTCCACCAACTACCTGTCTTTCACCTGTGTCTACCTGTCCTCTACCTGTCTCTACTTGTCCTCCACCTGTCTCTCTATACCTGTCCCTCTATACCCGTCCCTCTCTACCTGTCCTTTACCTGTCCTCCACCTGTCTCTACCTGTCCTCCACCCATTTCTACTTGTCCTTTACCTGTCCTCCACCTGTCCCTCTCTGTCTCTCTGGTGCCATTCTCAGACAACACCCCGGTCCTTAAGGAGCAACGCAGCCTGTTAAGTGCACTACTGAGGGTTTCAGGAGGGAGGTAGTGCAGAGTTTTAAGGTGGAACGCTGCCTTCAGGTGCAGCTTCAATTACATCAAACCAAGGATGCTTGGAGCCGGTTGTATTAAGGGCAACACACACTGGCACTGCTATGTAAGATCTTTACATGACACGGTCTGGGCCGTAGAGTCTAATACCTGCTGATATTTCAGAGCGGCGGTCTGGGCCGTAGAGTCTAATACCTGCTGATATTTCAGAGCGGCGGTCTGGGCCGTAGAGTCTAATACCTGCTGATATTTCAGAGCGGCGGTCTGGGCCGTAGAGTCTAATACCTACTGATATTTCAGAGCGGCGGTCTGGGCCGTAGAGTCTAATACCTGCTGATATTTCAGAGCGGCGGTCTGGGCCGTAGAGTCTCATAGCTGCTGATATTTCAGAGCGGCGGTCTGGGCCGCGGGGTCTAATACCTGCTGATATTTCAGAGCGGCGGTCTGGGCCGCGGGGTCTAATAGCTGCTGATATTTCAGAGCGGCGGTCTGGGCCGTAGAGTCTAATACCTGCTGATATTTCAGAGCGGCGGTCTGGGCCGCGGGGTCTAATACCTGCTGATATTTCAGAGCGGCGGTCTGGGCCGCGGGGTCTAATAGCTGCTGATATTTCAGAGCGGCGGTCTGGGCCGTAGAGTCTAATACCTGCTGATATTTCAGAGAGGCGGTCAGGGCCGTAGAGTCTAATACCTGCTGATATTTCAGAGCGGCGGTCTGGGCCGTAGAGTCTCATAGCTGCTGATATTTCAGAGCGGCGGTCTGGGCCGCGGGGTCTAATACCTGCTGATATTTCAGAGAGGCGGTCAGGGCCGTAGAGTCTAATACCTGCTGATATTTCAGAGCGGCGGTCTGGGCCGCGGGGTCTAATAGCTGCTGATATTTCAGAGCGGCGGTCTGGGCCGTAGAGTCTAATACCTGCTGATATTTCAGAGCGGCGGTCTGGGCCGCGGGGTCTAATAGCTGCTGATATTTCAGAGCGGCGGTCTGGGCCGTAGAGTCTAATACCTGCTGATATTTCAGAGAGGCGGTCTGGGCCGTAGAGTCTAATACCTGCTGATATTTCAGAGCGGCGGTCTGGACCGTAGAGTCTAATACCTGCTGATATTTCAGAGCGGCGGTCTGGGCCGCGGGGTCTAATAGCTGCTGATATTTCAGAGCGGCGGTCTGGGCCGTAGAGTCTAATACCTGCTGATATTTCAGAGCGGCGGTCTGGGCCGTAGAGTCTAATACCTGCTGATATTTCAGAGCGGCGGTCTGGGCCGCGGGGTCTAATACCTGCTGATATTTCAGAGCGGCGGTCTGGGCCGTAGAGTCTAATACCTGCTGATATTTCAGAGAGGCGGTCTGGGCCGTAGAGTCTAATACCTGCTGATATTTCAGAGCGGCGGTCTGGGCCGCGGGGTCTAATACCTGCTGATATTTCAGAGCGGCGGTCTGGGCGCGGGTCTAATAGCTGCTGATATTTCAGAAGCGGCGGTCTGGGCCGTGAGTCTAATACCTGCTGATATTTCAGAGCGGCGGTCTGGGCGGGGTCTAATACCTGCTGATATTTCAGAGCGGCGGTCTGGGCCGTAGAGTCTAATACCTGCTGATATTTCAGAAGCGGCGGTCTGGGCCGGGGTCCAATACCTGCTGATCTTTCAGAGCGGCGGTCTGGGCCGCGGTGTCTAATATCTGCTGATATTTCAGAGCGGCGGTCTGGGCCGTAGAGTCTAATACCTGCTGATATTTCAGAGCGGCGGTCTGGGCCGGGGGGTCTAATACCTGCTGATATTTCAGAGCGGCGGTCTGGGCCGCGGGGTCTAATAGCTGCTGATATTTCAGAGCGGCGGTCTGGGCCGTAGAGTCTAATACCTGCTGATATTTCAGAGCGGCGGTCTGGGCCGCGGGGTCTAATAGCTGCTGATATTTCAGAGCGGCGGTCTGGGCCGTAGAGTCTAATACCTGCTGATATTTCAGAGAGGCGGTCTGGGCCGTAGAGTCTAATACCTGCTGATATTTCAGAGCGGCGGTCTGGACCGTAGAGTCTAATACCTGCTGATATTTCAGAAGCGGCGGTCTGGGCGCGGTCTAATAGCTGCTGATATTTCAGAGCGGCGGTCTGGGCCGTAGAGTCTAATAGCTGCTGGTGTTGCAGAGCGGGGGGCTGGGCCGTGAGTCTAATACCTGCTGATATTTCAGAGCGGCGGTCTGGGCCGCGGGGTCTAATACCTGCTGATATTTCAGAGCGGCGGTCTGGGCCGTAGAGTCTAATACCTGCTGATATTTCAGAGAGGCGGTCTGGGCCGTAGAGTCTAATACCTGCTGATATTTCAGAGCGGCGGTCTGGGCCGCGGGGGCTAATACCTGCTGGTATTTCAGAAGCGGCGGTCTGGGCGGGGTCTAATAGCTGCTGATATTTCAGAGCGGCGGTCTGGGCCGTAGAGTCTAATACCTGCTGATATTTCAGAGCGGCGGTCTGGGCCGGGGGGTCTAATACCTGCTGATATTTCAGAGCGGCGGTCTGGGCCGTAGAGTCTAATACCTGCTGATATTTCAGAGCGGCGGTCTGGGCCGGGGGGTCTAATACCTGCTGATATTTCAGAGCGGCGGTCTGGGCCGCGGGGTCTAATAGCTGCTGATATTTCAGAGCGGCGGTCTGGGCCGTAGAGTCTAATACCTGCTGATATTTCAGAGCGGCGGTCTGGGCCGGGGGGTCTAATACCTGCTGATATTTCAGAGCGGCGGTCTGGGCCGCGGGGTCTAATAGCTGCTGATATTTCAGAGCGGCGGTCTGGGCCGCGGGGTCTAATACCTGCTGATATTTCAGAGCGGCGGTCTGGGCGCGAGGTCTAATAGCTGCTGATATTTCAGAGCGGCGGTCTGGGCCGCGGGGTCTAATAGCTGCTGATATTTCAGAGCGGCGGTCTGGGCCGCGGGGTCTAATACCTGCTGATATTTCAGAGCGGCGGTCTGGGCCGCGGGGTCTAATAGCTGCTGATATTTCAGAGCGGCGGTCTGGGCCGCGGGGTCTAATACCTGCTGATATTTCAGAGCGGCGGTCTGGGCCGCGGGGTCTAATACCTGCTGATATTTCAGAGCGGCGGTCTGGTCAGCGGGGTCTAATAGCTGCTGATATTTCAGAGCGGCGGTCGGGGCAGAGGTCTAATACCTGCTGATATTTCAGAGCGGCGGTCTGGGCCGCGGGGTCTAATACCTGCTGATATTTCAGAGCGGCGGTCTGGGCCGCGGGGTCTAATAACTGCTGATATTTCAGAGCGGCGGTCTGGGCCGTAGAGTCTAACATCTACTGATATTTCAGATCAGCGGTCTGGGCCGTAGAGTCTAACATCTACTGATATTTCAGATCGGCGGTCTGGGCCGTAGAGTCCAACATCTACTGATATTTCAGAACCACAATCGGGGCCATAAATTCTAAATCTTTTCATTGCAAACAGATTTTAAGTGTTGTGTCCGGTGTGTGTTGCACTTAAAGGTACTTTAATGCTGCATTCGTGTCACGTTGGAACTCCTGGTGTGTAAATAGCGTTCACGTTAGATCATAATTTTGAAACATGGCACTAAATAAAATGGAAGTGCTTGAAAAGAAAACAGATGGAAATACAAACTTATGCGTAGATTTTTTTTAACCCTCTCAAACTGACTCAGCACTCATAAAGCTGTCTTAATGACGTGAACGCTCACATGCACGTGCTCTTTCCTGTCCCACGCAGCATGAACGCAGCATTAATCAGGTAAACGACACAAAATGGACGATAACTTTGTTCCCGTTTCAGGAATGTCGATGTGATCGGAAAAAAAAGCAGAAGACAAAGTAAAGTCTATGGGGTCCAATATCTTTAAAAAAAACAAAACAAACAAAACAAAACAAAAAAAAAAACATCACACGTTATGAACTTGGAATGCACCAGAAAGATTTAAGGTGGACTGTAGTGCACTGTGAAGGGTGCAAGGGCATTATGAAGAGTTTAAGGTGTAAAGTAGTGCACTACCAACAGTTTAAGGTGGAAAGTAACGCACTACGAACTGTTTAAGGTATAAAGTAGTGCACTACGAACAGTTTAAGGTATAAAGTAGCACACTATGAACAGTTTAAGGTGGAAAGTAGTGCACTACCAACAGTTTAAGGTGGAAAGTAGCGCTCTACGAACAGTTTAAGGTATAAAGTAGCGCACTACGAACAGTTTAAGGGATAAAGTATCGCACTACGAACAGTTTACGGTGGAAAGTAACGCACTACGAACTGTTTAAGGTATAAAGTAGTGCACTACGAACAGTTTAAGGTATAAAGTAGCACACTATGAACAGTTTAAGATGGAAAGTAGCGCACTACGAACAGTTTAAGGTGTAAAGTAGCGCTCTACGAACAGTTTAAGGTATAAAGTAGCGCACTATGAACAGTTTAAGGTGTAAAGTAGTGCTCTACGAACAGTTTAAGGTATAAAGTAGTGCTCTATGAACAGTTTAAGGTGGAAAGTAGCGCTCTACGAACAGTTTAAGGTATAAAGTAGCGCACTACGAACAGTTTAAGGTATTAAGTAGCGCTCTACGAACAGTTAAAGGTATAAAGTAGCGCACTACGAACAGTTTAAGGTATAAAGTAGCGCTCTACGAACAGTTTAAGGTATAAAGTAGCGCACTATGAACAGTTTAAGGTGTAAAGTAGCGCTCTACGAACAGCTTAAGGTGGAAAGTAGCGCTCTACGAACAGTTTAAGGTATAAAGTAGCGCACTATGAACAGTTTAAGGTGTAAAGTAGCGATCTACACACAGTTTAAGGTGGAAAGTAGTGCTCTACGAACAGTTTAAGGTGTAAAGTAGTGCTCTACGGAGGGCGTAGGGTGCTGTTTGAGACCTAGCCTTGATGCCGATCGGCAGACTCAACTAACCAATCAAACAGTGTTATTTGTACAGAACTAACAGCTGCTAACAGCTCTCTGTCGTTGTTTGTAATAAACTTCATTTTTCATCCAAAACTGTCTGAACGTGGTGTTTCATGTTTATCTTGTGCTCTTCAAACAGTTTGAGCGTTGCCATGGTGTTATCGTTATGTGACGTAACAACATGTGAACTCTGCTCCTCTGTGAGTTCTACATTAATTATCTATTGATGTGAAACGTCCTGAAACACTGAAATACTGCACACAGTGAACGCAGCGCTGATACGACGGGCTGTAAAGCTGTAAACTAATTTAACCAATTACAGAGCTTCAGATAACCATGACAGGTCTGAAGGTCCAACTGCAACGCCGCCATTCTTCACATGAATTAACGAGGAAATCGAGAAAATTTTGAAAATCAAATAAATGATTTTCTCTGTACCAATGAACACTTGTTATGATTCATTGATGTCAGTGAATAAGTTTTTTTTTCATTATTATTTTCTGATTTTGTAAAAACTAGCAATAGAAAAAGAAAATGCTACATGAATGATAAACGTTTGAAATTCTTATCGTCTGTTCACAGATGATGAGACGTCTTTTCACTCCACCTCAAGGATTCATGCAGCAGCACTTTTTTATTTTGTCTGTCAACATGTTTCCTTTCAAACTAAAAGCACAAACTGTTAATAAATCTACACAGTAGCTCACAGTTAAATAACAATAATAATCACAACACTGGAGCTAAAGCTCTGCGAAAGCTTTCACTGCAATCATGTGATGCTTTAAAGAGGTCAAAGGTCACGGCACCGCGCTGTTATTGTGAAGGGTTGAGTGAAGTCCACAGTTACCAAACCCACCTCGTCTGGTCGTCACGTAGACCGACCGACGTCTACATAAGATCAGCTGCCATCTGTCAGCTGTTTAGAGGCTGAAGTGGTGCACTCTGGGAAACATGCAGGCGATTTTTGCAAAAAACGGACTGGAAACTCCGGAGCCGGTGAACGCTGAAGTGAAGGGTGAGTTTATACGAGTCCAAGACGACTTCAGGGTCCGATTTAAAGGGACGGAAAGGAGATAAGAGGAAGCAGAATGTTGTGTCATAACATATCATAAACATAGATTATAAAATAATAAATCAATAAACATATAACATACGGTTATGTTCATTTCAGTAAGTTACATTTTAAACATGTATTATAGCTGACATATACAGAAAACATATGTGTCATGATATTAAACATGTATTATGGCTTAAATATACATTTATATTTTTATGTTTACATATGTGTCATATTTCAGCATATTATTAAACATGTATTATAGTTGACACGCGTAGGTGTATATATATATACTATAACTATACATATATATATATATATATATATATATATATATATATATATAGTTTATTTTAAATTGTTTTGCTTCAACAGATTAAAAAACTTATTTGAAATAATTTAAATTTTAAGACAGAACTGTGGCTTTAATATGTGGAAATAATATCTTTAATGTGTGTAAAAACATAATTGCTTTAAAACAATGTGAAACATTAAATTGTATTTGGTAAATGGTGTTGTGCTTTTCTACTGACAGCTCAAAGCGCTTTTACACTACATTCACCCATTCACACACATTCACACATTCATACACTGATGCCATGCCATGATGCCAACAGCTCATCAGGAGCAATTTGGGGTTCAGTATCTTGCTCAAGGACACTTCGACATGCGCCTCGGGGGAGCCGGGATTCGAACCAGTGATCTTCCGATCACTAAACGACCCGTTCAGCTATTTGTAGTACTGACAGAAACACTGCACATTATATCTTTAATATTTAACATATCCTGCTGTATAATATATACATATCTGCCTTCATAGCCAACATCAAGGCAGTATTTATTGATTTACATTTAGTTTTCTTTTGTCATGTTTTTTTTTAAACTGTTCTCTAGTTTTGGTGCTAAAACCTGTAAAATTCCAGTATTAAATCTGTCTTTAACGTGGTTTTATTTTTATTGATTTTAACATCTTCCTTGCATCTTAGTTTCACCTCTTGAACACCTTAAGCTTAACACACACTTTATATATATATATATATATATATATATATATATATATATAAAGTATATATGTGGAGTCAGGCATGAAGCAGTGAAGTAAAGCACCTGTGACCTTTGACCTCCAGGCTCCATCCCATCATGGCTGCAGGGCACTCTGCTGAGGAACGGCCCTGGTCTGTTCTCAGTGGGCAGCTCCCAGTACAACCACTGGTTTGACGGCATGTCGCTGCTCCACAGCTTCACCTTCAGCGACGGTGAGACAACAACGTTACTGTCAAGCATCAGGAAGGAGACTTCACCTGAGGGCTGACACTCACCTGCTGCCGTTTCAGGTCAGGTGACCTACAGGAGCAAGTTCCTGAAGAGCGACACATACAAGAGGAACATCAAGGCCGACAGGATCATCGTCTCCGAGTTCGGAACCATGATCTACCCAGACCCCTGCAAGAACATCTTTTCCAGGTACAGTCCAACCAGGACCAGTAGAGTCCATTAGGACCTGTAGCGATCAGTTTCTATCTATGTCTCTTCTGATATTGGTGGTCCTTTTCTTCTGATCTTTCTAGAGCACTCACCCACCTCAGCAACATCATCCCTGACTTCACCGACAACAACCTGATCAACATCATCCGCTATGGTCAGGACTATTACGCGTCCTCTGAGGTCAACTACATGAACCAGATCGATCCTGTTACCCTGGAAACCGTCCACAGGGTACGTCAGCCTCCACTCGCCTCCTCAACGTAAGAATCCTTCCTGGAACTCATCACGTTCTCTTCCTCCAGATCAACTACAGGAACCACATCGCTCTGAACCTGGCCACAGCTCACCCTCACTATGACGACCAGGGCAACACCTACAACATGGGCACCGCCATCATGGGGTTTGGCCGGCCGAAATACGTCATCTTCAGAGTCCCAGCGGACGCTTCAGGTGAGGCGACCTGACATCATATACAGTAGTAAATATAACAACAACAACGACACTCACAGTGTTGTTGGTTCCAGATAAAGACCACAAGAAACCAGCGCTGAGGAAAGTCCAGCAGGTCTGTTCGATCCCCTTTCGGTCCACCCTGTTCCCGAGCTACTTCCACAGCTTCGGCATGACCGAGAACTACATTGTGTTTGTGGAGCAACCCTTCAAACTGGACGTCGTCAAACTGGCCACAGCCTACTTCAGAGGGGTCAACTGGGGGAGCTGCCTCAAGTTCGATAAAGACGACATTGTAAGTCATTGACTTTAAATCAACGAGTATGTCTAGAAGTATACCGAGCCTCTGGACCTGGGCCGGTTTCAACGCCCAGGATCTGCAGGGATCTGCTTCAGTCCATCGGGACCTGTAGGGTTCAGTCTAGACTGTCCTCTGACAGGTCTCAAGCCTGGATCAACTTGATAAAGCAGATCTATAACTGTCTCCTTCCTCCCCAGACTTTGTTCCACGTCATCAACAGAAAGACCGGAAAGACTGTGTCCACCCGTTTCTACGCTGACGCCATGGTGGTCTTCCACCACATCAACGCCTACGAGGCCAACGGCCACGTGGTGTTTGACCTGATCAGCTACAAGAACAGCAACCTGTACGATATGTTCTACATCCAGAACATGAAGCAGGAGACCAGCAGCTTCATCCAGTCCAACAAGAGCTTCTCTCCACCGGTCTGCCAGCGATTCGTCCTGCCACTCAGCGTCCACAAGGTGCAGCCAGACCACAGAGTCACGCCAAAACACAGCAGAGACAAACCAAAACACAGATACTGTTAGGAACCAGGTCTTTATGGAGGGTTTGTGGTGCTTCCAGGACTCTCCAAGGGGATCCAACCTGGTGACTCTGACGGACACGACTGCCCAGGCGGTGGTCCAGGAGGACGGATCGGTCTACTGCCAGCCGGACACCCTGTTTGAAGGTCCATCATCTGCAGGGTTTGATTCCCTTTAAACCTTGAACCTTTCCTGACTAACAAGTCTGGTTCCTCCTCAGGCCTGGAGCTGCCGGGGATCAACTACAACTTCAACGCTAAGAAGTACCGATACTTCTACGGGTCCAGGGTGGAATGGTCTCCTCATCCCAACAAGGTGAAACACATCGTCAAACTAGCTTCCTGGATGGAACTGTGAACCAACTATCCGTCATTTAGGTCAACAACTATTTGATGGATTATGCTCCTCAGGGGACGAACTCTACCAGCTCTTGATTCCTGGTTTTTCATTCAGAGTGAAATATCTCAGCAGATCACGAATGTTCAGACATTCGTGATCTGTCGGGGGTGGAACATTGACTCCTCAACATCGAACCTCCTTGCAAAAACCTGCAACACTAATTCCTGTGAGGCTATTAAAGTTCATGCTGAGAGAAGCACAAACCACCCAACAGCTTCAATCTGGACCGAAGTGGCGGGCCAACCAACTGACCAAACAACTAAAAGACTGACCAACGAACCAATCGACCAAACGTCCAACCAGGTGACCAACGAACCAAACGACTGACCAACCAGCTGACCAACAAACCAACCGACCAACCAGTGCTTCCATCCCCAAGTCTAAAAATGCTGAAAACTTTAATTGACATAAATTTTCTCTCAACTGTCCGGCAGATAGCCAAGTTCGACATCGTCACCAGGCAACACGTCGAGTGGCATCAGGAGAACTGCTTCCCTTCTGAACCTGTGTTCGTTGCTTCTTCAGGAGCGGTGGATGAAGACGACGGTGAGGTTCCGTCACTTTATTTTACCAACTCTGATGCCGCTCTTGGCTTCGGTTCTGACCTGGTTCTTTCTTTCAGGCGTCATCTTAACGTCTGTCATCTCTCCGGATCCCAACATCTCTCCGTTCATGCTCATCCTTGACGCCAAAACCTTCAAGGAGGTCGCCCGAGCCTCCATCCCGGCCAACGTCCACATGGACCTTCATGGACTTTTCATCCCTGCTGCCGCCGTCTGACAGCCAAACGCAGCAGCTGGATTTCTTATTTATTGTTTGCAGATTCTGTCACTGTTTAAAGAGATTTTAGAGAAGACTTGACATTAAAAGTAGCATCCATGAGAACAAACCCTTCAGATTAAAAGCACCATCCTCAGGACAAATTTTGCACAGGAAGTGGCAGAAAGCTTTGTTTTTAGTTGTTGATCAACACACTAACTTTTCCAATTAAAGACAAAATATAAATACCAAGAACTATTTTTTCAGCAAACCTCCATTGTTGTGTTTATAAAAAACTGTTCAGTTACAATAAAATAACCTCCGCCACGGTGGTGGCAACTTTTTTTATTTAAAGGTACCCCCGCTGCCAAGGAGGTTATGTTTTCACAGGGGTTTGTTTGTTCGTTTGTATGTTGGGTTATTTTGCAAACCCACAAACCCCGGTGAAAACATGACCTCCTTGGTGGAGATAATAACAATCAGCTGTTAATGCTGCAGATTTCTGTCTGCTTCTCTTGGCTTTATGGGTCTTTAAAGGTTTATTCTCTAGTATTGATATGTTTTTTATTTACATTAAAAAAAAATAATTACAGAAAAAGACAAACTTGACAAAAAAAATATTTTTCTGTAATATTTTTTGATTTTACAAAATCTCTTCTTCATTTTGTAATTTTTTTTTAAATATACAGGTTCAACTTAATAATAAAATCATATTTGTTTATACAGCACTTTTCAAAATAAAAGCAGATGAGGAATACTTTTCTTTTGATTTGCTTTAAAAGTGCCATATTTTAGAGTTTTTAGCATATAAAGCAGGTTTAAATGGTGAATAAATACTGCGAAAATATGAAAGCACTCAGTAAACAGCTGAGAAATAATTTGAAATATGACAGATAATCAATATGATCTAAATCATGCAAACATGCATTGTTCCTTGGTGCAGCAGGAAGGCGACACACAAAGAAACGTTTGCTGTGACATTAATTAACCACAGCTGTCTGTCCTATTAGGATTTATGACCTACTTAAAGGGTTAATTTTTGAGTCTCAATTCTAAAAACCTTCTCTTCCTAAGTGTTTTTTCTCTTGCAGTGCTGCACAAGAACGATGATTAAATTAATCTGATCGACAATTTTAATTTGTCTTTTTATCCCATGATCTAATTCACTAATAGTGTAATACTATGAACAAAGTTATTACTTATACTAGTTTTTGACTGAATTTGAACTGAATTTTGAATTTGAGTGTTTGTCAGCCAACATGACAGTCTGAAGTATTGATTTCAGGTCTCCAAAGCGTAAAGTGACAACATTTAACATGCAAATTAAATTAAAATGACCTTGCCCGAGATGATCACTTTAATTTATTTCTCTCATTCAATCGCAGATTTCTTCCAGGATTCAAAATTGAATAAAAACAAAAGGTTTATTTTGGCAGATTCTACATCGAATCATTTTGAAGTTTGTTTTTCTGCCGCAAATGTGAACAGAAAACTGAGAAACTCATCAGACTCATGAAATTTATTACATCTGCAGACACACTAAAACCCTCCGACGTGTCGACAAACCGCCGCCGACGTCGAGTCAAAGTCTATAAAGTCAACGCCGCTTCAGTGATTCGCTCTTTTGTGAAGCCAGAAAAAAAAAATGCCTCCTCGTCATTTCAGTCCCATAATGCACCTGGTCGGGCTGAACGCCAGATCCTCGTTAAGCTCGTTAAGTCTGGAGGAGGGCGGAGCCACCGGGGACCAGAGAAGAAGAAAAACAACGTTGATGCTGAAGAAACAGGCACGTTGGAACACTGGGAGTGTGTTTGTTTGTTTGTTTACGTGTGTGTTTGAGTCTAAACTATCACTGTTTACAACAGTGGAAAAAAACGGTTCGTTTCTCACAGAAAAACCCTTTCACTGCTTTTTTCGGTTCTTGTTTTCTTGTTGTTGTTGTTTGTTTGTTTGTGGTCCCTCAAATGATCTCGAAGGTCTTCTTCAGCTCCATGATCAGTTGCCAGTCCGACTTCTGCATCTCATCCCTGAACCAATTCTTCAGAGCGTCGATGGACGCCCGAGTGATCTGAAACATGGCAGGACAGGAAGTGAACACCGCACCTTCAAATTAAAGTACATCACACAACCTATCGGGTCACACCTTTCTTCATTTTCTCTGATAGAAATATTCTGCTCCATTTCAACTTTTTTTTTTTTTAACCCATGAGCTCATAATTTCCTGCAGATGTTTCAAAATAAAAGCCCCTAAGCAGAGGAGGAATGACGGTTTCAGCTTGTAATTAATCCTGTCATGTCATCATGGTGTTATTATTTATATCTGTCACTGATTGCTGTTACTGTTAATAATAACAAAAATGTAAATCTGATCTATATATTATTAACAGGAGAAAGTAATGACATCACGTTGTTTATGTTGGGCTGATGTTTGGTTTCTGATGCTTTAATTAGTAAAATAATAATAATAATGATAACAGGAAAAAAGAGGATCAGACTTAAAAAAGTTAGGGTTAACAGCAATAATAATAAATAATATCGTAATAGATAAAAATACAGAAATAAACGAACATTAAAACAATAAATTTGCAACAAGAGTCTGATTTATTGACAGATGTTGAATGCTAACACTGTGGTGAAGCTAGCTAGCTGTGCTCAGGTGGTTTCTAACCTGAAATAAACTGAAACTAAACTTTCTTTTCTTTGTATTTCTGTCCCTCTCTTCTTTCCCTTCTTACCTACCTCCTCTTCTCGTCTTCCTCTCTTTCCTTACATCGCTTCCTGTCCTCTTGTTTCGGTGGCGGAGGAAGAAAACTCCTGTAAAGTGTTTTTGACTCAAACCTTGCTGACGATGATGTCGGTGGCTTCAAAGTGGCGTCCGTACATCTTGGGCGACTCCCCGGGGATGGGCTCGATCTTGATGCAGATCTCCTGGCCCTTCTTGGCGATGTCCACGGACTTGTGGTTCATCTCGATGCTGGTGACGATGCCGATGTCCACGAACTGTGACGACGGATAAAGGACGAGCCGTTAGCGACAGATTTATCGCGTTAAAGCACTCGCTGTGGCGGGAGCGGCGTCTTACCCCTTTGCTGGGCACGCAGAGCGGCGTCCCCTGTCGCAGGACGCCGGCCTCCACGGTGACGCCCATCACGATGGGATCTCTGGAGTTGAAGATGAACTGAGGAAGAACTCGGAGCTTCACCGGGAAAACAGCGATGTTCCTGCAGACACATCAAGCCTGACTGTGAGGTCACTTCCTGCCTCAGCTCATAAACAGGTAACGCTGCATCTCACTTAAAAGGAGGTTAATAAAGTCAATGAAGGAGCGCCCTACTTGAACTCGTCCTGCTTGGCCTTCTTGTAGTCCTCCCTGTACTTGGTGAAGGCATCGAACAGGTGGTAGATGATCTCAGCAGAGAAGATACGAACTCCTAGACTGTCGGCCATCTCCTGGCTCTCCCTCTCCACCTTGACGTCAAACGCCAGGATCACAGCGTACCTGGAACACAAGGACACCGTCAGCACTGTCAGCACGGTCAGCTTCAGCAGAATCGGTAGAAAAGTAGAAACAGCAGTACTGCACGTCGTGCTCCAGCATCGTTGATGCCTTCATCACGTCCTTCTTGTGAACCGGACCGATGTTGATGCCGGCGTACTGCGGAGAAAAAACAAGGAGGTCAAAGGTGACATCCTTCTTCTGTCTTCTGACAAGAAGACAAATAGATAGACATGTTGACAGGTACTCACAGGGACTTTAGAGGTCCTCAGGAACTCCAGCAGAGCCTCCAGAGACCCCAGAGTGGAGGCCTGGACGTAGACTCCTTTCTCTTCCAGTTTGATGGAGCTCAGAGTCTGCTTGAGTTCCCGCTCCAGTTCATCCTGAAAATCAGCAGAAACCAGAACCAGTGAGACCATTAAGACTGGTGTGGGCCTGGTCTATAATGTGGTCTTTAAGGCGGACTGGTACCCACCCTCAGGACAGGGATCTCGTCCTCCTTGTGGGCCACCAGCAGGGGGAGTCCTGCCAATGTCTTCTCCAGGTCCTTACCCAGGATCTTCACCCCCTGAGCTGTGGACACCTCCTTGTGCTTCTCGTACTGGTTCTGGAGGAATCCACCACAAAATAACATGAACCACAACACTCTTTACTTCCTGTGGGCTTTTATTTTGAAATGAATGCAGTTGTTACCTTGACCCTGAGCTCCTTCAGAGGGGGGGGCAGCAGCAGTCCTCTGATCTGCGTCACGATTGGTCCTTCCACCCCGGGCACGATGATAGTCTCTCCTTCGCGGAGCCGCCCGTTGATCAGGATCACGTCTATGGTGGTCCCCATGCCAGGCAGCGCCTTCACCTGGAAGAAAAGAACACGTCAGGGACTTCCTGTCAGGAGGAGCCCCCAGTTGGGAGGAGCTTCCTGTCCAGTGGACGAGGATGCAGGCAGTCTTACCTCCATGACCTGGGCTCTTAGCTCTTCGCAGTGGGCCAGCCGGCGGGCCAGCATGGTCTGAGTAAGCTCCACCAGCAGGGCGATGAGGTTCCCCATGCCGTCACCACTGTGGGCCGACGTGGGAACCAATGATACGAAGGTCCGGGGGTCTTTGTTCTCAAAGAACAAGGCGGCGTTGAGACCCTGAGGAACAACCACACAGCTGACTGAAGGATGCTCAAGGCTTGCTTCCGTAGACTCAGTTAGGCCTGATTTTCAACATCAGTGTCTGTCAGCAGAGCTGTGATAGGCTGGCAGGGTGATGTCACAGCCTCACCTGTTGAGCGAACTCCACGATGACGGCCTTGGCCCTCTCGTCAAACTCGTCCTTGGTGTTTTTCTTTTGCTTCTTCAGCGTGGCCACAATGTCAGTTTCTGGACTCTTCTTCCAGTCGTACAGACGGTCGATCTGACAGCGACAGCAGCGTCAGGAAACAGGAAGTAGAAGAGGGAGAGAGCTGAGGGCGAGCAGGTGACTGACCTTGTTGAGGGCAACAATGAAAGGGCACTTCTTCTCCTTCAGCAGGTTGATGGACTCCAGCGTCTGAGGCTCCAGGCCGTGCATGATGTCCACCACCAGGATGGCGATGTCGCACAGAGAGCTGCCTCTGTTCCTCAGGTTACTGAAGGCACACATGCAGAACTACCTTCACATTTCACAGAATTTAAAAATGTGAGATAATGTGGTGGTGCGGACCGACCAAACGTCAGAGGTGTTTTATCCGCTCGCGTCTTACCTGAAGGACTCGTGTCCAGGCGTGTCGATAATCAGCATGCCAGGGATCCTCAGGTTGTCTTTCTCAAACTGCACAGATAGGTTTCACATCAGTGCCTAAATTACACCGTTTTCTTATGAACTTCATAAATGAGTTTTTGTGAGAAGGTCACCGTACGTTTTTGACCATCTTTGTCTGCTCCTCGATCGTCTCTTTGGGGACGTTTGTGGCGCCGATCTGCTGGGTGATTCCTCCGGCCTCGCCATCCTGGACGTTGGTGTGTCGCAGCTGCCCACAGGTAACACACACACACACACACACACACACTTAAAAGGTTACTATGGCGATGCTACGAGGCGACACCCGACGGTAAACACCACACCCTCAGTCACCTTGTCCAGGATCTTGGTCTTCCCGGTGTCGACGTGTCCCAGCACACACACCACCGGCGCCCTCAGCCGGTCCAGGTCTACGTTCTTCAGGTTCTCCGCCCGCCGTTTCTATGGAAACACACAGAGAGATGGTCAGAGATGGGACAAAGCGAGACGAGTTCTCGCTCCTCCTTGTCCTCCGCTCACCTCGATCCTCCTCTTGGCTCGGTCGTACAGCCGCTCGTCCTTCGTCCTGCCGTCGTCACTCTCGTCCTCGCTGCTCTCGTCCTCGCTCTCCTTCGCTGCCCTCCTCTTCCCGTGACTTACCGCTGCCGGCACCACCTCCTTCTCCGCCTCTTCCTCGCTCTCCTCCTCATCTTCCTCCTCATCATCGTCCTCCTCGTCTTCCTCCTCGTCCTCCTCGTCCTCCTCCTCCTCGTCACTGCCAGCAGGCTGAGGTGGAGCAGCAGGGTCCTCCTTCACCTCGATGTGGACTTTCTTCAGCTCTGATAGTTTTAATAAAACAGTTACTGTCTCTGGTAATAATAGCACTCTCCAGAGTCTCTTTCAGAATAAGAGCGTTCTCCTTCCTCCTCACCTTTCTCCTCGTCGGTAGCGATGGCCTCCCAGTCATCGACAGCAGTTTCTGGTTTCACCTCTGGACACAGAAGAGGAGGAACTCATCATCATGGTGACTCCATGTTCATCTCTTAAAGTCCTCCTAAACTTACCGGGCTCTGTCGCCGGCGTCTCAGCCTCCGTCTCCATGGCAACGGGCTCTGGCGTCTCAGATGTGGGTGAGGTCACCTCTGAGGTTTCTAGGAGGTGATGGAGAGGTTTGGTTTACAGTGTTGAACCTGGACCTGTGGGGGGTCTATGTCTGAGCACGTACAGAGGTCTGGGTACCTTCAGGGGTTAGGGTTGTGGGCTTCTTCCTCCTCTTGTCTCCATAAACCGGCTTCTTCTTTGGCATTGAGTCTTTGGACGGTACTTCAACTCCTGCAGAGTAAAAGTACTGTGAATACTGTGTACTGGTAGTACCTGCTGTGTCCTGACAATGAACACTGTGAACTACAAAGGCTAAGCTACGCTGCTCTAGGCTAGGCTTACTAGCTCACCCTGGGCCTGCAGCAGCTTGAGCGTGGCCTCGGCCCGAGCTCGAGCCTCCCTCTGGGCTTTAGTCAGCAGCTTCCCCTCCTTCTTCAGACGCTCCTTCCTCTCCTTCTCTTTCTGCTTCTTTTTCTCCTTCCTCTCCAGCTCTAGACGCTCCTGCAGGAGGAAGAGGAGGTGTAGAGGTGAAAGGTCACAGAGGACAGGTAGGTACCGAAGGAGGGGGCGTGGAGGTGAAAGGTCACAGAGGACAGGTAGGTACCGAAGGAGGGGGTGTAGAGGTCAAAGGTCACAGAGGACAGGTAGGTACCAAAGGAGGGGGGTGTAGAGGTCATAGGTCACAGAGGACAGGTAGGTACCGAAGGAGGGGGGTGTAGAGGTCAAAGGTCACAGAGGACAGGTAGGTACCAAAGGAGGGGGTGTAGAGGTCAAAGGTCACAGAGGACAGGTAGGTACCGAAGGAGGGGGCGTAGAGGTGAAAGGTCACAGAGGACAGGTAGGTACCGAAGGAGGGGGCGTAGAGGTGAAAGGTCACAGAGGACAGGTAGGTACCGAAGGAGGGGGCGTAGAGGTCAAAGGTCACAGAGGACAGGTAGGTACCGAAGGAGGGGGGTGTAGAGGTGAAAGGTCACAGAGGACAGGTAGGTACCGAAGGAGGAGGTGTAGAGGTGAAAGGTCACAGAGGACAGGTAGGTACCGAAGGAGGGGGGTGTAGAGGTCAAAGGTCACAGAGGACAGGTAGGTACCGAAGGAGGGGGCGTAGAGGTGAAAGGTCACAGAGGACAGGTAGGTACCGAAGGAGGGGGTGTAGAGGTCAAAGGTCACAGAGGACAGGTAGGTACCGAAGGAGGGGGGTGTAGAGGTGAAAGGTCACAGAGGACAGGTAGGTACCGAAGGAGGAGGTGTAGAGGTGAAAGGTCACAGAGGACAGGTAGGTACCGAAGGAGGGGGGTGTAGAGGTCAAAGGTCACAGAGGACAGGTAGGTACCGAAGGAGGAGGTGTAGAGGTCAAAGGTCACAGAGGACAGGTAGGTACCGAAGGAGGAGGTGTAGAGGTCAAAGGTCACAGAGGACAGGTAGGTACCGAAGGAGGAGGTGTAGAGGTGAAAGGTCACAGAGGACAGGTAGGTACCGAAGGAGGGGGGTGTAGAGGTCAAAGGTCACAGAGGACAGGTAGGTACCGAAGGAGGAGGTGTAGAGGTGAAAGGTCACAGAGGACAGGTAGGTACCGAAGGAGGGGGGTGTAGAGGTCAAAGGTCACAGAGGACAGGTAGGTACCGAAGGAGGAGGTGTAGAGGTCAAAGGTGTTACCTGCTCCTGCCTCTGTCTCTCCAGCTCCTCCAGCCTCTTCAGACGCTCCTCCTCCTCCCTCTTGGCTTGCTCCTCCTCCTACACAAACAAACAAACAAACAACATCGGATGTCAGACGTCACTCAGAAGCTCAGCGTCATGTGGTGACTCCATTTCCCAGAATGCTCCACCTCTTTCATCTTGGCCAGAGCCTCCTGCATGGCCTTCACTGTGGCTTTACTGGGCCCCTTCTTCTTCTCCTTCTCCTCCCCCTTCTTCTTCTTCTTGTCCTTCTTCTTCTTGTCGCTCTCCACCTCCTCTGCAAAATTATAAAAAAGGGTGGGAGTGCTGTTAGTACTAGCAGTACTACTATGAGCAGTACTTTCATGATATTTTGATATATTTTCTGACCATCTCACCTTCACCTGCTGGCTCCGCCCCTTCTTGTTGTGCCGTCACGGCTCCAGGTGGAGCTACCTGAGGGGGAGTGGCCACCATACTGCCCTCTTTCTCCTTCTCCTCCTTCTCCTTCTTCTGCTTTTGCTTCATCCTCTCCTCCTCCTTCTTCTTCCTCTCACGCTCCTTCTTCTCTGCCTTCTTCTGTGCTGCTGTCTTCATCTTGAAGCCCCCTCCCTCCTCCTCCTCCTTCTCCTCTTCTTCCTCCTCACTGTCCACCTTAGCTGCTTTACCTTTGTTCTTTTTCTTCTTATCCCTCCTGGAGGTGAACTCCTCCTCCTCCTCATCCTCCTCTTCCTCCTTTGCACCTCCTTTCCTCAGGTCTTTGTCGTCCTCCTGGTCTGACTCGGAGCGTTTCTTACCTCCTTTGGCCTCGAGGCGAGGCTGTGAGCCGCTGTCTTCGTCAGAGTCGGGAGGAGGCGCCTGGAGACAGGAAGTGAAAGTATGAAGTCTCAGAAGGGACAAACATCTTTAACTCCAGAACGTTTCAGAATGAGACAGAAAGAGAAATACATTTCCCACAATCCCCTGGAAACCATTCAGTTGATTCCTGTATGTCTGTGCGTAGTAAAGGATCTTCACCTTCTTGTTGTCTTTCTGCTCTCCATTCCTCCGTTCTCCCTCCTCCTCCTCCTCCTCCTCCTCAGGGCCGCCTCCTTTCTTCCCCTTCCTGGTTTTCTTCTTCTCAGGTTTGGGAGGATCGACGCCCTCCGACTCGTCTGCAGCGCCGTCGCCTTTCTGCAGACGAGAGATATTTCTATCATGTGTTCATATGATGATAATAATAATATTATTATTATCACACAAACAACCACTAAAGCACACGTACGTGCAGACACCTATGTCTCTATACGATAGTGCTGTCAAACGACGAGCGTGTTAATCAGATTAATCTCAGGATGTGGTGCATTAATTCTGATTATCGGCCGTGACACAGGAGCAGCTCCTGCTCGTCATTACCTTTGGTTTTCCTCCTTGAGTCTCCAGAGATAACTCCTCCAGCTCCTTCAGGATGTCCTCCTCACTGCAGGAGGACACAAGACCGTTAACACCAGACAGGAGGACGAGGAGGAGAGGGGGAAAAATAGTCATAACAATAGCAGTAATAGTAGCAGTGTCAATGACAGTACTGGCAGCAGTACTGATATTAATACTAGCAAACGGCACTAATAGCAGTATTAACAGTACCAGCAGCAGTACTAATATAAATACTAGCAAACGGCACTAGTAGCAGTATTAACAGTACCGGCAGCAGTACTGATATTAATACTAGCAAACGGCACTAGTAGCAGTATTAACAGTACCGGCAGCAGTACTGATATTAATACTAGCAAACGGCACTAGTAGCAGTATTAACAGTACCGGCAGCAGTACTGATATTAATACTAGCAAACGGCACTAATAGCAGTATTAACAGTACCGGCAGCAGTACTGATATTAATACTAGCAAACGGCACTAGTAGCAGTATTAACAGTACCGGCAGCAGTACTGATATTAATACTAGCAAACGGCACTAGTAGCAGTATTAACAGTACCGGCAGCAGTACTGATATTAATACTAGCAAACGGCACTAATAGCAGTATTAACAGTACCGGCAGCAGTACTGATATTAATACTAGCAAACAGCACTAATAGCAGTATTAACAGTACCGGCAGCAGTACTAATATTAATACTAGCAAACAGCACTAATAGCAGTATTAACAGTACCGGCAGCAGTACTAATATTAATACTAGCAAACAGCACTAATAGCAGTATTAACAGTACCGGCAGCAGTACTAATATTAATACTAGCAAACAGCACTAATAGCAGTATTAACAGTACCGGCAGCAGTACTGATATTAATACTAGCAAACAGCACTAATAGCAGTATTAACAGTACCGGCAGCAGTACTGATATTAATACTAGCAAACAGCACTAATAGCAGTATTAACAGTAGCGGCAGCAGTACTGATATTAATACTAGCAAACAGCACTAATAGCAGTATTAACAGTAGCGGCAGCAGTACTAATATTAATACTAGCAAACAGCACTAATAGCAGTATTAACAGTACCGGCAGCAGTACTAATATTAATACTAGCAAACAGCACTAATAGCAGTATTAACAGTACCGGCAGCAGTACTAATATTAATACTAGCAAACGGCACTAGTAGCAGTATTAACAGTACTAGCAGCAGTACTAATATTAATACTAGCAAACAGCACTAATAGCAGTATTAACAGTACCGGCAGCAGTACTAATATTAATACTAGCAAACAGCACTAATAGCAGTATTAACAGTAGCGGCAGCAGTACTGATATTAATACTAGCAAACAGCACTAATAGCAGTATTAACAGTACCGGCAGCAGTACTAATATTAATACTAGCAAACAGCACTAATAGCAGTATTAACAGTACCGGCAGCAGTACTAATATTAATACTAGCAAACAGCACTAATAGCAGTATTAACAGTACCGGCAGCAGTACTAATATTAATACTAGCAAACAGCACTAATAGCAGTATTAACAGTACCGGCAGCAGTACTAATATTAATACTAGCAAACAGCACTAATAGCAGTATTAACAGTACCGGCAGCAGTACTGATATTAATACTAGCAAACAGCACTAATAGCAGTATTAACAGTACCGGCAGCAGTACTGATATTAATACTAGCAAACAGCACTAATAGCAGTATTAACAGTAGCGGCAGCAGTACTGATATTAATACTAGCAAACAGCACTAATAGCAGTATTAACAGTAGCGGCAGCAGTACTAATATTAATACTAGCAAACAGCACTAATAGCAGTATTAACAGTAGCGGCAGCAGTACTAATATTAATACTAGCAAACAGCACTAATAGCAGTATTAACAGTACCAGCAGCAGTACTAATATTAATACTAGCAAACGGCACTAGTAGCAGTATTAACAGTACTAGCAGCAGTACTAATATTAATACTAGCAAACAGCACTAATAGCAGTATTAACAGTACCGGCAGCAGTACTAATATTAATACTAGCAAACAGCACTAATAGCAGTATTAACAGTACCGGCAGCAGTACTGATATTAATACTAGCAAACAGCACTAATAGCAGTATTAACAGTACCGGCAGCAGTACTAATATTAATACTAGCAAACAGCACTAATAGCAGTATTAACAGTACCGGCAGCAGTACTAATATTAATACTAGCAAACAGCACTAATAGCAGTATTAACAGTACCAGCAGCAGTACTAATATTAATACTAGCAAACGGCACTAGTAGCAGTATTAACAGTACCGGCAGCAGTACTAATATTAATACTAGCAAACGGCACTAGTAGCAGTATTAACAGTACTAGCAGCAGTACTAATATGAGCAGTATCTCCTCACTCGTAGTCGTCCTTCTTAGCTCCCCTCTTCTTCTTCTTCTGGCCTTTAGCTTCTCTGGAGGCTCCTTCTATCTCTGCAGCCAGAGCATCGATGTCTACTGCTTCATCTCTGGAACTGATCAATGAGACAGCACATGATCAATAACAGGAGCTGATCAATAACATCGCTCTGTCAGGCAGGACACAAAAAAAAAAACAGCTGACTCTTCAGCCTTTTATTTCCCATCAGCCCTTTCAGCAGCTTCAACAGGAAACACTCCTTCAAAATAAAACCTTCTACTTTTACTTCATTAAACTTTATTTATGGAACATTTCACACATTGCTAAACTTCAGTTTTCAAAGTATTTAAACCTATGCATGTTATTTCCTACAAGTTTAATTTGAAGTACTTCATCTTCACAGTACATTTATTTAGTTCATCTGATGAAGTACTTCATCTTAACAGTACATTTATTTAGTCAATCTGAAGAAGTACTTCATCTTAACAGTACATTTATTTAGTTCATCTGAAGAAGTACTTCATCTTAACAGTACATTTATTTAGTCAATCTGAAGAAGTACTTCATCTTAACAGTACATTTATTTAGTTAATCTGATAAAGTACTTCATCTTAACAGTACATTTATTTAGTTCATCTGAAGAAGTACTTCATCTTAACAGTACATTTATTTAGTTCATCTGAAGTACTTCATTTTAACAGTACATTTATTTAGTTAATCTGATAAAGTACTTCATCTTAACAGTACATTTATTTAGTTCATCTGATGAAGTACTTCATCTTAACAGTACATTTATTTAGTTAATCTGAAGAAGTACTTCATCTTAACAGTACATTTATTTAGTTAATCTGAAGAAGTACTTCATCTTAACAGTACATTTATTTAGTTCATCTGAAGTACTTCATCTTAACAGTACATTTATTTAGTTAATCTGAAGAAGTACTTCATCTTAACAGTACATTTATTTAGTTCATCTGAAGAAGTACTTCATCTTAACAGTACATTTATTTAGTTCATCTGAAGTACTTCATCTTCACAGTACATTTATTTAGTTCATCTGAAGAAGTACTTCATCTTAACAGTACATTTATTTAGTTAATCTGAAGAAGTACTTCATCTTAACAGTACATTTATTTAGTTAATCTGAAGAAGTACTTCATCTTAACAGTACATTTATTTAGTTCATCTGAAGAAGTACTTCATCTTCACAGTACATTTATTTAGTTCATCTGATGAAGTACTTCATCTTAACAGTACATTTATTTAGTTAATCTGAAGAAGTACTTCATCTTAACAGTAAATTTATTTAGTTCATCTGAAGTACTTCATCTTAACAGTACATTTATTTAGTTCATCTGAAGAAGTACTTCATCTTAACAGTACATTTATTTAGTTCATCTGAAGTACTTCATCTTAACAGTACATTTATTTAGTTAATCTGAAGAAGTACTTCATCTTCACAGTACATTTATTTAGTTAATCTGAAGAAGTACTTCATCTTAACAGTAAATTTATTTAGTTCATCTGAAGTACTTCATCTTAACAGTACATTTATTTAGTTCATCTGAAGTACTTCATCTTAACAGTACATTTATTTAGTTCATCTGAAGTACTTCATCTTAACAGTACATTTATTTAGTTCATCTGAAGAAGTACTTCATCTTAACAGTACATTTATTTAGTTAATCTGAAGAAGTACTTCATCTTAACAGTACATTTATTTAGTTAATCTGAAGTACTTCATCTTAACAGTACATTTATTTAGTTCATCTGAAGTACTTCATCTTAACAGTACATTTATTTAGTTAATCTGAAGAAGTACTTCATCTTAACAGTACATTTATTTAGTTAATCTGATAAAGTACTTCATCTTAACAGTACATTTATTTAGTTAATCTGAAGAAGTACTTCATCTTAACAGTACATTTATTTAGTTCATCTGAAGAAGTACTTCATCTTAACAGTACATTTATTTAGTTAATCTGAAGAAGTACTTCATCTTAACAGTACATTTATTTAGTTAATCTGAAGAAGTACTTCATCTTAACAGTACATTTATTTAGTTCATCTGAAGTACTTCATTTTAACAGTACATTTATTTAGTTAATCTGAAGAAGTACTTCATCTTAACAGTACATTTATTTAGTTAATCTGAAGAAGTACTTCATCTTAACAGTACATTTATTTAGTTAATCTGAAGAAGTACTTCATCTTAACAGTACATTTATTTAGTTCATCTGATGAAGTACTTCATCTTAACAGTACATTTATTTAGTTAATCTGAAGAAGTACTTCATCTTAACAGTACATTTATTTAGTTCATCTGATGAAGTACTTCATCTTAACAGTACATTTATTTAGTTCATCTGATGAAGTACTTCATCTTAACAGTACATTTATTTAGTTCATCTGATGAAGTACTTCATCTTCACAGTACATTTATTTAGTTCATCTGAAGAAGTACTTCATCTTAACAGTACATTTATTTAGTTAATCTGAAGAAGTACTTCATCTTAACAGTACATTTATTTAGTTCATCTGATAAAGTACTTCATCTTAACAGTACATTTATTTAGTTAATCTGAAGTACTTCATCTTAACAGTACATTTATTTAGTTAATCTGAAGTACTTCATCTTAACAGTACATTTATTTAGTTCATCTGAAGTACTTCATCTTCACAGTACATTTATTTAGTTCATCTGATGAAGTACTTCATCTTCACAGTACATTTATTTAGTTCATCTGAAGTACTTAATCTGAACAGTACATTTATTTAGTTCATCTGATGAAGTACTTCATCTTCACAGTACATTTATTTAGTTCATCTGAAGAAGTACTTCATCTTCACAGTACATTTATTTAGTTCATCTGAAGTACTTCATCTTCACAGTACATTTATTTAGTTAATCTGAAGTACTTCATCTTCACAGTACATTTATTTAGTTAATCTGAAGTACTTCATCTTCACAGTACATTTATTTAGTTCATCTGATAAAGTACTTCATCTTCACAGTACATTTATTTAGTTCATCTGAAGTACTTCATCTTAACAGTACATTTATTTAGTTCATCTGAAGTACTTCATCTTAACAGTACATTTATTTAGTTCATCTGATAAAGTACTTCATCTTAACAGTACATTTATTTAGTTCATCTGATGAAGTACTTCATCTTCACAGTACATTTATTTAGTTCATCTGAAGTACTTCATCTTAACAGTACATTTATTTAGTTAATCTGAAGTACTTCATCTTAACAGTACATTTATTTAGTTCATCTGAAGAAGTACTTCATCTTAACAGTACATTTATTTAGTTCATCTGATGAAGTACTTCATCTTCACAGTACATTTATTTAGTTAATCTGAAGAAGTACTTCATCTTCACAGTACATTTATTTAGTTCATCTGATAAAGTACTTCATCTTAACAGTACATTTATTTAGTTCATCTGAAGTACTTCATCTTAACAGTACATTTATTTAGTTCATCTGATAAAGTACTTCATCTTAACAGTACATTTATTTAGTTCATCTGAAGTACTTCATCTTAACAGTACATTTATTTAGTTCATCTGAAGAAGTACTTCATCTTAACAGTACATTTATTTAGTTCATCTGAAGAAGTACTTCATCTTCACAGTACATTTATTTAGTTCATCTGATGAAGTACTTCATACTTTGAAAGTATCTCCATAAACCTGTTCTTTCAGATAAACACAGTATTATCTTTGTGTCACATTAGACTCTACTAAACTGAGCCTTAAATATTTTAAACTGGCAGGATATTTATGTACTTTTACTTTTCACATGTTCAGGATACTCACCTGGTAATACCTGCACTCAGCTTCAAGTGAAGCACTTCTAATGTAGTACCAGTAGCAGTACTGAAGTAATCATACTTTCACTTCCGTAAGGTGTGAATGTAGTACTTGTACTGGTCGTGGAGTATTTCCAGTGTGGTATTAGTACTTTTACTGCAGTAATGCAGATACTCAGTATTACATCAGACTACCGCCACTAGCTGTCACATTCTCAGGGATGAGATAGATAAAGGAGCTAACAGCTAGCTTAGCTTCTCTGATGTATACACTGTTATTGTTAGCATTTAGCGAGTAGCCTCCACGCGCTGTAATGGAGTAGTTGAGCTAGCTGTTAAGCTAGCCGTCGTGTCTTATGTTTAACATTTAAAGTCCCTTTAAAGTGCTGAAAGCAGCCCGTCTGTGGAAGCTAACGCTAAGCTATGCTAACTGGGCTGGTTTCTCGTGGTTAGCATCTGCTAGGCTAGTAGCCGGCTAACGGGCCCGTTTTACAACTCTGAGCTCACACCTGTCCGGTGTCAGTGTGCGCAGGTGGTGTGTGACGGACAGGTGGTGTTTTCGCTACCTGTCCTCTCCGGATTTCTTCTGTTTCTTTCCCATCCTGCTGCCGCGGCGGTTCTCCGGTTCTCTGTCCGCTTCACCGACACACGACGGGTTCACATCCACACACAGATCACCTAGTGACAGACACAGAGAGAGAGCACTCACTCCGCAGGCTTTTCCCTCACTATGCGCAGACCTCTGAAGTTACAACATGTGAAAAGTACATATTGTTTGATCTGAATCTATAGTTTACAATATAAATAAATACAATATACATGTAAACTCTGAGAATATTACTCTAAAGCTGATATTTCATTGACGGGAGCCAATCAAACACGCTTTTAGTTCCAACAGAAAATAGCAGAGTGACTCCTCTTCGTCTTTCTCTCTTCTCCAGCAGCACGCATGGCTCGAATCGGGAGTAGAGCGCATGCGCAATGCGCCATGACCCCTCTGAGGTCCGTCATGCTTTCGCCCTCCGAAATATTATAAATAAAATTACAAATAAAAACATTTACTCAAGTCAATAATCAATTAATGAATACAGATTTAATTTGTCTTGAATAGCACCGTCAAAAATTCATTTTGAAAGGTTTCCAAGCTTTTTCACTTAAATGAAAAAATAGATTATTTTTTCAAAATCAATAATTCTTTGGCAAAAGAAGAAGCGAACATGCCCTCATTGTTTATTGTTGTGAAACAACAGTGACAGTTAAGATCCGTTTGTGTTTTTCTTATTTGTCATGTCTTGTGACTTTTAGCAGCTCAGTGAGTCAGCTGCTATTCTTCTAAGAGTCTTTAAAGGTTCACAGTTTAAATAATGGTGACGCTGTCATGTCGTTCAGGCTGCGGCCTCCAGGTGGTGCTAACAGCTGCTCCTGTTGTTTCATCCCATCACAGAAACCACAGCATCGCACAGCGTCTTCAGGCGGTTCTGCAGCTCGCCGCTCTCCGACCGCAGCAGAGTGGAAACTGCCGCCGCTGCTCGGTGAGGACAGAACCTCTCGCCGACCAGGACGCCGCTCAGCTCGCCGCTCAGCCATGGAGGAAGCCAGTGGGCGGGGACATCCAGCTGGCAGCCCTCCATCACGCCACTCTTCACCTCCATGTGCAGCCCAGCGGAGCAGCAAGCGCCCGACCGCTCGTCCGTCAGCTCCAGGGCGGTTCGGATGCTGAACTTCGGCGTCCTACCGAATGTCCAATCCCAGCTGCGCAGCTCCGCCGCCGCCTGGCCGACGCCAGGTAACGCAGAGTCATCAGCCGGGTTGACGGGCATCGAGGCGGCGGAGGAGCCGAACTCTGAGGGTAAGAATGAGAAGAAGATTTGCTCTAAGTTGTATTTCTAAACACACTTTCATGACAGATTTATGGTATTTTTTATTTTCTGTAGTGTTTATATCCTCTTGTAGCTGCTTTTAATAACCACCTGTGTTATACTGGTGCACCAGCGCTTCCAGCAGCTCCTCCCAGTGCAGCGTGGGGGCGTGGTCCAGCAGGTTGGCGACAGGTGAGGGGATGCTGGCTGTAGCGTTGCTATGGATACCGGGGCAAGAGGGGCGGAGCATGGCGGTGAGGGCGGAGCGGTCAGCAGAGTGCAGGAGGGTGCAGTGATGGTAGGACGACTTCCTGCTCAGTCGAGACGCGCTGCCTGGAAACAACAACAAAAGCAGGTTATTTCTGCTGCAGTGCACTCTGGGACATTAGTTCACCAGCCCCCCCGACCTGAGATCTTCAGGTGTCCGTTGAGTAAAATGTCGAAGCGGTCGGTGGCGTGGACGTCCAGGCCCGGCCGGAGCCGCCTCAGGGCCTCAGTGACCACCTTCAGGTTCCTCCGGCGGTCGTACGCCTTCTTGGAGGTGAAGAAGGTCAGGTTGAGGTTCCCGAGGTCGTGGAAGACGGTGCCGCCGCCGCTCCGCCTGCGGGCCAGAGGCACGCCCGCCCTCCTCATGGCCGGCAGGTTGCACTCGGTCCAGGGGTTCTGGTGGCGCCCGATGACCACGGCCGGCCGGTTCCTCCACAGAAGCAGGACGCTGCGCTGCTGCAGGTCCACGTTGGCGTCGATCCAGTCCTCCAGAGCCAGGTTCTGGTATACATCAGTGGACTGGGAGACCAGGACCAGCCCAGGACCGCCGCTGGAGGTGGACCAGGACCGAACCAGATCTGAGCGGCCCGAGACAAGAGACAGAGTCCTCCTGATGTGTGACATCATGGCGTCCTTTAAACAGCGTCTTCACCGCCACATGCTGAACATCTGGAGCGTCAAACAGTACACGATAAAAATAAAACAATATAAAAAACACACATTGATTTTCCTCTTTCAATTAACAGTTACTATATTATATTATATTGTAAATATATAAAAATCAGCAAAAGTGTCTTAAATTAATGCTGAGCAGCTTTTTTTTTCCTATAAATCTTAAAGAAGTTCTCAGATCTTTCACTTCAGTAATAATACACATTGTAGAGCACTCATTACAAGTAAAAGTACTCCATTACAAGTTTGAGGCTACTTCAGTAAAAGCACAGAAGTATTGTAGTAAAATATACTCAGCAGCAGAAAACAGAAATACTCAAGTAAAATAAGAGCTTCGAGTTAGAAATACATTCTACAAATATAAATACAAACTGGGACTCTTCCGTTAGCATTAGCATTTAGCTCTGCTGTTGTCACTGGAGCTAAACATTCATTCTTTATATGTGAACAAACACTCGTAAACAAACAGTTTGTTGTTTAAAAGGGAAATAAATAAAAGAAAAGTTTTTTTCGCGCTGACCTGAACAGAAGAGGAACAGGCATCCGGACGGAGAGCCACTTCCGCTTATGAACTTCACAATAAAAGGGACAGGCGCTGACGCCAGAAGAACACGCAGTGGTTTCGATGCTTTGCTCATTGCACTTTGCTTTTATTTTGAAAGGTGACCTCGGTCCCACACTGTGAAGGTACCGTGCTGTGCTGCGATCTGCCTGAGAAAGGTTCCGCCCGCTTATTCTATTTTTAAAATGTCGTTTAATGTTTAATATTTAACTCACACATGTCCACATATTTGTCACTCATAAATTAATGTATTTGAATAAGTTCTGAAAAAGGTTTAAAATGTCTTCAGGTAATGTTGGGCTGACGATAAATAATGCATTATTTAGTTTTTGATTTTTATTTTCAGTATTGATTCTTAAAAAAAATAACCATACTAATATATAGTAATCTTAAATATATTTACAAATAAGTTCTTTACTCTGTTAGTCAGGTGCTAGCTATTTACCTAACTTGTATTTGTTTGTATATTTATCTTTTTTTATTTGTATTATTATTTCTTTAATTTCTTCTTACTACACTGTCAGTATTGGTTCATGTCTTATTTTTATTTTCCACAATAAATAATAAAAAACAGTAGCGTTCTGCACAGTTTCTACTTTTAATCACCTTCCTCTTGCTCTAGTAACAGCTCTCTGGAGCCTCACTTTTTAGCCCTGAGTCAAGACCACAAAGTCCTGAGACAAGTCAGCAGTCCACAAGTCCCAAATCTGATCCCCAAGATGAGACCAGCTCACTCAGATCTCCAGTCCAGACCAGCAGAGTCAGGCCATCAGCCAAGTCCAGACCAAAGATCCCAAATGATGTTAAAGGAGCAGAATAGAAACCAGAGTTTGGCTCAGATCAAACATCCAGGAGTTTATGATGCAGTGTTTGTTTCTTCCAGGGTCAAAGGTCATCCAGAGGTCACATTAATATCCTGTAAACTTCATGATTAAACTGTGAGGAGTTCACGTCTGGCTTCCTGTCAGTTATCTATTTGTTGACTGTTCTGTGTGTTTCCAGAATATTTTAAAGCATAACCAGTGACTTTGACAGGGAACAAAGCCAAGCATCAGCCTGGATGTTTTTGTGTCTGCAGACTCTCAGCTCAGGTATGCTGGGATATTGTTTTTCTTCTCCTACAGTACTTAATCCAGACTTCCTGTTCTGCCTCCGGGTCTCCAGGCTGAACAGAGATCCACTTATTCCAGAAAAACAACCTGAAAAACAGCAAAGCAAACATGAGGCGCTTGGTTCTGCTGCAGCTCTTCACATTAACACCAGTCACTTTGTTCAACTGACCAACATTACACAGCTGAAAGAATGTCCACATTATACTGCTATACTGTACGATACCAGGACACATTAGAACTTCATCTAGTTTACTCAACTCGTTCTGGCTGTTTTCTAGCAGAACAGAGGAAAAATGAAAAATTTCTCTAAAAGTTTGGTGAGCAGTGTTTTCTCATGGACTCCAGATGTTATCATCCATCACTTAAACCTATTCTTTCATCCAGATGTTATTTTTGTCATGTGTTTCTTCACCTGCTGTACTAACTTTGAACATTTAAAGGAACAGTGCAACATGTGCGAGTTTGTTTCCACATTAAACAAACAAGATAAACAGGGATGTTAATCAGTGGCTTAAAACACATCATTCTTGTCAGTTTCCAAACGTCCTCCAGCTGTTTGACGTCGCTCTTCCAGTCCTTCGTGTTGACTCAGGTTCAGTTTTTTTCACATTCTTCTCCTGATCCTCCTGTCTGCAGGAGTCATAACGTTTGACTCCTCCTCGCTCCAAAGGTCCTGCAGCCGCAGCACAAGCAGGTCAGAGGAGCAGGGAGAAGGAGGAGAAGGAGGAGGAGAAGGAGGCGACGAGGAGGAGGAAAGAGTGATGGGAGCTCAGGAACAGGAGGAAGCAGCTCCTCCAGCTGAGAAGAAGAAGAAGAAGCAGAAAAGCTCCAAGGAAGTTTTTTTCTCTGTCCTGCCGGATCGATACGAACCTCTGATCGAGGAGGAGAAGGAGGAGACGCCAGAGGAGAGGAGGAGGAGGAAAGAGGAGAAGAAGAGGAAGAAGAAAAAGAAGCACAAGAAGTACAGGAAGGTAAGAAGAAGTGACGACCTTTGACCTGAAAATTCATCACATGACACATTAATATTTTAAAAAATATCAGATTTATCAGAGCTAAACTTCATGTATTATATCTAATTATTAAAAATACAATATATATATATATATATGACAAATGCTAATAAATACATGAATTTATATCCCCTTGTTAAAAACAAAATACCAATAATTTATTTTAAAAATCTAATAAAAGCATAAACATACATTTATTAAAAATATACAATGAAATAAAAATCTGAAAAAATACAAAAATAAATTAATGTAAAAATTCAAAGCATTTGAATAATACAATAAACAAAGACTGATAAAATAAAATATGAACAGATGAATGACAACAATAAAACTCTGAAAGAGCAAAATATAATAGATTAATGTCAACTCTCAGAAATCTTAACAGTTGATGTAAATAAACAGAACAGAAGAGTTCGTAGCTTCAGGGTAAACATTGACTCAGGGAGGTTGACCTTTGACCTCGACACACAACAACACGCCTGCAGATAACATCTGTATTCATCCAGTAAATGATGACGACAACAATTCACAAGGACCCGTGGAGCTGAGCTGACAATCAGGAGAGTAAGAAATAAAACCAGGATAAAAAAAAACAACAACTGAATAACAAGAACTAGAAATAGACCAAAAAAAAAGAAATAAAACAATGAAATTAAGCTGAAGATATTCAACTGTAAGTTAAAAGTAATGTAATTTAATGCCAAAATATAAATAAACCAATAAAATGAAGCTCAATATATTCCGTTAAAAAGTACAGACTGATCGTGAAAACATAAATACTAATAATACTAATGTTCGTACTCATGAGTGACTGTGCTGTGTCAGAACGCAGGGAAGGCGCTGCGCTTCAGTTTGCGCTGCCTGATGCTCGGCTTCCAGAACATGGCCTCCATCTACTCCACCCCCGTCTCAGCGGTGAGCACCGTGGTGACGGAGGTCCACCGAAACGCCAGCAGCAAAGCCTGATGGGACAGGAAGACCAGTCCCAAAAAAAAAAACAAGTTTGTGTGATGTGTTCATATTCTGATGGAAGAATCAACGTATCATAAGATGATACCTTTGTGGAGCATAGTGTCATATAAAATACACATAGAGTTTATGTATTGAATACAACATTGTGTAGAACGTCTCCAATAAACTTTACATTTCTTTAAAATAACTGTTTCTTCTTCCTTTTTCTGACAATATATCTCTGAAAATGCTCCACACTGTTCCTTTAAGAGCTTTAAAAGTTACGCACTGTTCCTTTAAGAGCTTTAACTGTTACGCACTGTTCCTTTAAGAGCTTTAACTGTTACGCACTGTTCCTTTAAGAGCTTTAACTGTTACGCACTGTTCCCTCAAGTTTTAACTGTTACGCACTGTTCCTTTAAGAGCTTTAACTGCTACGCACTGTTCCTTTAAGAGCTTTAAAAGTTACGCACTGTTCCTTTAAGAGTTTTAACTGTTACGCACTGTTCCTTTAAGAGCTTTAACTGTTACGCACTGTTCCTTTAAGAGCTTTAACTGCTACGCACTGTTCCTTTAAGAGCTTTAAAAGTTACGCATTGTTCCTTTAAGAGCTTTAAAAGTTACGCACTGTTCCTTTAAGAGCTTTAACTGCTACGCACTGTTCCTTTAAGAGCTTTAAAAGTTACGCATTGTTCCTTTAAGAGCTTTAAATGTTACGCACTGTTCCTTTAAGAGCTTTAAATGTTACGCACTGTTCCTTTAAGAGCTTTAAATGTTACGCACTGTTCCTTTAAGAGCTTTACTGGGGGCGAAAGTAGCTCAGTCTGTCGTGACTTGGGCTGGGAATCGGAGGGTCGTCAGTTCAAGTCCTGGTCAGACCATGTGTGGAGTGTGGACTGGGAGCTGGAGAGGTGCCCGTTCCTCCTCCTGGGCACTGCCGAGGTGCCGTTGAGCAAGGTACCGAACCCCCAACTGCTCGGGCCGCCTGGATATGGGGCAGCCCCCTCACTCTGACACCTCTCCTCTAATGCATGTGTGTTTCATAACTTGTGTGTAATGTGCAACTGAAAATAAAAAATACTAACAGAGTGTAAATTGAAATTTCCCTCATTGAGGGACTAATAAAGGAATTCTTCTTCTTCTTTAACTGCTACGCAGTGTTCCTTCAAGAGCTTTAAATGTTACGCACTGTTCCTTTAAGAGCTTTTAAAGTTACGCACTGTTCCTTTAAGAGCTTTAAAAGTTACGCACTGTTCCTTTAAGAGCTTTAACTGTTACGCACTGTTCCTTTAAGAGCTTTAACTGTTACGCACTGTTCCTTTAAGAGCTTTAAAAGTTACGCACTGTTCCTTTAAGAGTTTGAACTGTTACGCACTGTTCCTTTAAGAGCTTTAACTGCTACGCACTGTTCCTTTAAGAGTTTGAACTGTTACGCACTGTTCCTTTAAGAGCTTTAAAAGTTACGCACTGTTCCTTTAAGAGCTTTAAAAGTTACGCACTGTTCCTTTAAGAGTTTTAAAAGTTACGCACTGTTCCTTTAAGAGCTTTAAAAGTTACGCACTGTTCCTTTAAGAGTTTGAACTGTTACGCACTGTTCCTTTAAGAGCTTTAAAAGTTACGCACTGTTCCTTTAAGAGCTTTAAAAGTTACGCACTGTTCCTTTAAGAGCTTTAAAAGTTACGCACTGTTCCTTTAAGAGTTTGAACTGTTACGCACTGTTCCTTTAAGAGCTTTAAAAGTTACGCACTGTTCCTTTAAGAGCTTTAAAGGTTACGCACTGTTCCTTTAAGAGCAAACTCAGATGTGTCTTTTGTTTTGTATATATATATATATATATATATATATATACATACAGACATAAATATGTATGTATGTATAATTTTATTTTAATAACTATATCAGATGTATGTATTTGTATTCACTGCTGAACTGAACGTGATGCCTGACGTGACCACAGGGTGTCACTGGAGCACCCCCTCCCCCAAACCACTGACCAAGCCTCCATGTCCTTATAAGGAGAGGGGGCGGAGCCAAGCTGTCAGCCAGGTCAGGACCATTGAGAACAGCTGTTCAGACAGACTGAGGACCAGCATGGGGATCTGATCTAGATTCAACACTGTGGAGGATCTGCTGAGGGTCAGGGTCGAGATTCAGGACTGTGGAGGACCTGGTGAGGGTCCAGGATCTAGATTCAAGACCGTAGGGGATCCAGACCTGAAGGAGGGAATCTGGTCTCGATTCTGGATCATGTCTCCGCTGCAGCGCTCTGTCTACTGGCGTCTCTCCCTCATCTTCTTTTTCACTTCTTTCCTCTTCTTCCTCGACATTTTCACGGCCGCCATTGTCGCGACCTCCTGTAGCCATGGCAACACCACCGCCGCCGAGGGCAGCCAATCACAGCCCGGGACGGAGAGCCGGAACCAGGAAGTGAGTGATCCTGTCACATGAGACGATCTTTTGAGGAAATAATTCAGGAATGAATGTCAGGAGAAAGAGAGCGTGTTCAGGAATTATCACTGTCGTTATTATTGTTGTTATTATCGTATTCAGAGCTCCAGACTCCTTAGACGAGAGACAACAGAAAACCACAGGTTAACGTCCAGCGTCAATGAGCAACAGCACCTGTTAAACATCAACACCTGAGTCTGATCCTGTTAACAGGACGGCCGTATCCATGGCGACACAGCCTGTCAGCCTGTGTCCTGCCTCTGCTGCTCTGATGACCTCAGTTAAACTCCAGATGCATAGATATAGATCTGTGTAGATGTGTACACATGTATGAGAAGTGTGTGTCCTGTGTGTCAGTCAGTGTGTCGCTGGGCCGGCTGGTTGTCCTATGGTCAGACTCTCTTCATGCTGGGTCTGCTTCTGGGATCTCTGGTGGGAGGAGCTCTATCTGACCGGTACGTCTCCATCACCAGCCTCCCCTCCTCCACCTCCTCCTCCTCCTCCACCTCCTTCTCTCCCCCTCTTTGTGTCCAGGTATGGGAAGCGCCCGGTGCTGCTGGTGTGTGTGTTCGTCCACGCCGTCTGCGGCCTCGTGCCCGCCGTCCTCCCTCAGCCCGCCGTCTTCCTGACGGTTCGCTGCCTGACCGGCGTCTGCTGCTGCTGCATCAACATCTGCTCCTTCAGCCTGGGTGAGGCCTCCAGAGGGCCTCCAGAGGGCCTCCAGGGTCATGAGGTGACTCTGATTGGAGATGAGCGCTAACGAGGCAGGACGGCGTCCAGCAGCTTCTTGACCGCTGACCACCGCTGAGCTCTGATTGGACGAGGCATTAGTGGGAAAAATGATGAGGAAAACATCAGGGGGTCATTAAAGCCTTCAGGGTTCAGCCCCTGGGGAGCAGGAATGTGGTCCTCACAGGTCCATGTGGTTCTAACGTGGATGCTGCTCCTTTAAGAGCTTTAAACGCTCCACACTGTTTCTTTGAGAGCTTTAAATGCTGCTGTTCCTTTAAGAGCTTTAAATGCTCCACACTGTTCCTTTAAGAGCTTTAAATGCTGCTGTTCCTTTAAGAGCTTTAAATGCTCCACACTGTTCCTTTAAGAGCTTTAAATCTAATGTTCATTTAAGAGATTTGAAGCTAATGTTCCTTAAAGAGCTTTAATACCCACACTATTCCTTTAGGGTCTTTATATGCTCCATGCTGTTTCTTTGAGAACTTTAAACGCTGCTGCTTCGTTAAGAGCTTTAAAAGCTGCTGCTCCTTTAAGAGCTTTAAACGCTCCACACTGTTTCTTTGAGAGCTTTAAATGCTGCTGTTCCTTTAAGAGCTTTAAATGCTCCACACTGTTCCTTTAAGAGCTTTAAATCTAATGTTCATTTAAGAGCTTTAAATGCTCCACACTGTTCCTTTAAGAGCTTTAAATCTAATGTTCATTTAAGAGATTTGAAGCTAATGTTCCTTAAAGAGCTTTAATACCCACACTATTCCTTTAGGGGCTTTATATGCTCCATGCTGTTTCTTTGAGAACTTTAAACGCTGCTGCTTCGTTAAGAGCTTTAAAAGCTGCTGCTCCTTTAAGAGCTTTAAACGCTCCACACTGTTTCTTTGAGAGCTTTAAATGCTGCTGTTCCTTTAAGAGCTTTAAATGCTCCACACTGTTCCTTTAAGAGCTTTAAATGCTGCTGATCTTTTAAAAGCTTTAAATGCTCCACACTGTTTCTTTGAGAGCTTTAAACGCTGCTGCTTCGTTAAGAGCTTTAAAAGCTGCTGCTCCTTTAAGAGCTTTAAACGCTGCTGCTCCTTTAAGAGCTTGTAACGCTGCTGCTCCTTTGAGAGATTTAAACGCTGCTGCTCCTTTAAGAGCTTTAAATGCTCTACACTGTTTCTTTAAGAGCTTTAAATGCTGCTGCTCCTTTTAGAGCTTTAAACGCTGCTGCTCCTTTTAGAGCTTTAAATGCTCTACACTGTTTCTTTAAGAGCTTTAAATGCTGCTGCTCCTTTTAGAGCTTTAAACGCTGCTGCTCCTTTTAGAGCTTTAACCGCTGCTGCTCCTTTTAGAGTTTTAAATGCTCTACGCTGTTTCTTTGAGAGCTTTAAACACTGCTGCTCCTTTAAGAGCTTTAAATGCTCTGCGCTGTTTCTTTGAGAGCTTTAAACGCTGCTGCTCCTTTTAGAGTTTTAAATGCTCTGCGCTGTTTCTTTGAGAGCTTTAAACTCTGCTGCTCCTTTTAGAGCTTTCAATGCTCTACGCTGTTTCTTTAAGAGTTTTAAATGCTCTGCACTGTTTCTTTGAGAGCTTTAAACTCTGCTGCTCCTTTTAGAGCTTTCAATGCTCTACGCTGTTTCTTTAAGAGCTTTCAATGCTCGACGCTGTTTCTTTGAGAGCTTTAAACACTGCTGCTCCTTTAAGAGCTTTCAATGTTCTACGCTGTTTCTTCAAGAGTTTTAAATGCTCTGCACTGTTTCTTTGAGAGCTTTAAACTCTGCTGCTCCTTTTAGAGCTTTCAATGTTCTACGCTGTTTCTTTTAGAGCTTTAAATGCTCTGCGCTGTTTCTTTGAGAGCTTTAAACGCTGCTGCTCCTTTAAGGAGCGGTCAGCCGTTAAGGGGCGTGGCTTTGTTTTGCAGCGGTGGAGTGGACGCAGCCCTCTGCCCGGCTCTGGCCGCCGGCTTTTCTTCCCTTCTGCTTCAGCCTGGGGACGATGGGTGGAGCTCCACTGGCCTGGCTCAGCCTCACCTGGCGGCAGCTGCACCTGTCGCTAGCTGTGCCTCAGCTCGTCTGCCTGCCGCTCTACCTGTAGGTGAACGCACCTGTCTGCCTAGCTTAGCCTCTGAAGTCAGCATGCTCAGGTTGTCTTTCTCTGCTGTTCCAGTTCCATCCCAGAATCTCCTCACTGGCTGCTGCTGAGGAGGAGGATGGACGTTCTGGAGCGTTACCAGGGCAACAGCCCTGCAGATAAACACTGTCTGGACCTGGTAAAAACACATCCACCGTTTTTAGTCCTTTCTTGATGATGATGGCGGCCATTGTTGAGTGTGTTTGCACCTGCAGCTGCTGGAGTCGGCGTGGTCCGACCTGCAGAAAGAAGCTGAGGCACAGAAAGCGGCGCCACCTGGAGGCCACGCCCCCAGTGACATCATCCTCCTCAAACACCCGACCGTCCTGCTGCGGCTGTTTGTCATGAGCTACCTGAGGTAGCGCACACACCTGGTCTGAGCTTTAAATAAAGAACCAAACAGAAGGTGTCTCACCTGGGTTTCTCCTGCAGCGCAGCGTCAGCGTTGACCTACTTCGGCATCTCCATGAACATCGGCTCTTTCGGCGTCGACGTCTACTCTGCCCAGTTCTTTTCCGGCCTATCAGAGGCTCCCTGCCTGCTCGTCCCATTGGTCCGCCTTGGCCGCCGGCCAATCAGCATGATCGCTCTGTTCCTGAGTGGGGCGGCCTGCTTCCTGTCGCTGCTGCTGTCCAGATACAACTGTGAGCATTCAGAGAACAACGCTGCATCAGACACGTGTTGTTCTGCACACCGTATTTACTTTCATTTTAGCTGCAGCGCTAGGCGTTAGCGGCAGCGCCAGATGGAAGCAGTGGTGCTAGATGTTAGCGGCAGTGCTAAATGTTAGCAGTGTTGCTAGATATTAGCAGTGGTGCTGGATGTTAGCAGATCAATGTTAGCAGCAGCACTAGATGTTAGCAACAGTGCTAAATGTTAGCAGTGTTGCTAGATATTAGCAGTGGTGCTGGATGTTAGCAGATCAATGTTAGCAGCAGCACTAGATGTTAGCAACAGTGCTAAATGTTAGCAGTGTTGCTCGATGTTAGCAGATAGATGTTAGCAGTGACACCAGATGTTAGCAGCAGTGCTAGATGTTAGCAGATAGATGTTAGCGGTGCTAGATGTTAGCAGTGGTGCTGGATGTTAACAGATAGATGTTAGCAGTGGTGCTGGATGTTAACAGATAGATGTTAGCAGTGGTGCTAGATGTCAGCAAATAGATGTTAGCGGTGACGCTAAATGTTAGCAGCAGAGCTAGATGTTAACAGATAGATGTTAGCAGTGGTGCTAGATGTTAGCAGATAGATGTTAGCGGTGACACTAAATATTAGCAGCAGTGCTAAATGTTAGCAGTGTTGCCAGATGTTAGCAGTGGTGCTAGATGTTAACAGATAGATGTTAGCAGTGGTGCTAGATGTCAGCAAATAGATGTTAGCGGTGACGCTAAATGTTAGCAGCAGTGCTAGATGTTAACGGATAGATGTTAGCAGTGGTGCTAGATGTCAGCAAATAGATGTTAGCAGTGACGCTAAATGTTAGCAGCAGTGCTAGATGTTAGCAGTGGTACTAGATGTTAGCAGATAGATGTTAGTGGTGACACTAGATGTTAGCAGTAGTGCTAAATGTTAGCAGTGTTGCCAGATGTTAGCAGCAGTGCTAGATGTTAGCAGATAGATGTTAGCAGCGGCTTTTCATCAACGTAGAGTCGGATGCTATGTGTTCCCTTTTGATAAGCATGATGTTAATATTAGCTTCAGCACATGGCAGAAAGGTGAACAGTAAATGAGCTGAGTGTGTCCATGGAGCTGAGAGGTCATTGATCAGTGATCACCTGATCAGGTGATGTCTCTGGTGTGTCCAGGTGAGCCGGTGCTGGTGATGAGCCTGGCTTTTCTGGGGAAACTGTGCATCCTGGCTGCGATCTTCATCTCCATACTGTACAGCATCGAGCTGTTCCCCACGCCGGTCAGGTACACACAGTACACGCAGTACACACAGTACACGCAGTACACAGGTATCAGTGTATATATACTAAATATATCCTCCACCACCCACCGGTCGCTCTGATCCAGGCAGCGCTGCATCTCATTGGTCAACCTCTGCTTCCGGATAGCGTGCCTGGTCAACTCCCTCGTTCCCTCCAGCCCACGAGCAGCGATCTCATTGGTCGCCATGGTGATGTACAGCAGCGGACCAATCACAGGCTGTGCTTTGTGTCTGCTGCTGCCGGAGACGAGCGGCGTCCCGCTGCCCGACTCCGTGCAGGACTGCGAGCGGCAGCCCCGCCCGGCCGCCCTGAGCGCCCCCTGGAGGCTGTGGTGAGCAAAACAAACACACCTGGTTAGTGTTCAATGTTTGTTAATAAACAGGCAATAAAGAGCGAATAATGACGACAGAAGGAAGAGGAATCATGGGGTTTCCTGCCCTTCTGCAGGACAAACAGGGGCCCCCCGGCGGCCATGATGGATGATGATGGTGATGTGAAGTGACGGCTGCTGGAGGACTCCCAGCATGCCCTCTGTTTGTTTTCATCACTGTGAACACACTCAAGTACTACAAGATACTACAGTACTACAGAACACACTCAAGTACTACAAGATACTACAGTACTACAGAACACACTCAAGTACTACAAGATACTACAGTACTACAGAACACACTCAAGTACTACAAGATACTACAGTACTACAGAACACACTCAAGTACTACAAGATACTACAGTACTACAGAACACACATGTACTACAAGATACTACAGTACTACAGAACACACATGTACTACAAGATACTACAGTACTACAGAACACACTCAAGTACTACAAGATACTACAGTACTACAGAACACACTCATGTACTACAAGATACTACAGTACTACAGAACACACATGTACTACAAGATACTACAGTACTACAGAACACACTCATGTACTACAAGATACTACAGTACTACAGAACACACTCAAGTACTACAAGATACTACAGTACTACAGAACACACTCAAGTACTACAAGATACTACAGTACTACAGAACACACTCAAGTACTACAAGATACTACAGTACTACAGAACACACATGTACTACAAGATACTACAGTACTACAGAACACACATGTACTACAAGATACTACAGTACTACAGAACACACTCAAGTACTACAAGATACTACAGTACTACAGAACACACTCAAGTACTACAAGATACTACAGTACTACAGAACACACATGTACTACAAGATACTACAGTACTACAGAACACACTCAAGTACTACAAGATACTACAGTACTACAGAACACACATGTACTACAAGATACTACAGTACTACAGAACACACTCATGTACTACAAGATACTACAGTACTACAGAACACACTCATGTACTACAAGATACTACAGTACTACAGAACACACATGTACTACAAGATACTACAGTACTACAGAACACACTCATGTACTACAAGATACTACAGTACTACAGAACACACATGTACTACAAGATACTACAGTACTACAGAACACACTCAAGTACTACAAGATACTACAGTACTACAGAACACACTCATGTACTACAAGATACTACAGTACTACAGAACACACTCATGTACTACAAGATACTACAGTACTACAGAACACACATGTACTACAAGATACTACAGTACTACAGAACACACTCAAGTACTACAAGATACTACAGTACTACAGAACACACTCAAGTACTACAAGATACTACAGTACTGGTGATCATAGGCTGAAAGCAATAATCAGTTCAATGGATGAACACGTGAAGGAGCATTCTTGGTGTACTACTAGTAGCAGCGCAGTACTGCTAGTAGTGCAGTACTACTAGTAGTAGTGCAGTACTGCTAGCAGTGCAGTACTACTAGTAGTAGTGCAGTACTGCTAGCAGTGCAGTACTACTAGTAGTAGTGCACTACTGCTAGCAGTGGTGCAGTACTGCTAGCAGTGCAGTACTGCTTCATATCTTGATAAAACGCTTCAGACCAAATAAAGCAGTTTGTAGCTCCCTCTGCAGGACAAAAGAGGAACTGCAGCCTTTAAATGACACGTACACTTTAAACTCCATTAAATCAAACTTTATTATTATTTTGTCAGATTGATATTTTTATTATAGCAGAATCTTCCGTCACTTCAGCATTAAAATGTTTTATAAAGCAGAATTATAAGCATCTTTTTCTGAAGTGCATTTCTTGATGATCTTTGTACAGTCTGTGACATGTAAAAACACCATGTGATTATTTTTAATCTGCAGAGAAAGCATCATGGTGTAAACAGGAAGTAGTGCTGTAACAGAGCCCAAGCTTTGAATACTGCTGGAAATGAACGCAGTGAAGAAGAAAAAAATAACACCTTCAATTAACAATTTTATATCTTTTCTGAAATTTGATTTGAATTTCCTCCAATCCTTTCAAAATAAAACAGAGCGTCATCCAGTTTGAAAAGTGATTTTACTTTGAAGTGTTTTTGTGAAATTGAAAAAAAAATGTTTGTCATGAATTTTAAACTTCTGTTTTATTTTGGATGGACAGCAGAAACAGGAAGGCAGATTAAGCAGTGAGATAAACACAAACAAGCATCACCATGTAAACAAATAAAAGAGGATGAGATGATATTTCTTCATTTTAAAAACTTTGAACCAGATAAAGTGAAACAAGTTTGTTTTTGTTTTTTCCTTTTGAATTAATTTTAATAAAGTGAAAATCTAAATTTAAATATCTATTAATGTCTCTACTAATATTTGATCCTTCTCTCTGTAAACAACCTGGATCAGAGAAATGTGAGAATTCATTCATTCGAGTTCACTAACATGAAAGTATGGAGTTGAAATTCACATGAGAATGACGTTTCCAAATGAGGAATTACTATTACATGAACATTTATTTGTTTTCAGAGCATTTTACTGTATATATTTCTTTTATTTTGAAATCATGTCAAATGTTCAAATGAACCCTTCAAAGTACAGGAGCAGACTCTCACATCTCTCAGTCTGGAAACAAACAGAAAGCTCAGCGATGAGTCCGTGAGCTGATTGATCAATAACCAATAATCAATACACTGGCTGACCGCTGCAGAGTCGTTACCCAGACTGCCTCACGACGCCGTCGCTCAGAACGACACGAAGTTGGCGGGGAAGATGCCGACCCGGCCGTCGTCCAGGCGACCCTCCCACCAGTCGTACTGGGAGTCGGTCTTCGTGACGACGGTGATGCGGTCGCCGGGGGAGAAGCTCAGGTCGCCGGGCTGCTGCCCGGTGAACGCATGGGTCGCCGTGGCAACGAGCGGACCACTGGCCCAGCCTCCTGATGATCCTCCACCTGGGTAAAAAATGATTTAATAAAAAATGTCTTGATTTTCATGTTCAGGGAAGCAGATTGATTATTTACTTATCAGTTTGTCAGGAAAATATCAAAAAATACATGCTATAATTTTAATTATTAAAAGAGGCATTAACACACAGTCTGGCTTCAAAAAAAATATTCAACGTACACAATAATGATGTAATGTAACTATATCCACACACAATATTGTCATTTAAGAATACAATAATATAATGAAATCATAATAACAATGTCATCATAGAATAATATGGAAATACATCGTAGCAGAGCACGGAACTGACCTGAAACATGAAATAAAAAGGTTTTTTTTAATGCTTTTCTCTAAAATAACAGCAAATAAAACTGATCTGAGCTTTAGATCATCAGATTAACTGTGATTAATATTATTATTATTTGTATCATCATTGTGTAACTGGTGAGTCTTCCAAAAATAAAAAAAAATAAAAAATAAACCCTGTTATTTAGATGCAGGACTGTTTATTCATGACACCATTCAGCCACTAGGAGGAGCTGCAGCCTCAGAAGGAGTCAACAAGGAGTTAATGAGGAGGTAGGAGTGGAGAGTAGAGGAAAGAAGGAGGTAGAAGAGGAAAGAAAGACAGGAAAGGAGGAGGTAGGAGAGGAGAGGAAAGGAGAAGGTAGGAGAGGAAAGAAGGACAGGAAAGGAGGAGGTAGGAGAGGAGAGGAAAGGAGGAGGTAGGAGAGGAGAGGAAAGGAGGAGATAGGAGAGGAAAGAAGGACATGAAAGGAGGAGGTAGGAGAGGAGAGGAAAGGAGGAGATAGGAGAGGAAAGAAGGACATGAAAGGAGGAGGTAGGAGAGGAAAGGAGGAGGTAGGAGAGGAAAGAAGGACAGGAAAGGATGAGGTAGAAGAGGAAAGAAGGACATGAAAGGAGGAGGTAGGAGAGGAAAGAAGGACATGAAAGGAGGAGGTAGGAGAGGAAAGAAGGACATGAAAGGATGAGGTAGAAGAGGAAAGAAGGACATGAAAGGAGGAGGTAGGAGAGGAAAGGAGGAGGTAGGAGAGGAGAGGCCATAACAGACTCCTTATTAATCCTTTAACACAGTTTTACTATTGTCCTCTCCTCCAGTGTTTACCTGTCCTCTCTTCTCCTCCAGTGTTTACCTGTCCTCTCCTCCTCCAGTGTTTACCTGTCCTCTCCTCCAGTGTTTACCTGTCCTCTCCTCCTCCAGTGTTTACCTGTCCTCTCCTCCAGTGTTTATCTGTCCTCTCCTCCTCCAGTGTTTACCTGTCCTCTCCTCCAGTGTTTATCTGTCCTCTCCTCTCCTCCAGTGTTTATCTGTCCTCTCCTCTCCTCCAGTGTTTACCTGTCCTCTCCTCCTCCAGTGTTTACCTGTCCTCTCCTCCAGTGTTTATCTGTCCTCTCCTCTCCTCCAGTGTTTACCTGTCCTCTCCTCTCCTCCAGTGTTTACCTGTCCTCTCCTCCTCCAGTGTTTACCTGTCCTCTCCTCCAGTGTTTATCTGTCCTCTCCTCTCCTCCAGTGTTTACCTGTCCTCTCCTCTCCTCCAGTGTTTACCTGTCCTCTCCTCCTCCAGTGTTTACCTGTCCTCTCCTCCAGTGTTTATCTGTCCTCTCCTCTCCTCCAGTGTTTACCTGTCCTCTCCTCTCCTCCAGTGTTTACCTGTCCTCTCTTCTCCGGTGTTTACCTGTCCTCTCTCCTCCAGTGTTTACCTGTCCTCTCTCCTCCAGTGTTTACCTGTCCTCTCCTCTCCTCCAGTGTTTACCTGTCCTCTCCTCTCCTCCAGTGTTTACCTGTCCTCTCCTCCTCCAGTGTTTACCTGTCCTCTCTTCTCCTCCAGTGTTTACCTGTCCTCTCCTCCAGTGTTTATCTGTCCTCTCCTCTCCTCCAGTGTTTACCTGTCCTCTCCTCCAGTGTTTACCTGTCCTCTCCTCTCCTCCAGTGTTTACCTGTCCTCTCTTCTCCGGTGTTTACCTGTCCTCTCTCCTCCAGTGTTTACCTGTCCTCTCTCCTCCAGTGTTTACCTGTCCTCTCCTCTCCTCCAGTGTTTACCTGTCCTCTCTTCTCCTCCAGTGTTTACCTGTCCTCTCCTCCTCCAGTGTTTACCTGTCCTCTCTTCTCCTCCAGTGTTTACCTGTCCTCTCCTCTCCTCCAGTGTTTACCTGTCCTCTCCTCTCCTCCAGTGTTTACCTCTCCTCACCTCCAGTGTTTACCTGTCCTCTCTTCTCCTCCAGTGTTTACCTGTCCTCTCCTCTCCTCCAGTGTTTACCTGTCCTCTCTTCTCCTCCAGTGTTTACCTGTCCTCTCCTCACCTCCAGTGTTTACCTGTCCTCTCCTCTCCTCCAGTGTTTACCTGTCCTCTCCTCCAGTGTTTACCTGTCCTCTCCTCTCCTCCAGTGTTTACCTGTCCTCACCTCCAGTGTTTACCTGTCCTCACCTCCAGTGTTTACCTGTCCTCTCTTCTCCTCCAGTGTTTACCTGTCCTCTCCTCTCCTCCAGTGTTTACCTCTCCTCTCCTCCAGTGTTTACCTGTCCTCTCTTCTCCTCCAGTGTTTACCTGTCCTCTCCTCTCCTCCAGTGTTTACCTGTCCTCTCCTCTCCTCCAGTGTTTACCTGTCCTCTCCTCCAGTGTTTACCTGTCCTCTCTTCTCCTCCAGTGTTTACCTGTCCTCTCCTCTCCTCCAGTGTTTACCTGTCCTCTCCTCCAGTGTTTACCTGTCCTCTCTTCTCCTCCAGTGTTTACCTGTCCTCTCCTCCTCCAGTGTTTACCTGTCCTCTCCTCTCCTCCAGTGTTTACCTGTCCTCTCCTCCAGTGTTTATCTGTCCTCTCTTCTCCTCCAGTGTTTACCTGTCCTCACCTCCAGTGTTTACCTGTCCTCTCTTCTCCTCCAGTGTTTACCTGTCCTCTCCTCTCCTCCAGTGTTTACCTGTCCTCACCTCCAGTGTTTACCTGTCCTCTCTTCTCCTCCAGTGTTTACCTGTCCTCTCCTCCAGTGTTTACCTGTCCTCTCTCCTCCTCCAGTGTTTACCTGTCCTCTCTTCTCCTCCAGTGTTTACCTGTCCTCTCCTCTCCTCCAGTGTTTACCTGTCCTCTCTTCTCCTCCAGTGTTTACCTGTCCTCTCCTCCAGTGTTTACCTGTCCTCTCCTCTCCTCCAGTGTTTACCTGTCCTCTCTTCTCCTCCAGTGTTTACCTGTCCTCTCTTCTCCTCCAGTGTTTACCTGTCCTCTCCTCTCCTCCAGTGTTTACCTCTCCTCTCCTCCAGTGTTTACCTGTCCTCTCCTCTCCTCCAGTGTTTACCTGTCCTCTCCTCTCCTCCAGTGTTTACCTCTCCTCTCCTCCAGTGTTTACCTGTCCTCTCCTCTCCTCCAGTGTTTACCTGTCCTCTCCTCTCCTCCAGTGTTTACCTGTCCTCTCCTCCAGTGTTTACCTGTCCTCTCCTCTCCTCCAGTGTTTACCTCTCCTCTCCTCCAGTGTTTACCTGTCCTCTCCTCCAGTGTTTACCTGTCCTCTCCTCTCCTCCAGTGTTTACCTGTCCTCTCCTCTCCTCCAGTGTTTACCTGTCCTCACCTCCAGTGTTTACCTGTCCTCTCCTCTCCTCCAGTGTTTACCTGTCCTCACCTCCAGTGTTTACCTGTCCTCTCCTCTCCTCCAGTGTTTACCTGTCCTCTCCTCCAGTGTTTACCTGTCCTCTCCTCTCCTCCAGTGTTTACCTGTCCTCTCCTCCAGTGTTTACCTGTCCTCTCCTCTCCTCCAGTGTTTACCTGTCCTCACCTCCAGTGTTTACCTGTCCTCTCCTCTCCTCCAGTGTTTACCTGTCCTCTCCTCTCCTCCAGTGTTTACCTGTCCTCACCTCCAGTGTTTACCTGTCCTCTCCTCTCCTCCAGTGTTTATCTGTCCTCTCCTCTCCTCCAGTGTTTACCTGTCCTCACCTCCAGTGTTTATCTGTCCTCTCCTCTCCTCCAGTGTTTACCTGTCCTCTCCTCCAGTGTTTACCTGTCCTCTCCTCTCCTCCAGTGTTTACCTGTCCTCTCCTCCAGTGTTTACCTGTCCTCTCTCCTCCTCCAGTGTTTACCTGTCCTCTCTTCTCCTCCAGTGTTTACCTGTCCTCTCCTCTCCTCCAGTGTTTACCTGTCCTCTCTTCTCCTCCAGTGTTTACCTGTCCTCTCCTCCAGTGTTTACCTGTCCTCTCCTCTCCTCCAGTGTTTACCTGTCCTCTCTTCTCCTCCAGTGTTTACCTGTCCTCTCCTCCAGTGTTTACCTGTCCTCTCCTCCAGTGTTTACCTGTCCTCTCCTCTCCTCCAGTGTTTACCTGTCCTCTCCTCCAGTGTTTACCTGTCCTCTCCTCTCCTCCAGTGTTTACCTGTCCTCACCTCCAGTGTTTACCTGTCCTCTCCTCTCCTCCAGTGTTTACCTGTCCTCTCCTCTCCTCCAGTGTTTACCTGTCCTCACCTCCAGTGTTTACCTGTCCTCTCCTCTCCTCCAGTGTTTACCTCTCCTCTCCTCCAGTGTTTACCTCTCCTCTCCTCCAGTGTTTACCTGTCCTCTCCTCCAGTGTTTACCTGTCCTCTCCTCTCCTCCAGTGTTTACCTGTCCTCACCTCCAGTGTTTACCTGTCCTCTCCTCTCCTCCAGTGTTTACCTGTCCTCTCCTCTCCTCCAGTGTTTACCTGTCCTCTCCTCACCTCCAGTGTTTACCTGTCCTCTCCTCTCCTCCAGTGTTTATCTGTCCTCTCCTCTCCTCCAGTGTTTACCTGTCCTCACCTCCAGTGTTTATCTGTCCTCTCCTCTCCTCCAGTGTTTACCTGTCCTCACCTCCAGTGTTTACCTGTCCTCTCCTCTCCTCCAGTGTTTATCTGTCCTCTCCTCTCCTCCAGTGTTTATCTGTCCTCTCCTCTCCTCCAGTGTTTACCTGTCCTCTCCTCTCCTCCAGTGTTTACCTGTCCTCACCTCCAGTGTTTACCTGTCCTCTCCTCTCCTCCAGTGTTTACCTGTCCTCTCCTCTCCTCCAGTGTTTACCTGTCCTCTCCTCTCCTCCAGTGTTTATCTGTCCTCTCCTCTCCTCCAGTGTTTATCTGTCCTCTCCTCTCCTCCAGTGTTTACCTGTCCTCTCCTCCAGTGTTTACCTGTCCTCTCCTCTCCTCCAGTGTTTACCTGTCCTCACCTCCAGTGTTTACCTGTCCTCTCCTCTCCTCCAGTGTTTACCTGTCCTCTCCTCTCCTCCAGTGTTTACCTGTCTTCTCCTCCAGTGTTTACCTGTCCTCTCCTCTCCTCCAGTGTTTACCTCTCCTCTCCTCCAGTGTTTACCTGTCCTCTCTTCTCCTCCAGTGTTTACCTGTCCTCTCCTCTCCTCCAGTGTTTACCTGTCCTCTCCTCTCCTCCAGTGTTTACCTGTCCTCTCCTCTCCTCCAGTGTTTACCTGTCCTCTCCTCTCCTCCAGTGTTTACCTCTCCTCTCCTCCAGTGTTTACCTGTCCTCACCTCCAGTGTTTACCTGTCCTCTCCTCTCCTCCAGTGTTTACCTGTCCTCTCCTCTCCTCCAGTGTTTACCTGTCCTCTCCTCCAGTGTTTACCTGTCCTCTCCTCTCCTCCAGTGTTTACCTGTCCTCTCCTCCAGTGTTTACCTGTCCTCTCCTCTCCTCCAGTGTTTACCTGTCCTCTCCTCTCCTCCAGTGTTTACCTGTCCTCTCCTCTCCTCCAGTGTTTACCTGTCCTCTCCTCTCCTCCAGTGTTTACCTCTCCTCTCCTCCAGTGTTTACCTGTCCTCTCCTCTCCTCCAGTGTTTACCTCTCCTCTCCTCCAGTGTTTACCTGTCCTCTCCTCTCCTCCAGTGTTTACCTGTCCTCTCCTCTCCTCCAGTGTTTACCTGTCCTCTCCTCTCCTCCAGTGTTTACCTCTCCTCACCTCCAGTGTTTACCTGTCCTCTCTTCTCCTCCAGTGTTTACCTGTCCTCTCCTCTCCTCCAGTGTTTACCTGTCCTCTCTTCTCCTCCAGTGTTTACCTGTCCTCTCCTCACCTCCAGTGTTTACCTGTCCTCTCCTCTCCTCCAGTGTTTACCTGTCCTCTCCTCCAGTGTTTACCTGTCCTCTCCTCTCCTCCAGTGTTTACCTGTCCTCACCTCCAGTGTTTACCTGTCCTCACCTCCAGTGTTTACCTGTCCTCTCTTCTCCTCCAGTGTTTACCTGTCCCTCTCCTCTCCTCCAGTGTTTACCTCTCCTCTCCTCCAGTGTTTACCTGTCCTCTCTTCTCCTCCAGTGTTTACCTGTCCTCTCCTCTCCTCCAGTGTTTACCTGTCCTCTCCTCTCCTCCAGTGTTTACCTGTCCTCTCCTCCAGTGTTTACCTGTCCTCTCTTCTCCTCCAGTGTTTACCTGTCCTCTCCTCTCCTCCAGTGTTTACCTGTCCTCTCCTCCAGTGTTTATCTGTCCTCTCCTCTCCTCCAGTGTTTACCTGTCCTCTCCTCCTCCAGTGTTTATCTGTCCTCTCCTCTCCTCCAGTGTTTACCTGTCCTCTCCTCTCCTCCAGTGTTTACCTGTCCCTCTCCTCCAGTGTTTACCTGTCCTCTCTTCTCCTCCAGTGTTTACCTGTCCTCTCCTCTCCTCCAGTGTTTACCTGTCCTCTCTTCTCCTCCAGTGTTTACCTGTCCTCTCTCCTCTCCTCCAGTGTTTACCTGTCCTCTCCTCTCCTCCAGTGTTTACCTGTCCTCTCTTCTCCTCCAGTGTTTACCTGTCCTCTCCTCTCCTCCAGTGTTTACCTGTCCTCTCCTCTCCTCCAGTGTTTACCTGTCCTCTCCTCCAGTGTTTATCTGTCCTCTCTTCTCCTCCAGTGTTTACCTGTCCTCTCCTCTCCTCCAGTGTTTACCTGTCCTCTCCTCCAGTGTTTACCTGTCCTCTCCTCTCCTCCAGTGTTTACCTGTCCTCTCCTCCAGTGTTTACCTGTCCTCTCTTCTCCTCCAGTGTTTACCTGTCCTCTCCTCTCCTCCAGTGTTTACCTGTCCTCTCCTCTCCTCCAGTGTTTACCTGTCCTCTCCTCCAGTGTTTATCTGTCCTCTCTTCTCCTCCAGTGTTTATCTGTCCTCTCCTCTCCTCCAGTGTTTACCTGTCCTCTCCTCTCCTCCAGTGTTTACCTGTCCTCTCCTCTCCTCCAGTGTTTACCTGTCCTCTCCTCCAGTGTTTACCTGTCTTCTCCTCCAGTGTTTACCTGTCCTCTCCTCCAGTGTTTACCTGTCTTCTCCTCCAGTGTTTACCTGTCCTCTCCTCCAGTGTTTACCTGTCCTCTCCTCCAGTGTTTACCTGTCCTCTCCTCCAGTGTTTACCTGTCTTCTCCTCCAGTGTTTACCTGTCCTCTCCTCCAGTGTTTACCTGTCTTCTCCTCCAGTGTTTACCTGTCTTCTCCTCCAGTGTTTACCTCTCCTCTCCTCCAGTGTTTACCTGTCCTCTCCTCCAGTGTTTACCTGTCCTCTCCTCCAGTGTTTACCTGTCCTCTCCTCTCCTCCAGTGTTTACCTGTCCTCTCTTCTCCTCCAGTGTTTACCTGTCCTCTCCTCTCCTCCAGTGTTTACCTGTCCTCTCCTCTCCTCCAGTGTTTACCTGTCCTCTCCTCTCCTCCAGTGTTTACCTGTCCTCTCCTCTCCTCCAGTGTTTACCTGTCCTCTCCTCCAGTGTTTACCTGTCCTCTCCTCTCCTCCAGTGTTTACCTGTCCTCTCCTCTCCTCCAGTGTTTACCTGTCCTCTCCTCTCCTCCAGTGTTTACCTGTCCTCTCCTCTCCTCCAGTGTTTACCTGTCCTCTCCTCCTCCAGTGTTTACCTGTCCTCTCCTCCTCCAGTGTTTACCTGTCCTCTCCTCTCCTCCAGTGTTTACCTGTCCTCTCCTCCTCCAGTGTTTATCTGTCCTCTCCTCTCCTCCAGTGTTTACCTGTCCTCTCCTCTCCTCCAGTGTTTACCTGTCCTCTCCTCTCCTCCAGTGTTTACCTGTCCTCTCCTCCAGTGTTTACCTGTCCTCACCTCCAGTGTTTACCTGTCCTCTCTTCTCCTCCAGTGTTTACCTGTCCTCTCCTCTCCTCCAGTGTTTACCTCTCCTCTCCTCCAGTGTTTACCTGTCCTCTCTTCTCCTCCAGTGTTTACCTGTCCTCTCCTCTCCTCCAGTGTTTACCTGTCCTCTCCTCTCCTCCAGTGTTTACCTGTCCTCTCCTCCAGTGTTTACCTGTCCTCTCTTCTCCTCCAGTGTTTACCTGTCCTCTCCTCTCCTCCAGTGTTTACCTGTCCTCTCCTCCAGTGTTTATCTGTCCTCTCCTCTCCTCCAGTGTTTACCTGTCCTCTCCTCCAGTGTTTATCTGTCCTCTCCTCTCCTCCAGTGTTTACCTGTCCTCTCCTCCAGTGTTTACCTGTCCTCTCCTCCAGTGTTTACCTGTCCTCTCTTCTCCTCCAGTGTTTACCTGTCCTCTCCTCTCCTCCAGTGTTTACCTGTCCTCTCTTCTCCTCCAGTGTTTACCTGTCCTCTCCTCTCCTCCAGTGTTTACCTGTCCTCTCCTCTCCTCCAGTGTTTACCTGTCCTCTCCTCTCCTCCAGTGTTTACCTGTCCTCTCTTCTCCTCCAGTGTTTACCTGTCCTCTCCTCTCCTCCAGTGTTTACCTGTCCTCTCCTCTCCTCCAGTGTTTACCTGTCCTCTCCTCCAGTGTTTATCTGTCCTCTCTTCTCCTCCAGTGTTTACCTGTCCTCTCCTCTCCTCCAGTGTTTACCTGTCCTCTCCTCCAGTGTTTACCTGTCCTCTCCTCTCCTCCAGTGTTTACCTGTCCTCTCCTCCAGTGTTTACCTGTCCTCTCTTCTCCTCCAGTGTTTACCTGTCCTCTCCTCTCCTCCAGTGTTTACCTGTCCTCTCCTCTCCTCCAGTGTTTACCTGTCCTCTCCTCCAGTGTTTATCTGTCCTCTCTTCTCCTCCAGTGTTTATCTGTCCTCTCCTCTCCTCCAGTGTTTACCTGTCCTCTCCTCTCCTCCAGTGTTTATCTGTCCTCTCCTCTCCTCCAGTGTTTACCTGTCCTCTCCTCTCCTCCAGTGTTTATCTGTCCTCTCCTCTCCTCCAGTGTTTACCTGTCCTCTCTTCTCCTCCAGTGTTTACCTGTCCTCTCCTCTCCTCCAGTGTTTATCTGTCCTCTCTTCTCCTCCAGTGTTTACCTGTCCTCTCCTCTCCTCCAGTGTTTACCTGTCCTCTCCTCTCCTCCAGTGTTTACCTGTCCTCTCCTCTCCTCCAGTGTTTACCTGTCTTCTCCTCCAGTGTTTACCTGTCCTCTCCTCCAGTGTTTACCTGTCTTCTCCTCCAGTGTTTACCTGTCCTCTCCTCCAGTGTTTACCTGTCCTCTCCTCCAGTGTTTACCTGTCCTCTCCTCCAGTGTTTACCTGTCTTCTCCTCCAGTGTTTACCTGTCCTCTCCTCCAGTGTTTACCTGTCTTCTCCTCCAGTGTTTACCTGTCCTCTCCTCCAGTGTTTACCTGTCTTCTCCTCCAGTGTTTACCTGTCCTCTCCTCTCCTCCAGTGTTTACCTCTCCTCTCCTCCAGTGTTTATCTGTCCTCTCCTCTCCTCCAGTGTTTACCTGTCCTCTCCTCTCCTCCAGTGTTTACCTGTCCTCTCCTCTCCTCCAGTGTTTACCTGTCCTCTCCTCCAGTGTTTACCTGTCCTCTCCTCCAGTGTTTACCTGTCCTCTCCTCTCCTCCAGTGTTTACCTGTCTTCTCCTCCAGTGTTTACCTGTCCTCTCCTCTCCTCCAGTGTTTACCTGTCCTCTCCTCCAGTGTTTACCTGTCTTCTCCTCCAGTGTTTACCTGTCCTCTCCTCCAGTGTTTACCTGTCCTCTCCTCCAGTGTTTACCTGTCCTCTCCTCCAGTGTTTACCTGTCTTCTCCTCCAGTGTTTACCTGTCCTCTCCTCCAGTGTTTATCTGTCCTCTCCTCCAGTGTTTACCTGTCCTCTCTTCTCCTCCAGTGTTTACCTGTCCTCTCTTCTCCTCCAGTGTTTACCTGTCCTCTCCTCCAGTGTTTACCTGTCCTCTCTTCTCCTCCAGTGTTTATCTGTCCTCTCTTCTCCTCCAGTGTTTACCTGTCCTCTCTTCTCCTCCAGTGTTTACCTGTCCTCTCCTCCAGTGTTTACCTGTCCTCTCTTCTCCTCCAGTGTTTACCTGTCCTCTCCTCTCCTCCAGTGTTTACCTGTCCTCTCCTCCAGTGTTTACCTGTCCTCTCCAGGTGTTAACCTCACAGGTGATAATTACATTTTTTATTGTCCCGCACACGTCTGAAGGTTATTACTGGATGTCCTGATTGAAGGCTGCAGGAAACGTTCAGGTGTTCATTAAATGTCACTTACCTTTACTTTGAAGTGCATTCCTGCACATCCTGTGCTCCTCACATTTAACCCCATCAGTCCACAGTCTGTACAATGTGTCTTATACCTCATTAATGTTACACACACACACACACACACGTCAAGGTAGTGAAGGAAAGGTAATCAGAGGAGGACGGAAGGAGGTATAGAAGGAGACGCCTGTTTTCAAAGGATGGAGGAAGGTAAAACTCACCTGAAGTCTCAGATTTATAGACGGAGACGCTCGGGTAGAGCCGACTGCTGGAGCCGCCTGGAGGAGGCTGGTAGCTGGGTGGAGGAGTCTGAGGTGGGGCTGCAGGCTGGTAGCTGGGTGGAGGAGGCTGGCTGCTTGCTGATGGTCTCTGAGATGGAGCTGGAGGTCTGGCTGGAGGAGGCAACCCCTGGAGAAAGAAACGGCGTCAGGTGGGTTTCAGCTTGGAG
>CM056572.1:575000-670000 GCA_029721515.1 Synanceia verrucosa
ATGTCACAGCAGAGCCACAGTTGCGTACGGCGGCCATCGTTCAAAGAACCACAGAGCCCATCAAAGTTGTTCTTCCGCTTAATTCCAGTTTCCTCACAAAGCTCCACAGAAAATCTTATCTTCTCGCTTCTTTGAAACGCCGCTCCACCTCGTGCCCTAAGAGCGCCGAGCGAGCCAAGAAAACATGGCCGACGGCGTCCTGGTGTTCACAAGGAGCAGCGACTGAGCGCCTGGTGGAGGTGAAGACGTGAACAAACTAAAGAAATACGAGGAAATAAGGTCATAAATACGCTAATAAACTAATGACATGCTTATAAATATACTAACAAAACTCAAATAAATTTCCTAATAAAAATACTCGTAAATCTATTTGTAACCATACTGATAAATAAACTGATAACAATAATACAAAACATACAAGTAAATCTATACTGACACTTTCAGAAATGTGCTAATAACTGTTAGCAGAGATGCTCATAGAGATGTAAGTAAACACGTTAGCAGAGATGCTCATAGAGATGCTAGTAAACACGTTAGCAGAGATGCTCATAGAGATGCTAGTAAACACGTTAGCAGAGATGCTCATAGAGATGCCAGTAAACACATTAGCAGAGATGCTCATAGAGATGCCAGTAAACACGTTAGCAGAGATGCTCATAGAGATGCTAGTAAACACGTTAGCAGAGACGCTCATAGAGATGTAAGTAAACACGTCAGCAGAGACGCTCATAGAGATGTAAGTAAACACGTTAGCAGAGACGCTCATAGAGATGTAAGTAAACACGTCAGCAGAGACGCTCATAGAGATGCCAGTAAACACGTTAGCAGAGATGCTCATAGAGATGCTAGTAAACACGTCAGCAGAGATGCTCATAGAGATGTAAGTAAACACGTTAGCAGAGATGCTCATAGAGATGCCAGTAAACACGTTAGCAGAGATGCTAGTAAACACGTTAGCAGAGATGCTAGTAAACACATTAGCAGAGATGCTCATAGAGATGCTAGTAAACACATTAGCAGAGACGCTCATAGAGATGCTAGTAAACACGTTAGCAGAGACGCTCATAGAGATGCCAGTAAACACGTTAGCAAAGATGCTAGTAAACACGTTAGCAGAGATGCTAGTAAACACGTTAGCAGAGATGCTCATAGAGATGCCAGTAAACACGTTAACAGAGATACTCATAGAGATGCTAGTAAACATGTTAGCAGAGACGCTCATAGAGATGCTAGTAAACACGTTAGCAGAGACGCTCATAGAGATGTAAGTAAACACGTTAGCAGAGACGCTCATAGAGATGCTAGTAAACATGTTAGCAGAGACGCTCATAGAGATGCTAGTAAACACGTTAGCAGAGACGCTCATAGAGATGCCAGTAAACACGTTAGCAGAGATGCTAGTAAACACGTTAGCAGAGATGCTCATAGAGATGCCAGTAAACACGTTAACAGAGATGCTCATAGAGATGCCAGTAAACACGTTAGCAGAGATGCTCATAGAGATGCCAGTAAACACGTTAGCAGAGATGCTCATAGAGATGCCAGTAAACACGTTAGCAGAGATGCTCATAGAGATGCCAGTAAACACGTTAGCAGAGATGCTCATAGAGATGCCAGTAAACACGTTAGCAGAGATGCTCATAGAGATGCCAGTAAACACGTTAGCAGAGACGCTCATAGAGATGCCAGTAAACACGTTAGCAGAGACGCTCATAGAGATGCCAGTAAACACGTTAGCAGAGATGCTAGTAAACACGTTAGCAGAGATGCTCATAGAGATGCCAGTAAACACGTTAACAGAGATGCTCATAGAGATGCCAGTAAACACGTTAGCAGAGATGCTCATAGAGATGCCAGGAAACACGTTAGCAAAGATGCTAGTAAACACGTTAGCAGAGACGCTCATAGAGATGTAGGTAAACACGTTAGCAGAGATGCTCATAGAGATGCTAGTAAACATGTTAGCAGAGACGCTCATAGAGATGCTAGTAAACACGTTAGCAGAGACGCTCATAGAGATGCCAGTAAACACGTTAGCAGAGATGCTAGTAAACACGTTAGCAGAGATGCTCATAGAGATGCCAGTAAACACGTTAACAGCGATGCTCATAGAGATGCCAGTAAACACGTTAGCAGAGATGCTCATAGAGATGCCAGCAAACACGTTAGCAAAGATGCTAGTAAACACGTTAGCAGAGATGCTCATAGAGATGCTAGTAAACACGTTAGCAGAGATGCTCATAGAGATGCTAGTAAACACGTTAGCAGAGATGCTCATAGAGATGTAAGTAAACACGTCAGCAGAGACGCTCATAGAGATGTAAGTAAACACGTTAGCAGAGACGCTCATAGAGATGTAAGTAAACACGTCAGCAGAGACGCTCATAGAGATGTAAGTAAACACGTTAGCAGAGACGCTCATAGAGATGTAAGTAAACACGTCAGCAGAGACGCTCATAGAGATGCCAGTAAACACGTTAGCAGAGATGCTCATAGAGATGCTAGTAAACACGTCAGCAGAGATGCTCATAGAGATGTAAGTAAACACGTTAGCAGAGATGCTCATAGAGATGCCAGTAAACACGATAGCAGAGATGCTAGTAAACACGTTAGCAGAGATGCTAGTAAACACATTAGCAGAGATGCTCATAGAGATGCTAGTAAACACATTAGCAGAGACGCTCATAGAGATGCTAGTAAACACGTTAGCAGAGACGCTCATAGAGATGCCAGTAAACACGTTAGCAGAGATGCTAGTAAACACGTTAGCAGAGATGCTAGTAAACACGTTAGCAGAGATGCTCATAGAGATGCCAGTAAACACGTTAACAGAGATACTCATAGAGATGCTAGTAAACATGTTAGCAGAGACGCTCATAGAGATGCTAGTAAACACGTTAGCAGAGACGCTCATAGAGATGTAAGTAAACACGTTAGCAGAGATGCTCATAGAGATGCTAGTAAACATGTTAGCAGAGACGCTCATAGAGATGCTAGTAAACACGTTAGCAGAGACGCTCATAGAGATGCCAGTAAACACGTTAGCAGAGATGCTAGTAAACACGTTAGCAGAGATGCTCATAGAGATGCCAGTAAACACGTTAACAGAGATGCTCATAGAGATGCCAGTAAACACGTTAGCAGAGATGCTCATAGAGATGCCAGTAAACACGTTAGCAGAGATGCTCATAGAGATGCCAGTAAACACGTTAGCAGAGATGCTCATAGAGATGCCAGTAAACACGTTAGCAGAGATGCTCATAGAGATGCCAGTAAACACGTTAGCAGAGATGCTCATAGAGATGCCAGTAAACACGTTAGCAGAGACGCTCATAGAGATGCCAGTAAACACGTTAGCAGAGACGCTCATAGAGATGCCAGTAAACACGTTAGCAGAGACGCTCATAGAGATGCCAGTAAACACGTTAGCAGAGATGCTAGTAAACACGTTAGCAGAGATGCTCATAGAGATGCCAGTAAACACGTTAACAGAGATGCTCATAGAGATGCCAGTAAACACGTTAGCAGAGATGCTCATAGACATGCCAGGAAACACGTTAGCAAAGATGCTAGTAAACACGTTAGCAGAGACGCTCATAGAGATGTAGGTAAACACGTTAGCAGAGATGCTCATAGAGATGCTAGTAAACATGTTAGCAGAGACGCTCATAGAGATGCTAGTAAACACGTTAGCAGAGACGCTCATAGAGATGCCAGTAAACACGTTAGCAGAGATGCTAGTAAACACGTTAGCAGAGATGCTCATAGAGATGCCAGTAAACACGTTAACAGAGATGCTCATAGAGATGCCAGTAAACACGTTAGCAGAGATGCTCATAGAGATGCCAGCAAACACGTTAGCAAAGATGCTAGTAAACACGTTAGCAGAGATGCTCATAGAGATGCTAGTAAACACGTTAGCAGAGATGCTCATAGAGATGCTAGTAAACACGTTAGCAGAGATGCTCATAGAGATGCTAGTAAACACGTTAGCAGAGATGCTCATAGAGATGCCAGTAAACACGTTAGCAGAGATGCTCATAGAGATGCCAGTAAACACGTTAGCAGAGATGCTAGTAAACACGTTAGCAGAGATGCTCATAGAGATGCTAGTAAACATGTTAGCAGAGATGCTCATAGAGATGCCAGTAAACACGTTAGCAGAGATGCTCATAGAGATGCCAGTAAACACGTTAGCAGAGATGCTAGTAAACACGTTAGCAGAGATGCTCATAGAGATGCTAGTAAACACGTTAGCAGAGATGCTCATAGAGATGCCAGTAAACACGTTAGCAGAGATGCTAGTAAACACGTTAGCAGAGATGCTCATAGAGATGCCAGTAAACACGTTAGCAGAGACGCTCATAGAGATGCCAGTAAACACGTTAGCAGAGATGCTCATAGAGATGCCAGTAAACACGTTAGCAGAGATGCTAGTAAACACGTTAGCAGAGACGCTCATAGTAAACAGAGACAGTGCAGGCTTCCCCCTCCTCGTCTCCTCTCTTGAAGTTTTGACATCTTTTCGATGCTCTTCACACTCTACAACACAAACAAAGAAGCTAACTGTGCTGCCTTTATTCACGCTGATAGAATCTCAAACAGTGACTAAATCAAGCGCAGAACTCAGCACTCTGGTTTGATTTTGCACCGCTGGTTTTCAGATCTGGTCCGGTGGCTTCAGTAATGTGAGAAACCCACAGAAAGCCCTGCAGAGGAGGGGAGTCCGGCCCGTGTGATCCTCGCCATCCTCCAGCCGGACGAGTCGTCGAGCGTCGATAAATCAGGACTCATCAGATGACTGCACGAGATCTCAGGGACTTTTCCTCTCTGTTGCCACGGCAACGCAACAACGGCCTCAAAAAAATAAGACTCAAAAGAAAAAACACTAAGATGACCACCTGTCTGACACCGACCTCCCGGAGAACCATTAAGAACCTCCAAGAACCTCCTTTGAGGAGCACTGCAATCTCCTGAGGGACCAGTAGAACCTCATCTGGAAACTAAAGGACCAGAACCTTAACAAATATTTCACTGACCAAAAGAACTATTGGAAAACTATAAGCTCCATCAGAAACTGCTTATAGACGACTAGAACATCTTCAAAAACAACAGAAACTCCTTATAGACGACTAGAACATCTTCAAAAACAACAGAAACTCCTTATAGACGACTAGAACATCTTCAAAAACAACAGAAACTCCTTATAGACGACTAGAACATCTTCAAAAACAACAGAAACTCCTTATAGACGACTAGAACATCTTCAAAAACAACAGAAACTCCTTATAGACGACTAGAACATCTTAAAAAACAACAGAAACTCCTTATAGACGACTAGAACATCTTCAAAAACAACAGAAACTCCTTATAGACGACTAGAACATCTTAAAAAACAACAGAAACTCCTTATAGACGACTAGAACATCTTAAAAAACACAACAGAAACTCCTTATAGACGACTAGAACATCTTAAAAAAACAACAGAAACTCCTTATGGACAACTAGAACATCTTAAAAAAACAACAGAAACTCCTTATAGACGAATAGAACATCTTAAAAAAACAACAGAAACTCCTTATAGACGACTAGAACATCTTAAAAAACAACAGAAACTCCTTATAGACGAATAGAACATCTTAAAAAACAACAGAAACTCCTTATAGACGACTAGAACATCTTAAAAAACAACAGAAACTCCTTATAGACGAATAGAACATCTTAAAAAAACAACAGAAACTCCTTATAGACGACTAGAACATCTTAAAAAACAACAGAAACTCCTTATAGACGAATAGAACATCTTAAAAAACAACAGAAACTCCTTATAGACGACTAGAACATCTTAAAAAAACAACAGAAACTCCTTATAGACGAATAGAACATCTTAAAAAAACAACAGAAACTCCTTATAGACGAATAGAACATCTTAAAAAAACAACAGAAACTCCTTATAGACGAATAGAACATCTTAAAAAACAACAGAAACTCCTTATAGACGAATAGAACATCTTAAAAAACAACAGAAACTCCTTATAGACGAATAGAACATCTTAAAAAAACAACAGAAACTGCTTATGGACGACTAGAACATCTTCAAAAACAACAGAAACTCCTTATGGACGACTAGAACATCTTCAAAAACAAGAGAAACTCCTTATGGACGACTAGAACATCTTCAAAAACAACAGAAACTCCTTATGGACGACTAGAACATCTTCAAAAACAACAGAAACTCCTTATAGACGACTAGAACATTTTCAAAAACAACAGAAACTCCTTATAGACGACTAGAACATCTTAAAAAACAACAGAAACTCCTTATAGACGACTAGAACATCTTAAAAAACAACAGAAACTCCTTATAGACGACTAGAACATCTTAAAAAACAACAGAAACTCCTTATAGACGACTAGAACATCTTCAAAAACAACAGAAACTCCTTATAGACGACTAGAACATCTTAAAAAAACAACAGAAACTCCTTATAGACGACTAGAACATCTTAAAAAACAACAGAAACTCCTTATAGACGAATAGAACATCTTCAAAAACAACAGAAACTCCTTATAGACGACTAGAACATCTTAAAAAACAACAGAAACTCCTTATAGACGACTAGAACATCTTAAAAAACAACAGAAACTCCTTATAGACGACTAGAACATCTTCAAAAACAACAGAAACTCCTTATAGACGACTAGAACATCTTCAAAAACAACAGAAACTCCTTATAGACGAATAGAACATCTTAAAAAACAACAGAAACTCCTTATAGACGACTAGAACATCTTAAAAAACAACAGAAACTCCTTATAGACGACTAGAACATCTTAAAAAAACAACAGAAACTCCTTATAGACGACTAGAACATCTTAAAAAACAACAGAAACTCCTTATAGACGACTAGAACATCTTCAAAAACAAGAGAAACTCCTTATAGACGACTAGAACATCTTAAAAAACAACAGAAACTCCTTATAGACGACTAGAACATCTTAAAAAAACAACAGAAACTCCTTATGGACGACTAGAACATCTTCAAAAACAAGAGAAACTCCTTATAGACGACTAGAACATCTTAAAAAAACAACAGAAACTCCTTATGGACGACTAGAACATCTTAAAAAACACAACAGAAACTCCTTATAGACGACTAGAACATCTTAAAAAACAACAGAAACTCCTTATGGACGACTAGAACATCTTAAAAAACAACAGAAACTCCTTATGGACGACTAGAACATCTTCAAAAACAAGAGAAACTCCTTATAGACGACTAGAACATCTTAAAAAAACAACAGAAACTCCTTATAGACGAATAGAACATCTTAAAAAAACAACAGAAACTCCTTATAGACGACTAGAACATCTTCAAAAAACAACAGAAACTCCTTATAGACGACTAGAACATCTTCAAAAACAACAGAAACTGCTTATAGACGACTAGAACATCTTCAAAAACAACAGAAACTCCTTATAGACGACTAGAACATCTTAAAAAACAACAGAAACTCCTTATAGACGACTAGAACATCTTAAAAAACAACAGAAACTCCTTATAGACGACTAGAACATCTTAAAAAACAACAGAAACTCCTTATAGACGACTAGAACATCTTCAAAAACAAGAGAAACTCCTTATAGACGACTAGAACATCTTAAAAAACAACAGAAACTCCTTATAGACGACTAGAACATCTTAAAAAAACAACAGAAACTCCTTATGGACGACTAGAACATCTTAAAAAACACAACAGAAACTCCTCATAGACGACTAGAACATCTTAAAAAACAAGAGAAACTCCTTATAGACGACTAGAACATCTTCAAAAACAACAGAAACTCCTTATGGACGACTAGAACATCTTAAAAAACAACAGAAACTCCTTATGGACGACTAGAACATCTTAAAAAACACAACAGAAACTCCTTATAGACGACTAGAACATCTTAAAAAAACAACAGAAACTCCTTATGGACGACTAGAACATCTTAAAAAACAACAGAAACTCCTTATGGACGACTAGAACATCTTAAAAAACAACAAACTCCTTATGGACGACTAGAACATCTTAAAAAACAACAGAAACTCCTTATAGACGACTAGAACATCTTAAAAAAACAACAGAAACTCCTTATGGACGACTAGAACATCTTAAAAAACAACAGAAACTCCTTATGGACGACTAGAACATCTTAAAAAAACAACAAACTCCTTATGGACGACTAGAACATCTTAAAAAACAACAGAAACTCCTTATAGACGACTAGAACATCTTAAAAAACAACAGAAACTCCTTATAGACGACTAGAACATCTTAAAAAAACAACAGAAACTCCTTATGGACGACTAGAACATCTTAAAAAACAACAGAAACTCCTTATGGACGACTAGAACATCTTAAAAAAACAACAAACTCCTTATGGACGACTAGAACATCTTAAAAAACAACAGAAACTCCTTATAGACGACTAGAACATCTTAAAAAAACAAGAGAAACTCCTTATAGACGACTAGAACATCTTAAAAAACAACAGAAACTCCTTATAGACGACTAGAACATCTTAAAAAACAACAGAAACTCCTTATAGACGACTAGAACATCTTAAAAAACAAGAGAAACTCCTTATAGACGACTAGAACATCTTAAAAAACAAGAGAAACTCCTTATAGACGACTAGAACATCTTAAAAAACAACAGAAACTCCTCGTAGATGAATATGCCCTTAACGGTGGCACCACCTCGAGAACCACTTGAACGTCCTTAAAGGACCGACAGTGGGTTCTTACGCCTGTCGGCCAGCCTGGCGATGACGATTCCGCTGCCTCCTCTGGCGGTGATCATGAAGCCGGCCTTGATGACGGAGATGATGGCGAGGCCTTCAGCCTTTGCGATCACATGAGCTGCGACACAAAGAGAACAACCATTAGAAGGTCACCAGGGAGGTGCACCTGAAAGGGGCGCTGGGGGGTTCTGGTACCGGGGATGAGCTTGTCCGGCCCGTTCCTGTTGGAGATCTCGGTGAATTCTCTCAGGATCTTGGCGGCTTTCTTGGCCTCAGCCTTCAGATTGGAGGGGATGGGGTTATTCACTGCAAAACACACAAACGATGCGCTTCATTAAGACATGCAGAAGGGTTCGAGCTTCCCGTCACTTGGAAGGCTCACATCAAACCAGCACAAAGAGACGAGTCACACAAGTGGCCTGAAATGAATCTCATTTCATCTCAATCTGTGCCAAAACATCAGCAGACTTCCAGAAAGCCCCGACTGCGATGATTATCATTTTACTGGTGGAACAGATTGACCTGAGCGACAGCAGGAGAGCTTCTCAAAGCACTTCATGCATCTATCGCTACCTTTCCACAGAGGTCCCATTCACACCTGGAGGCCACCCAGCAGAACCAGCAGAACACAGGACGCTCCCCTCCCTGATCCACCCTGAACCCACGACCGTCTTCACAAGTTCCAACGTGACGTCTTCAAACATCAAAAACAAAATGAGTCAACGTTCCTCTCATAAAAACGACAGCGCTGATATGCATTTTTAAGACGCCGGAACCAGAGAACTCATCAAGTACCAAAACACAAGCAGCTAAAAGCACTCACTGTTTAGAACTTAAGATTCTGGATGATGATTGGTTCCAGACTAACGTTCTAACAGTCCACTGGGTGTTTGAGTGGAGGTTCTAGTCCTCTACCAGGAGGTCCTGGCCTTCTATTTGTCGACAGTGGGGTTCTACTTATTGCCAAGAACCTTTTGTTGGATGCTGAAGAGGTTCCAGCGGTCTACCAGGGTGTTCTATTCGTCTATGAGGACGGACCTTTGAGGAGGTTCTGCAGTCGTTAGCCTCAGTGTGGTTCTAAAGGAGCATTCTGCTGTCGTCCAGCAGAACGTTGTGATGTCATGGGTCAGGAATGTGCTGCAGCAGCATGTCGGCCGGCTGCTCTCAGCTGGTTTCACTCTGATAGAACAAACAGGAAGCCAGAGGCTGGAACCGCTTCCTGGAACAAGGTTCTGCTTTCAGTCTTTAACTAGGTTCTAGCTGTCCACGAATGCCTTGGTTCTCCAGTTTCTGTTGGATGCTGAAGAGGTTCTAGAACCTCCTTTGTCTGGACTTGTCTTTGAGAACCCCCCTACACATCACCTGAGGATCACCTGGTGCAGTAAACCCTTTCACTGAGTCATTTCACGATGGCAACATTTCATAAGCCAAAAAAACAGAGCGGAACCAGTAGATCCAGTAGAACTGGAACTCTGAAGGAGGAGAACACAGACAGGTAGAGAGAGAGAGAGAGAGAGACAGGTAGAGACATAGACAGGTAGAGAGAGAGAGAGAGAGAGAGAGACAGGTAAAACAGAAAGAGACAGGAAGAGACACAGACAGGTAGAGAGAGAGAGAGAGAGAGAGAGAGAGAGAGAGACAGGTAGAGACATAGACAGGTAGAGAGAGAGAGAGAGACAGGTAGAGACATAGACAGGTAGAGAGAGAGAGAGAGAGAGAGACAGGTAAAACAGAAAGAGACAGGAAGAGACACAGACAGGTAGAGAGAGAGAGAGAGAGAGAGAGAGACAGGTAGAGACATAGACAGGTAGAGAGAGAGAGAGAGAGAGAGAGAGAGAGACAGGTAGAGACATAGACAGGTAGAGAGAGAGAGAGAGAGAGAGACAGGTAGAGACATAGACAGGTAGAGAGAGAGAGAGAGAGAGAGAGAGACAGGTAAAACAGAAAGAGACAGGAAGAGACACAGACAGGTAGAGAGAGAGAGAGAGACAGGTAGAGACATAGACAGGTAGAGAGAGAGAGAGAGAGAGAGAGACAGGTAAAACAGAAAGAGACAGGAAGAGACACAGACAGGTAGAGAGAGAGAGAGAGAGAGAGAGACAGGTAGAGACATAGACAGGTAGAGAGAGAGAGAGAGAGAGAGACAGGTAGAGACATAGACAGGTAGAGAGAGAGAGAGAGAGAGACAGGTAGAGACATAGACAGGTAGAGAGAGAGAGAGAGAGAGAGAGAGACAGGTAAAACAGAAAGAGACAGGAAGAGACACAGACAGGTAGAGAGAGAGAGACAGGTAGAGACAGGTAGAGACAGGTAGAGACATCGACAGGTAGAGACATCGACAGGTAGAGACATCGACAGGTAGAGACAGGTAGAGACATCGACAGGTAGAGACATCGACAGGTAGAGACATCGACAGGTAGAGACAGGTAGAGACATCGACAGGTAGAGACATCGACAGGTAGAGACAGGTAGAGACATCGACAGGTAGAGACATCGACAGGTAGAGACATCGACAGGTAAACAGGTAAACAGAAGTGTCACCAGGTGAATCTCTACGTTTGAATCCACTTACTTTTCCTTCTTCTCCTCCTTTTCTCTCTCTTGTTGTCCGCCTGCGGCCAGGTGAGCTGCACGAGCCTCGCTCCTCTCTTTACTTCCGCCTCACCTGGTTCTCGTCACAGCACCTGCGCGCTACCGGAAGCCGCGCAAGTGCCACGTGAAACCCAATCAGAAGGTGAATGAGCTCACCTGGGCAGGTGTGCTCCTTCACGATCTGAATCAATGCGGATAGAGGCGTTGTCAGGGAGACGGGAGCCGCGCGGACAGAGGGGAGGCAGCTGAGCGCGCTCCTGTGCGCATTCCCGAGTGCTCGTGTGTGTGTTTTCCCTCAGTACAGTCTGTCAGGCAAACACACGCTCCTCTCATCAGTGCAGTTTAAAATGTGAACATAAACAGACTGGAGGACATGATGGAGGAAGAGAAAAGAGAAGAAAAGAATAAGAGGAAAGAGAAGAAAAGAGAAGAAGAAGAAAGAGAAGAAGAGGAAAGAGAAGAAGAAGAAAGAGAAGAAGAAGAAAGAGAAGAAAAGAAGCAGGAGCAGTAATATAAATATGATAAAACATAAAGCAGCAGTGACCTTTTTAGGAGCCTTTTAGTGTGTCTGATTATTCATCCATCTGCAGGGAAATAAAGAGGAGTCCTGAGGGAGGTCAAAGGTCAGTGATTAGAATAAGAGGAGCAATAATGATGGAGAGAGAGCAGCGTGGGAGAGAGAGAACAGAGAGAACATGAGAGAGAGAGAGAGAACAGAGAGAGAGAGAGAACAGAGAGAACAGAGAGAGAAAGAGAACATGAGAGAGAGAGAGAACAGAGAGAGAGAGAGAACAGAGAGAGAGAGAGAACAGAGAGAGAGAGAGAGAGAACATGAGAGAGAGAGAGAACAGAGAGAGAGAGAGAACAGAGAGAACAGAGAGAGAAAGAGAACATGAGAGAGAGAGAACAGAGAGAGAGAGAGAACATGAGAGAGAGAGAGAACAGAGAGAGAGAGAGAACAGAGAGAGAACATGAGAGAGAGAGAGAACAGAGAGAGAGAGAGAACAGAGAGAGGAGAGAGAGAGGAGAGAGAGAGAGAGAACAGAGAGAGGAGAGAGAGAGAGAGCGAACAGAGAGAACAGAGAGAGAGAGAGAACAGAGAGAATAGAGAGAGAGAGAAGAGAGAGAACATCTGGAGCTCAGCGTGAAGGGAAGAGGAACATCTGGAGCTCAGCGTGAAGGGAAGAGGAACATCTGGAGCTCAGCGTGAAGGGAAGAGGAACATCTGGAGCTCAGCGTGAAGGGAAGAGGAACATCTGGAGCTCAGCGTGAAGGGAAGAGGAACATCTGGAGCTCAGCGTGAAGGGAAGAGGAACATCTGGGGCTCAGCGTGAAGGGAAGAGGAACATCTGGAGCTCAGCGTGAAGGGAAGAGGAACATCTGGAGCTCAGCGTGAAGGGAAGAGGAACATCTGGGGCTCAGCGTGAAGGGAAGAGGAACATCTGGAGCTCAGCGTGAAGGGAAGAGGAACATCTGGAGCTCAGCGTGAAGGGGCTCAGCGTGAAGGGAAGAGGAACATCTGGGGCTCAGCGTGAAGGGAAGAGGAACATCTGGAGCTCAGCGTGAAGGGAAGAGGAACATCTGGAGCTCAGCGTGAAGGGGCTCAGCGTGAAGGGAAGAGGAACATCTGGAGCTCAGTGTGAAGGGAAGAGGAACATCTGGAGCTCAGCGTGAAGGGGCTCAGCGTGAAGGGAAGAGGAACATCTGGAGCTCAGCGTGAAGGGGCTCAGCGTGAAGGGAAGAGGAACATCTGGAGCTCAGTGTGAAGGGAAGAGGAACATCTGGAGCTCAGCGTGAAGGGGCTCAGCGTGAAGGGAAGAGGAACATCTGGAGCTCAGCGTGAAGGGGCTCAGTGTGAAGGGAAGAGGAACATCTGGGGCTCAGCGTGAAGGGAAGAGGAACATCTGGAGCTCAGCGTGAAGGGGCTCAGCGTGAAGGGAAGAGGAACATCTGGAGCTCAGCGTGAAGGGAAGAGGAACATCTGGGGCTCAGCGTGAAGGGAAGAGGAACATCTGGGGCTCAGCGTGAAGGGAAGAGGAACATCTGGAGCTCAGCGTGAAGGGAAGAGGAACATCTGGGGCTCAGCGTGAAGGGAAGAGGAACATCTGGAGCTCAGCGTGAAGGGAAGAGGAACATCTGGAGCTCAGCGTGAAGGGGCTCAGCGTGAAGGGAAGAGGAACATCTGGAGCTCAGCGTGAAGGGAAGAGGAACATCTGGAGCTCAGCGTGAAGGGAAGAGGAACATCTGGAGCTCAGCGTGAAGGGAAGAGGAACATCTGGGGCTCAGCGTGAAGGGAAGAGGAACATCTGGAGCTCAGCGTGAAGGGAAGAGGAACATCTGGAGCTCAGCGTGAAGGGAAGAGGAACATCTGGAGCTCAGCGTGAAGGGAAGAGGAACATCTGGAGCTCAGCGTGAAGGGAAGAGGAACATCTGGAGCTCAGCGTGAAGGGAAGAGGAACATCTGGAGCTCAGCGTGAAGGGAAGAGGAACATCTGGAGCTCAGCGTGAAGGGAAGAGGAACATCTGGGGCTCAGCGTGAAGGGAAGAGGAACATCTTCAGCTCAGCGTGAAGGGAAGAGGAACATCTGGAGCTCAGCGTGAAGGGAAGAGGAACATCTGGAGCTCAGCGTGAAGGGAAGAGGAACATCTGGAGCTCAATAAAACCATGAAGGAAATTGGATTGACTGATTGATTGATTGATTGATTGACAGATTGATCTCCTGACCTCTGTCACTGATCTCATTTGGACGTCGACCACTTCCTTGTTCCCTCCGTTCCATCCCAGAATGCATCAGTCACAGCTGTGACTATGTGATCAGGAAGCGCCTGAGGAAAAATGAAAATATGAAAATATCAAACGACGTTCAGCTGGATCTCAGCTATTTGGAGAATTCCTGGTCATGTGCTCGACTGGTTTCCACTTTTAGAAACATGGAGATATCGATTTTCATCTATTTTCATCTCTTTATCTTTTCCATCTCTCTCTCTCTCCTCCCTTTATCTCATCCCTCGATCGCCCTCTCATCAGTCTTCTCTCTGTAAATAACTTCCAGCATCAACATCATTTCATTCCATATAAAGAAACATTCGGGGTGGCTGGAGCTCAGTTGGTAGAGTGGTCGTTCCTGAACCGCAGGGTCATAGGTTCAATCCCACACTCCTGCTGCCTGCTGTTCCCTGAAGGGTTAGGGTTGAATGCACAGGACAAAGTTCATGTACGTAGATATATATATATATATATATATGATTTATATGCGGTCACAGAAACAGTAAAATGATGCCAGTGGATGATGGAATGGACACCGTTCATCTTCTAAACTGAGCATGGACTTATTCACGTTCAAAAATAGACATTTAGCCCAGTTAGCGCAGCGCTCCGGGTTCGACTCCAGCCTCCGGACTTTAGTTGCATCATCCTCCTTTCTGTGGCGTCAAAGGAAAAAATACCAGAAATCTTTCCAAAGTAAAAAAAAAAAAAAGAGGCCAATTGATGGTCTAAAAGTAGAAAGCATGCAGAAGGTTCGAAGGAAAAGGAGCTCATGTGGACTGTGGGAAGTCAGGACGCCTCTGTGATCATGTGAAAGCAGACTGGCCGAATTCCCAAACGTCCACTGAACTCACCAAGCCATCCATCACAGGAAAGATGGCTGCCGACAGGACGGCCGAGCTCATATTAATATCTGACAGAGAGAGAGAGAGAGAGAGAACGAGCAGGAACCAGGAGAACCAGGAGAACCAGGAGTGAGCTTGACTCAAAGACATGAAGCCCTTAAAGCAACAGAACCACAAGACCATCATGAGACGTTCAGGGCTTTTCTTTTAATGTGGCACCAACACTTTCTTTGTGTCTGGCTCTGAATTCACATTTTCATCTGGATGACATGAAAACAAGCCAGTCAGACAGCATGCTGACGCTTCGTTGGACGTGAATGAATGACAATAATAATAAACATAATAACAAATGGCCAGCAGATCAGCTGTTACAGGCGTCTGGATGCTAACGCTAGCTGAAGTCACATGTGGTTGAATGCTAATTAGCATGTAGCACACTGCTAGCTAGGCTACAGAGTAAAGCCAAATAAAGATAAATATGAAACGTGTGTCTTTATTCCTCGTTCAGTATATGTACATATTGCACAAGAGGCGGCAGCTACAACATAAATATCACTACTGACAGCATGACTATCCGTCCTCACTTCACAGAAAACACATTCAGCATGCAAGACATGGAGTGTGACACGAGAAAGGCTGCTGTCCAATCAGAGAGCCCGTTTATTTCCACGTCCTGGAACAAAACCAGCAGGTTCTGCACTGGAAACCAGTAGAAACCAGTAGAATCACCTCGAAGCGTCCAGTAGAGAATGGTAGAGTCCAGCAGAGAACAGTAGAGTCCTGTAGAGAACAGTAGAGTCCTGCAGAGAACAGTAGAGTCCAGTAGCGACGAGCTGGCTGAGTCCACAGAGACAGTAGAGAACAGTAGAGTCTGGTAGAGTACAGTAGAGTCCAGTAGAGTCCAGTAGAGAACAGCTGGCTGAGTCCACAGAGACAGTAGAGAACATTAGAGTCTGGTAGAGTACAGTAGAGTCCAGTAGAGAACAGCTGGCTGAGTCCACAGAGACAGTAGAGAACATTAGAGTCTGGTAGAGTACAGTAGAGTCCAGTAGAGTCCAGTAGAGAACAGCTGGCTGAGTCCACAGAGACAGTAGAGAACATTAGAGTCTGGTAGAGTACAGTAGAGTCCAGTAGAGAACAGCTGGCTGAGTCCACAGAGACAGTAGAGAACAGTAGAGTCCAGTAGAGAACAGCAGAGTCCAGTAGAGAACAGCAGAGTCCGGTAGACAACAGTACAGAACAGTAGAGTCCGGTAGAGAACAGTAGAGTCCAGTAGAGAAGAGCTGGCTGAGTCCACAGAGACAGTAGAGAACAGTAGAGTCCAGTAGAGAACAGTAGAGTCCAGTACAGAACAGTAGAGTCCGGTAGAGAACAGTAGAGAACGGTAGAGAACAATTGAGTCCAGTAGAGAACAGTAGAGTCCGGTAGAGAACAGTAGAGAACGGTAGAGAACAATTGAGTCCAGTAGAGAACAGTAGAGTCCGGTAGAGAACAGTAGAGAACGGTAGAGAACAATTGAGTCCAGTAGAGAACAGTAGAGTCCGGTAGAGAACAGTACAGAACAGTAGAGTCCGGTAGAGAACAGTCGACTCCAGTAGAGAATGGTAGAGAACAGTAGAGTCCAGTAGAGAACAGTAGAGAACAGTAGAGTCCAGTAGAGAACAGTAGAGTCCAGTAGAGAACAGCATCCTGTTTCTATTGGCTGGAGAATGTCTCCTGGTTGTCAGTGGAGCTCCTGAAGTGTTCTAGAGAGAGAAGGAACAATCAGGAAACTGAACTGAAGAACACGTTCTCTGTCTTTTTCAGGATTGACAACTACATTTCCCATGGTGCAACTCTGAAGCCTTTCCAGGTTCTACAGGTTCTAGGTAGTACACAGTTGTTATCCTGAAGGTTCTAGACAGTTTACAGTTCACATCCTACTGGTTCTATCACGCAGCCTTTGGGGTCCACAGAGAGTTCTAAATGTTGTCTACTTTCTCTTAGGATTCCACAGGTTCTACACACTCTGTGTTGGCTATACATGTTCTACTGACCTTCGTAGAACACGTGGAAACGTTCTGTACTGTGGTCATGCTAACAGTAATAAGGGTTCTTATATTATGGTCTGTCGCAGGTCTTACCGGCTCCTCATCTGTCGACACAGCGACGGCTGCCGGCCAATCGGGTGAGCAGACGAGCACATCGCATATAATCTGAAAGATCACAAAGCAAACGCATGGCATTTCAGAGAGAACACACACTCTAGAACCCAGAGATCATGAGTCATGAGAGCCAGCATGCATTTAGCCGAGCTGCTAGCCTCCAGCTAACCATGTCTGATCACTGGATCAAATCTGTGTTTGGTTCTCCAGGGTTCTCCAGGGTTCTCTGGTGTTTATGTTGTTGTCAAAGTTCAAGACCAAACAACAATAATAACAATCAGTACTGTTTAAAATCTGCTCTGTTCTGTCTCACTTCATGAGCTTTCATCAAACTAAACACTGAGTACTTAGAAGTATCATTAGAAGTATCATTAGAAGTATCATTAGGAGTATCATTAGGAGTATCATTAGAAGTATCATTAGAAGTATCATTAGAAGTATCATCAGAAGTATCATTAGAAGTATCATTAGAAGTATCATTAGAAGTATCATCAGAAGTATCATTAGAAGTATCATTAGAAGTATCATTAGAAGTATCATCAGAAGTATCATTAGAAGTATCATGAGGAGTATCATTTGAAGTATCATTAGAAGTATCATTAGGAGTATCATTAGAAGTATCATTAGAAGTATCATCAGAAGTATCATCAGAAGTATCATCAGGAGTATCATTAGAAGTATCATTAGGAGTATCATTAGAAGTATCATCAGAAGTATCATTAGAAGTATCATCAGAAGTATCATCAGAAGTATCATTAGAAGTATCATCAGAAGTATCATTAGAAGTATCATTAGAAGTATCATCAGAAGTATCATTAGGAGTATCATTTGAAGTATCATTAGAAGTATCATTAGGAGTATCATTAGAAGTATCATTAGAAGTATCATTAGAAGTATCATTAGAAGTATCATCAGAAGTATCATCAGAAGTATCATTAGGAGTATCATTAGAAGTATCATTAGAAGTATCATTAGAAGTATCATTAGAAGTATCATCAGAAGTATCATCAGAAGTATCATCAGAAGTATCATTAGAAGTATCATCAGAAGTATCATTAGAAGTATCATTAGAAGTATCATTAGAAGTATCATTAGAAGTATCATTAGAAGTATCATCAGAAGTATCATTAGAAGTATCATTAGGAGTATCATTAGAAGTATCATTAGGAGTATCATTAGAAGTATCATTAGAAGTATCATTAGAAGTATCATTAGAAGTATCATCAGAAGTATCATTAGGAGTATCATCAGAAGTATCATTAGGAGTATCATTAGAAGTATCATTAGAAGTATCATTAGAAGTATCATCAGAAGTATCATTAGAAGTATCATCAGAAGTATCATTAGGAGTATCATTTGAAGTATCATTAGGAGTATCATTAGAAGTATCATTAGAAGTATCATTAGAAGTATCATTTGAAGTATCATTAGAAGTATCATCAGAAGTATCATTAGAAGTATCATTAGGAGTATCATTAGAAGTATCATTAGAAGTATCATTAGAAGTATCATTAGAAGTATCATCAGAAGTATCATTAGAAGTATCATTAGAAGTATCATTAGGAGTATCATTTGAAGTATCATTAGAAGTATCATTAGAAGTATCATCAGAAGTATCATTAGAAGTATCATCAGAAGTATCATCAGAAGTATCATTAGGAGTATCATTAGAAGTATCATTAGGAGTATCATTAGAAGTATCATTAGAAGTATCATTAGGAGTATCATTAGGAGTATCATCAGGAGTATCATTAGAAGTATCATTAGAAGTATCATTAGGAGTATCATTAGAAGTATCATTAGAAGTATCATTAGAAGTATCATCAGGAGTATCATTAGGAGTATCATTAGGAGTATCATTAGAAGTATCATTAGGAGTATCATTAGGAGTATCATTAGGAGTATCATTTGAAGTATCATTTGAAGTATCATTAGAAGTATCATTAGGAGTATCATTTGAAGTATCATTAGAAGTATCATTAGGAGTATCATTAGGAGTATCATTTGAAGTATCATTAGAAGTATCATTTGAAGTATCATTAGGAGTATCATTAGAAGTATCATTAGGAGTATCATTAGAAGTATCATTAGAAGTATCATTAGGAGTATCATTAGAAGTATCATTAGAAGTATCATTTGAAGTATCATTTGAAGTATCATTTGAAGTATCATTAGGAGTATCATTAGAAGTATCATTAGGAGTATCATTAGAAGTATCATTTGTAGTATCATTAGAAGTATCATTAGGAGTATCATTAGGAGTATCATTTGAAGTATCATTAGAAGTATCATTAGAAGTATCATTTGAAGTATCATTAGGAGTATCATTAGAAGTATCATTAGAAGTATCATTAGAAGTATCATTAGAAGTATCATTTGAAGTATCATTAGAAGTATCATTAGGAGTATCATTAGAAGTATCATTAGAAGTATCATTAAGAGTATCATTAGAAGTATCATTAGAAGTATCATTAGAAGTATCATTTGAAGTATCATTAGAAGTATCATTAGAAGTATCATTTGAAGTATCATTAGAAGTATCATTAGGAGTATCATTAGGAGTATCATTTGAAGTATCATTAGAAGTATCATTAGAAGTATCATTAGGAGTATCATTAGGAGTATCATTTGAAGTATCATTAGGAGTATCATTAGAAGTATCATTAGAAGTATCATTTGAAGTATCATTAGAAGTATCATTAGAAGTATCATTAGGAGTATCATTTGAAGTATCATTAGGAGTATCATTAGAAGTATCATTAGGAGTATCATTAGAAGTATCATTAGGAGTATCATTAGAAGTATCATTAAGAGTATCATTAGAAGTATCATTAGAAGTATCATTTGAAGTATCATTAGAAGTATCATTAGAAGTATCATTTGAAGTATCATTATGAGTATCATTAGGAGTATCATTTGAAGTATCATTAGAAGTATCATTAGAAGTATCATTAGGAGTATCATTAGGAGTATCATTTGAAGTATCATTAGGAGTATCATTAGAAGTATCATTAGAAGTATCATTTGAAGTATCATTAGAAGTATCATTAGAAGTATCATTAGGAGTATCATTTGAAGTATCATTAGGAGTATCATTAGAAGTATCATTAGGAGTATCATTAGAAGTATCATTAGGAGTATCATTAGGAGTATCATTAGGAGTATCATTTGAAGTATCATTAGAAGTATCATTAGGAGTATCATTAGAAGTATCATTAGGAGTATCATTAGAAGTATACAGAGTACTTCCTCATGTTCTGAGTACACAGTCGTAGTAAAAGTACTCAGTAAACTGTCACTTTGTGTTTTTTTTCAGGTCTGTGGTTCGATTCCCTTCAGTGAGACCAGAAACAGGATGTGACTTGTTTTAACCGCACACACACACACACACACACACACACACACACACCTGAACAAACAAAACTCTGAACACATGAATGAAGAACAGGAGCTGCTGTTCTGACATGACTGCTGCTGTTTATGTGGCTCTACAGGTGAGTGACCAGGTGTGTTTGGATGTGCTCAGGTGTGTGCAGGTGTGTGTACTCACAGGCAGGTACGGTGCAGTCTCTGGTGCTGTGGTAAAGCCGGTGGAAGTGTTTCCTGCACTTTGGGTTGAAGTAAAGAGGACCTGAGGACAGACGGACAAACGACGCTGTATAAAAATAAATATAAAAATATATAAATATAAATATACATATATAAATATAGAAACATATAAATATATAAATATAAATATAGCTAAATATAAAATCTATAAATATACATATATAAATATATAAACATATAAATATAAAAATATAAATATACCTAAATATAGAATATATAAATATAAATGTATAAATATAAAAATATAAACATATAAATATATAAATATACACAGTAGAGAACGGAACAGATGTACACACACACACAGTGTGAATGTACATATATATATATATATATATATATATATATATATATATATATATATATATATATATATATGTGTGTGTGTATATAGCCATACATGCTTGCACCTCACAGGTACTGCTTGTCATTGTCATTCTGTCAGGTGCGTTCCTACCTGTCAGGTGTTTGATGAACTTCTCCTTCTGCTGTGGATCTCTGGGACCTTCTGGAAGAAAAGCAAAGAACTGCACTTCAAAATAATGACATGACATTAAAGATGCTCAGCTGCTCAGCTCAGCTAGGAGCTTTTATTTTGACGGGCAACTTCAGATAGCAAATAAAAGCCTGTATGTAAATTTCATAATAAGTATGCCGAATGATTCCTAATCACTTCCTGTCTGCAGTGAAATCATCGACGATCAGAAAACTATCAGTGGATCTCTGAGAGACTGAAGCAAACACAAAAATACTGAGATTCTCAATGGAGTTCAGCAGCAACAGAATCCAGGGCTCCAGAAGATCAGAAGGTCTGAGACCAGAAACCAGTAGCCGGTCCTCCAAAGTGTCAGGGGAGCCATAGACTGGAGACCACAGTCCAGAATCCAGAAACCAGGGTCCAGGGGTCAGGGCCTCTATTTGAGGTGACAGAAACTTTCTTGTTGAGTGTCTGCCAACCAAAGCCAATGCAATATTTGCTGATTTTAGTGCTGGTCACATTAAACAGCCTCTGGTTCTGGGCCACAGTCACATGAGAGGACCTCTGTGAACAGTCCTGCAGTCTCTGGTGGTCCCTTAATATCCTGCATCATGAGGATCATCATGAGCGTCATTAATATTTAATCCGTGTGTGTGTGTGTGTGTGGATACGTTGAAGAGGACTCTAATGGAGTCACTGTAAATAAAGTGGACTTTGGTCCAAACAGAGAAGGCTTGCATCACCTCTGGAGCATTTCTGCCCCAAAATAAACCCTCAGGTTTATTATTAACAGTCCGGAACAATCCAGGACTGTGAGGACGGATCCAGGTCCTGGACTGAAGAACGGCTCCTGCTATCAATAATGAACATCTTCTGTACATTTAGATAACCACAACTAGAACTAGTAGAAGAAGCACTAGTAGTACTAGTAGTAGTTGTACTACTAGCAGTAGTAGTAGTCGTAGTACTGACCCAGTCCCTGGTGTGACCGCGTCTCTCCAGGTCCTGGGAGTCCTGTTGTCTCAGTCTTGGTCTTCAGGGACCAGTTACTCTGATCCAGGACCCTGCAGAGTCCAGAATCTACCAGCAGGACGAGGAGAGCCGACAAGACCAGGAGCTGCTGGAACCACATCGCTGCAGACCTGAAGGAGGGACTGACTGATCAATTGATTAACTGACTGATGGACTGATTGATCGATTGATTGACTGACTGATGGACTGATTGATCGATTGATTGACTGACTGATGGACTGATTGATCGATTGATTGACTGACTGATGGACTGATTGATCGATTGATTGACTGACTGATGGACTGATTGATCGATTGATTGACTGACTCTGATATTGGACTATAGAAATAAAATTGACTTGACTGTCACGGATTGACTGATTGATTTCTGACTCTGCTGGAAAAGTCATGTGATCATAACTGATAATTCACAACAATAATAATAATAATAATAATTAGGACCAACAGCATAAATAAATAAAACAACAGAAAATGCAACAAAAGTTGATTTTAAGAATCATGAGAAGATCAAACTAAATACAAAAGAAGAGTAAAATATTGTCAGATATGATATAATACTGAGAGGATGATCATGATTAGAATATTTTAATACCACTCTATTACTGTCTGATAACAATTATCATATTTTAATACTGTGTGACAATTTTTATTATAATACTTTAATACTGTGAGTATTTTCTGCTTTATTTGAACCAAATACCTGCTCAGTAACTCTGGATTCATGTTAGTAGTACCAGTACCAGTAGTAGTATCAGTAGTAATATCAGTAGTAGTAGTAGTAGTATCAGTAGTAGTATCAGTAGTAGTATCAGTAGTAGTATCAGTAGTAGTACCAGTACCAGTAGTAGTATCAGTAGTAGTATCAGTACCAGTACCAGTAGTAGTATCAGTAGTAATATCAGTAGTAGTAGTAGTAGTATCAGTAGTAGTAGTATCAGTACTAGTAAAGGTCTAAACTTTGCAGACTGGACTGTTCGCTGTCTGAAAAGTAAAGCGGTCTTCAGGGTCACCTGTCAGCGGCTCAGCGCTCCTCTGCTCCCCGCAGCTCCGCTCACTGATCCCGGCTCTTCTTCCCCACTGGTCCCGCTGCTGCTCTGCTTCTTCTTCTTCTTCTTCTTCTCCTCTGGTTCTTCTGGTTCCTCTGGTTCGGGTTTTATTATCCCGGGTTACTCTCGATACGAGCTGCGTGCTGAGCGCCGGAACATGTCATGATCAGATCGGCTGGTGGAGAAACACCTTCATCATCTTCAACATCATCATCAGCTTCATCTTCTTCAGTCCTTCCAGCTGATGCTGATCCACCAGCCTCTGCGGACCTGAAGGAAGACTTCCCGCTGATAAAGCTGGAGGAGGAGAGGAGGAGGAGGGGAGAGAGAGAGAGAGAGAGAGAGAGACAGGAGGAGGAGAGAGAGGAGAAGAGGAGGTGAAAGAGAGGAGAGAAACAGAGAGAGAGAGGAGGGGGAGGAGAGAGAGGAGAGAGAGGTGGAGAGAGAGAGAGAGAGGAGAAGAGGAGGTGAAAAAGAGAAGAGAAACAGAGAGAGAGGAGGAGGAGAGAGAGAGGAGAGAGAGGTGGAGAGGAGAGAGACAGGAGGAGGAGGAGGAGAGAGAGGAGAAGAGGAGGTGAAAGAGGAGAGAAACAGAGAGAGAGGAGGAGGTCTGCAGTGGTCAGGATCTATCAAAAGTGGTCCAAGGAAGGACCAGTGGAGAACCAGAGACAGGGTCATGAGAGGACAAGGACCTGGTCCTGGTGGTCTGGTCCAGCAGACCAGAGGAGTTAATGCTGCTGAAGACAGAAAGGAGTCAGGAGGAGGTGATGATGATCAGTGGATGTTCATGCAGGTTCCTCTGAGTCCAGAACCTGAATGTCCTGAAGACCACTTTAAAGAGGGACCTCCATAAAAAAATCATCTTTAAAGACATACCTTGGGTCCCGCCAGAACTTCTGGATCCTTCTCAGGAACTCACTAAATCCCCCTGGAACCTGGAGAACCACCTGCTGGACTGGTCTCACGGAGAACCCAAACCTTCTCAACGGACATGTTAACGTTTAACTGAGCCAAAATAAAGGTCTCCAGAGGACCAGTATGCAAACACTTCCCCTACTTTTACACCTTGCCACACCTGTCAGCCAATCACTGAGCAGCGTGGGCGTGGCCTGATGTTTCACCTTTAAAGGAAGATAAAAGGTGTTGATCAGAGAAAACCAAACAGACTGAAAGCTTCTGGTCTGTTATCATTCCTCTGTTACCACGGCGACACACACACACACACACACACACACACTTCATGTGATTGGCTGGAACGGCAACAACAACACCAGGTGTGTTCAGGTGCGCTCGTTATCCTCCTAAAATAAGATTTCATAACAAGACAACAATGACAGCACTTTGCCTGTTAGCCGTTAGCATCCGTCTGATTAGCTGCACTAGCATTAGCTTAGCTCGTAGCTGCTACCTCAAACAGGAAGTACTTTCCTGATATTTTACTTCACAAGGTGCATGCTGGCTTTGATGTTTCCACTCAGCTGTCTGGGAGTTTTTCAAAATAAAACCAGCTCCCTGCGTGCAGCATGAAGCAGGAAGCTGCTGCTGAAGGGAAAAGCAGCTACATGATGTAGCGCTGTCAGCTCTGAAGGGATGTCAGGTTTGAACTCTGGACCTCGTGGTTTCCGTCCTCGGATCTGAAGCTAACCGGCGTGCAGCCGCTCACTCGGCCTTGTTGCCGACGGCTTCGTTTGTCCTGATTTCAGAGCTCATTAATGCCACGTCTCGTGTCTCGCTTTTCTGAATTTAGAGGCCAAAACTTCATGACAATAACAAGCGCTCCAAATGCTGTGGTTCCTCCAGGATACTGGTCCTCATAATGCAGATGTTTGCTCATCTGACCTCTTCGGCTGCTCCTCATCAACAGCTCCGGGCCGTTCCACCAACAATGGCCTCGCTTGTTCTCGCTGTGACATTAATTTATTAATTTATGACAAATCTGCTGAAGGAATGCAAAACCAATGTGAGCGGTAGCAGTGTCTGCAGCACCTAGTCCTCAAACCACAATGTTCTCACTGAGAACCTTTAAATGTCATCTGGGTTCTTGAAAAGCCTCTGGAACACTTGGTAACCGGTCAAGAACTTGTGGACTAGTTTCCTAAAAGATCCCCAAAACCTCCTCAAAGACCCCAGGAATCACCTCATTCACTTCCTGCAGAACATCTTCAGAACCTCTGGATCATCCCCACAGACATCTGGAACTTCTTCAAGAACCCTTCATCACTTCTGAAGAACATTTAGGAACTCCTCCTAGGACCTCTGGGATATCCACTAGAACCTTATAAGCCTTTTTAAAGACCACAGTTTCTTTAAGTTCACCTGGAACCACAACAGACCCTTCAAGACCCCCTGAGGAACCTCCTTTCAGAACCATTTGAACCTGCAGAGAGTGATCTTCCTGCAGAACCACAGTGGATCCACAGCACCACCCAGTGGTCAAAGGCTCTAACTGCACCTTGACAGACTGTCAGACTGGAGAACACCTGTGGAGAACACCTGTTGGAGAACACCTGTTGGAGAACACCTGTTGGAGAAAACCTGAACAATAATACCTGGTTAAGAACACCTGTTGGAGAAAACCTGAACAATAATACCTGGTTAAGAACACCTGTTGGCGAACACCTGAACAATAATACCTGATTAAGAACACCTGTTGGGAACACCTGAACAATAATACCTGGTTAAGAACACCTGTTGGAGAACACCTGAACAATAATACCTGGTTAAGAACACCTGTTGGAGAACACCTGAACAATAATACCTGGTTGGAGAACACCTGAACAATAATACCTGATTAAGAACACCTGTTGGAGAACACCTGAACAATAATACCTGGTTAAGAACACCTGTTGGGAACACCTGAACAATAATACCAGATTAAGAACACCTGTTGGGAACACCTGAACAATAATACCTGGTTAAGAACACCTGTTGGAGAACACCTGAACAATAATACCTGATTAAGAACACCTGTTGGAGAACACCTGAACAATAATACCTGATTAAGAACACCTGTTGGAGAACACCTGAACAATAATACCTGGTTAAGAACACCTGTTGGAGAACACCTGAACAATAATACCTGATTAAGAACACCTGTTGGAGAACACCTGAACAATAATACCTGGTTAAGAACACCTGTTGGGAACACCTGAACAATAATACCAGATTAAGAACACCTGTTGGGAACACCTGAACAATAATACCTGGTTAAGAACACCTGTTGGAGAACACCTGAACAATAATACCTGGTTAAGAACACCTGTTGGAGAACACCTGAACAATAATACCTGGTTAAGAACACCTGTTGGAGAACACCTGAACAATAATACCTGGTTAAGAACACCTGTTGGAGAACACCTGAACAATAATACCTGGTTAAGAACACCTGTTGGAGAACACCTGAACAATAATACCTGGTTAAGAACACCTGTTGGAGAACACCTGAACAATAATACCTGGTTAAGAACACCTGAACAATAATACCTGGTTAAGAACACCTGAACAATAATACCTGGTTAAGAACACCTGTTGGAGAACACCTGAACAATAATACCTGATTAAGAACACCTGTTGGAGAACACCTGAACAATAATACCTGGTTAAGAACACCTGTTGGGAACACCTGAACAATAATACCTGGTTAAGAACACCTGTTGGAGAACACCTGAACAATAATACCTGGTTAAGAACACCTGTTGGAGAACACCTGAACAATAATACCTGGTTAAGAACACCTGCTGGAGAACACCTGAACAATAATACCTGGTTAAGAACACCTGTTGGAGAACACCTGAACAATAATACCTGGTTAAGAACACCTGAACAATAATACCTGGTTAAGAACACCTGTTGGAGAACACCTGGTACTAAGCACTTCAGTTACTAGTCATTAAAGTCCTCAGTATGTGTGTACTTCTAGTGTACTGATGGTAAAGGCTCTCAGTACTTCTTGATTCTTCTCTCAGGCGATAGAATGTTTCCAATCAATCAATGAGTGTAAATTAACATTTTCTCTGAATTAATGGATTAAACAGAGAAGATAATAAGGATTATAATAACTATGAGAAATCTACACTGTTTACAGAAACAAACATGAGTTCTATTTATAAATCCTCTTAAACTTTGACGTTAAGTCAAAAGAAGCAAAATAAGAAGAAGAATTTAAAAAATCATCAGCAGATTCCATCCCTAAAATCAATTTAATGTAGCAAAAAAAAATCAATTCAGATTTGATTCATGGAGGAACGACAGAGGCTGAAAACACATGTAACGCCTTCTTTTCCTAAACCTACCCAATTTCTGCTCAGAGCTACTGAACTGCTGTTTTATTAGTATTCATAGTACTACATCAGGATTATTGTCACATTCACTCAAGAAACAAAAACAGATTTGTCTGTTGAGATGAGGAGAAGGAGATGACAGAACAACATTTAAATCAAATATGGAAAAAAAAAAGTTCAGTAGCTTTGTGGCTCATCTGAGGCTGCTAGATATGATTATTTATTCATGTGCTTCACTTCAGTTAATCATTCAGTTCGGTCCAGTCCAGTTCTATTCAGTCCAGGTCTCTGAGGTCTCCATGCTGTTTGTCAGGTTTCTGGATCTGAAGAAGCATCGAGATGACCATCATGAGATCTCCACTGACCTTTGACCTGATTCTCCTTCAGTTCCCGGAGACTGGAAAAAACGTCATCGTCTCCGTCCTCCTCCTCACTTCCTCCTTCAAAGATGGCCGTCATGGGGGTGGCACGGAGGCGGCAGCGAGCTGCAAAGCGCCGGCTGGAGGAACAGGGAGGAGTGAGGGCTCGAGGTCGCATGGAGGAGGAGGAGAGGAAGAGGAAATGAGAGGAGGTGGAGCAGGAGGTGAGGAGGAGTTGACTCTGCGGCAGATCTCTTTGCCTCCAACCAAACCCAATCATGGAGAAGTTCTGGCTGCACGGTGCGTCCAGAGTCAGGTGGTTAAAGTGACATGGTTCCGAAACGCCCGGGGGTTCGTGCTGAGGTTGGAGTGGCGACGACGGCGGCGCCGGCGGACCATGGAGGTCAGTGGAAGTTGCCGGAGCAACAAGCTTACAAAGACGCTCAACAGCAGAGACCCGAGAAGATGAATCCAACCGACTGCCCTTCTTCAGCAGAAGAGCCTTAAAGCGCTCGCTTCTGGCTGACCTTTGACCTCTGAGGGCTGCAGGAGGCCGAGTCAGGCCGAATGGGAGGTCAGTGGGGGTGACCAGAGGGGAGGATGAGGAGAAGGAGGTGCAATGTCTGTCATCTTCTGAATCTCTTCTTCCAAACATCTTCCTCTTCGACCTGAGACAAAAAAAAAGTCACATTCAGGAAAAGCCTCGATTCCACCGGCTGAGCAGGACACTTCAAAATAAGAGTCTAAGCAGAAGCAGGAAGGACTCGAGAGGAAGCTCCAACTAGGACAGAAGAAAGGGTAACAGGAAACTAGACAAGCTAGGGAACAAGAAAGGTGACGAGCTAGGGAACGAAGACAGGAATAGGGAATTTCCTACAAAGGAAACAGGACTGCTGATTCTAGATCTGGATCCAGTGATCGTTACCTTGATTCGGACCCTGCCTGCTCACGCTGTGCCTTCCCATACTGCACTGCTCCACAGGGGCAAACAGAGGAACCAAGCAGATGGATGAGAATGTGGTCGACGGGTCGGTTTGGTCTAGACAGGGTTCAGTGGACGTCCCTACCTGTGAATGACAGCGAACAGATCCTCTGTAGTCCGAGGTCGACCGGCAACCAACATCTGATCCGCTGAAATGTTGACGAAAACGTTGGCTAAGAAACAAAGGGAGAATAAACGTGTGAGAAAATACAGGAATAAAAGACTAAATAGAATAGAAAAAGAAAAGATCCTGAACTGTCCAAACCCTCCAGACTGCTCTGCTCTGGATCCTGACTCCTTTCTATCTTCAGCAGCATGAACTCCTCTGCTCTGTTGGATCAGACCACCAGCACCAGACCTGCATCAGTGATCCTTGTCCTCTCATGACCCTGTCTCTGGTTCTCCACTGGTCCTTCCTTGGACCACTTTTGATAGACCCTGACCACTGCAGACCAGGAACAGACCAGCAGAGCTCTGATCCAGTCCTCTAGACATCACTGTTTGCTTCTTGGTGTCAAACTCCTGAAAAATCCTGATCCTGCTTCTAACATCAACTCTGAGGACTAAATGTTCATCTGATGAGGAGATGATCAGTGATGTTCACTTCACCTGACAGTGGTGTGTTTTTTTAATTTACTTTATATTTTCACATTTTTTTATTTATTTCACTTCATATTTCTTCATTTTTTTATTTACTCACTTCCTTTAAATTTCCACTCACCTTGTGGAGGTCCTCTGGCCTCTTCCTCCACCTCCCTCCTCCTGTCTGCCTCCTCGCTCCTTGTCTCCTTCTCCTCCTCCTCCTGGATCAGGAGGTCAGGAAGTGACAGCTCCCCCTGCAGGCTGTCCGCAGAAAGCACACTGCTGAGGGAGAACCTGCTTTGACCAATCAGCGCACAGGAGCTTTCTGAGTCACTGGTGTCTTGATCACATGATGCCTTCGGCCTCGTTAGTGTCGCTCTCTCTTGTTCATCTCCAGATGAGGAGTATGATGATGATGATGATGAAGAGGAGGGGGAGGGCTCCATGGTTGATGACATCATCAGCAGTTGCCCACCTGCCCTCCTCTTCCTTACTTTGTCCTTTGTCCTCCTCCTCCTCATCATCATCATGGATGTCTTCAGCCCCCTGTCTTCCTCCTTCTCGTCTTCCTCTTCATCTTCATCTTCATCCAGTGATGACCTCATCATCTCATGAAAACTTTTCTCATCCTGGAGTCTTGTCTTGATGATCCAGGGGTCTGCTGGACCCATCTGGTTGGAAGCAGCTCTATGTAGTTCTGAGTTTCTGAAGGCTCTCCCCCAGGTTCCTGAGGAACCACAGTTCTCAAAAATACTCATGGTATCATCGATAGTCCCGGTCTCTGTGATCCCCATGATCCCTGAAGGGCCACGGCTCCCATAGACGGCTCCCATGGTCCCTTTGGTGCGACTGGTCTCCAAGGTCCCCCATTTTCCTGAGGAACCATAATTCTCCAAGGTAGCCATGGTGCTGTTTGAAGTGTTAGCACCCATAGAACCTGAAATGCCGGCAACCTCCAGGGTCTCTTTGGATCCGGTATGTTTGGTGGTTTTGAGTGAAGTCAACGACAGATCCGGCTTCTTGTGCAAAATCGGTGGCTTGTGCCTCTGAGGGGAGCTGCCAGGTGAGTGTGCAGAGACAGGTGTGGTGTTTACAGGTGAAGCAGCAGCATCGACTGAGTGTGCAGGAGGAGCTGATTGGCTGTTGAGCCCAGTAGGAGGTGCTGTCATTGGTCCAGTGCTCCTCCGGCCACCTGGTCCTCGTCTGGCCTCGGGGGACGCCATGAGACCAAGGATACAAAGCTCTGGCTTCTTTGGCAGGGTCGGCTTCACTGGGGACCGCAGATTCCTCAAAGCTGTTTCCTGTTTCTCGGCCGGCTCAATTAGCTTAGCATCAATTAGCGTAGCATTCATGTCTGAATCTTTTGTCTCTTGTTCAGTGTACAGGATGTCTTGACGTGTCTTGCTAGCTGGGCTCGCAACAATGCTTTGTGGACTCTTAAGATTAGCAAAAGACAACTCATCATTGGGTATCTTCACATCATTTTTTGTTAGGTTGTGTCCAGGTTGCATTGAATTGATTGGGCTGTGAAGGTTAGCATCGTCCATTATAGTTATGTTAGCTTCATTGCTACGTGTATCACAGCTAGCATTTAGCTTATCATCAGTGCCATTAAGGTCAGCATGAGCCAGCGTGTCACAGCCTGGATGAGCTTCTTGGATTGGCAGATCATGGCTAGTATTAGCATGGTTAGCATCAACTTGACTATGGAACATGGCATTGGCTAGCATGACGCTAGTGAGCGTATCTTTCTGGATCTTGATGGAGCGAAGCTTGACATCCTGCAAAGCCTGGGCAGTGACCAGGGGGAGGGAGGTGTGCAGAGGAGGAAGAGGAGGAGGTGGTGGAGGAGGAGGGAGGTCAGCAACTGGCATTTCTGAGAGTTCAGAAGAAGATGGAGGTGTTGGGGGAGGAGGAAGGTCTACCAAAGCATGATGGGAGGTCTGCCTGATGGCATAGGAGTAGGGAGGAGGAGGCCGAGAGGGAGGAGGAAGAGGAGGAGGAGTGGGGAGGGTGAAAGGTGGTGGAGGAGGAGGAGATGAAGGTGGTGGACGGCACTTGCGAATGGGGGAGTAGAAAACAGGAGGCAAAGGAGAGGAAGACTGTGGCAGTGGAGGAGGAGGGGGGAGAGGATACTTGGAGGAGGTGTCTGAGGACGTGCAAGAAGAGAGGGAGGACGTGGAGGAAAACGAGGAGGAGAGAGAGGAGAAGAGCGATGACTTCCTCTCTGGCACCGGTGGCTTTGGCCTCCCTTCGACCCGAGACATTCTCCTGGGAATCGAGGAGGTGACAAGAGACAGAGGAGAGGAGGACGGGTGGAGGGAGAAGACTCCTGGACCAGGAGTGAGAGGGGAGGACGGGGAGAGGGGGGAAGACAAAGGAGTGCCAAGAGTTGGGGTATTAGACTGGCTGGAGTAGCCGCTGGAGGGCGAGGTGAGGCGCTGAAGCCCAGGCATGGAGGAGGCAGCTGGTTGAGGGTTGGGGCTAATTCCAAGCACCTCCTCCTCTGAGTCTGGAGACCCAGGAGTGATGACATGGAGGTGCTCAGTGGAGGTAGCCGTCTGGCAGTCCTGGTTTAAAGGTTCAAAGGTCGTGACGGTCCCACAGTTCAAGCCACTTGGGCGTCTCTTGGTGTCGCTCCGGGGCACCCAGGGGTCGTGGAAGGTCTGGGGAGACGAAGTGGTGTGCTCCACACGTGGGCTCCGCTCTGGACAGGGGCTGGAGGAGGAGCGGGACGGTTTGCTAAGACCCTGCCGGCGCCTCAAAGAGTCAGAGCGCAGTGGTGGTGGCGGCGGACGCTTTGACTTGCGGAGGGAGATGCTGCGGGCTATACTTCGTGAGGAGGAGCAGGAGGAGGTGCTGGCCTTCCTTTTGTCCTGGTTCAACAAGGGAGAGGAGATGATTTCCTCTGAACACCGAGAGGGAGTAGAGCGACCAGAGGAAAGCAGGGGATCACAGTTCCAGCCTTCCCCAGAGACACATCTCATCTCCTGGGTGATGCTGTTCCAGTCGCCCCCGGTCTGGCTGCTGCTGTGGACACTGGAGCTAGAGGAGAGGGGCTGGTAGCTCCACACCTCCCCATCGTAGGAGCACTGGGTGGGGGGGTTCTGGTCATCCAGAGCCTGGTAACTAAAGTCTGCAATGGAGGAAGAGGATAGGTAGTGGGAGGAGGAAGGCGAACTGCAACGCTGGGCAGCCTCGTTCAGGGGCTGATCACTGTGGTAGGACCACTCTGACTGTAGGGCATGGCTGCTGGGGAGGGAGGAGTGCACCGGGGAGGAAGGAAAGGAAGGGGAGGATGAGGAGGAAGGAGATTGAGGGAGGACTCTGGCTGTGGGGTCAAAGGGCAGCAGAGGATGGAGGTCGCTGGGGAAACCTTGAGGATCCTGTGATTGGAGAACAGGAAGAGGAAATTACTTTAAATTATTGATTTACTTGTGACAAAGATTTCCCCTAAACTGACCTGGCAACCAGGCGAGGAAGCACTGAGTTTCCAGCTGGAAGAAGTGTTTGCCAGACGGGGGAGGTGGTGGACCTCTGGGAAGGACAAGTCGACTGGCGGGGAAGACGTAAGGGAGGCCATGAGACTGGACAGCCCCCTTCCTCTTGGGGCTCGGATCCTCCTCACTGATGACTGGACCTCCTCCTTCTTTTGGTGAGTTGAGTTGCAGGAAGAGGAGGAGGAGGGTCGGCCTACGGTGGAGAACTGACCTGGAAGAACCAGAGACACCAAAGGCGAGTCTGGAGAGACACAGGAACAGAGACAATGAAGATAAAGAAGACTACTGAAATGAAAGGTGAGTGTGCCTCATACCTGGGTGCTGGCTGACATCATTGGGTATCCCAGTGACCGTTTTGCGGCGGCTCAGGTTGCGGTGTCGCTGCGGTAACGAGTCAGTGTAGGAAACCACTTTTCGAAAACTGGCCTGACGATCGAAACTCTCTCCTGAGGCGCAAACATGTAGGAAAACACAACATCCTGTCAGTTTGATGGGTCACAGTTTTCAGTCTGGATCACAGACCAAGTCCAGAGTAAAACCCCAAAATAAAATCAGAGTCAAGTCCCAGGTTCAAGTTTTAAATCTGAGGGACACTCCAAGTCACAGTCATTCAGGAAGGGAGTCCTGAATGACTGTGACTTGGACACCAAGTTAAATTTCAAGAATAAATTGAATCTCAAGTCCGGATTCTGAGGTGATGCTTGGGTCTGAGTTTAGAGTCCAGTTTCTAGTCCAGTCCACTTTCTAGTCCCACTTTCGAGACTGAACCTGTATTTGACCAACCTGTTATGTTGATTGGAACTATATCTGCTGGGACCGCCTCCGCCTGCTGCCTCATCCTTTCCTCCGGTGTTGGAAGCCGAAGGTTCGGCTCCGGCTCCACATCCACTGGCGGCTCGTCGGCAGGGCCGAAGACATCCCAACAGGAGGTGCCATGGACCGAGTTGAGGACCAGCGGGGTCAGAGGTCGAGGGTTGTTCGGGATGAATTGCTCGTCTTCATCTGAGAAAGCCGAGGACTGAGGAGGACACAACATTTGTTTAGCTAGATGGAGTCTAGTATAATTTAGTTTAGTCTAATCCAGCCTGGCCTACTTTGGTCTGCTCTAGTCCACTTTAGTCTGCTCTAGTGTACTTTAGTCTAGTCTAGTCTGGTCTACTTTGATCCAGTTTGGTCCAGCTTTACCTTTCTCCTCCAAACAGAAATCTTGAAACAAACTGAAAAGCAAGACTGAGACAGGAAGTCCAGGAACCTGGACCTCTGAGGAACGAAGACCCAGAAGAGACCAGAGACACAAGAGGATCAGAGCAAGAACCAGAGGAACCAGAGGAACCAGAGAAACCAGTGAGAGACGGATAAGACAGACAGTATAATGGTACAATCACTGAGTACTGCATGACAGTAATACTAGTATTGACTTAGTAAAGCAGTAAGATGTTGGTTTGCTGGTCAAACTGAAGTGGTACTTTTACAGCAGAGGTTTTCAAAGCAGTAAAACACAGTATTACTACATTTACCATAGTAAGGTTTGGAATGCAGTACTTTTATTTGAGAGGAGCACTGTTAGTGCGGTATTAGTACTTTTACTCCAGTAAGGTTTGGAATGCAGTACTTTTATTTGAGAGGAGCACTGTTAGTGCGGTATTAGTACTTTTACTCCAGTAAGGTTTGGAATGCAGTACTTTTTCCCCTCTAGTGTGGTATTACTACTCATACTGCAGTAAAAGACTGTAGTACTTCCTTCACCACTGCATTGTACTGCAGTACGTCATATGACCATGCTGTGTGTGTGTGTTGGCTGCAGCCTCATTCATATTCATGAGCCAACTCTGTCTCCATGGTAACGTCATGTGTGTCACTCACCATCCTGCTGCGTCTGGTCCTCCACCCTCTGCCTGCTGCGCTGCTCTCTGATTGGTCGAGACCAGAGGGGGCAGGGCCAGGCGGGCCAGAGACATGCTGAGTCAGCGCTGCGCACACGCACACACACGCACACACACGCACACACACAGATTAAGCAAAGAAGACTCATAAATCAGTTGATAATGAATGTTTTCATAATTTTGGACAGAAAGTACCTCAACAACAGATGCTTATTATGGTATGTATCAGGTAATGTGCAGTAAATGAATACAGGAGCTGAGCTCATAATGCTGAGTATTCTAATCAGTCAGTCAATCAATCAATCTATCAATAGGTGTAAATCCAGCAGTGGAGACCGTAAAGCAGTCCTTTGTCTGGAGCACTGCAGAGTGTGTGTGAGTGTGTGTGTGTACACACTCTGCGTCGCAGTGATCAATAATCACATTTATCAATTCGATTAGAAAAACTCACCAAAATAAGAGCTTTTAAAAACATCCAGTGATCTGCAGTAAAACAGCTTCCTGACTCTCGTTAAAAGTGGAAATAATATTGAATACAGTATCGAGAATAATAAATACATGTTTGTGATGTCACTGTCTGTGGAGTGGGTTTCCATGACAACGTTCCCAATAAAAATAAAAAAAAGCTTATTTACAGCTTCCTACCACAGGAGCAAAACAAAGACGTAATGATGTCTGTCTGATATCGGAGGAGGGATCACCTGAGATCTCTGCTGACCTCTGACCTCGCACATCGTCGGCGCTGCCGGATCGTCTTTTGGCGGCGACGAAGAGCAGACCCTGCTGGGACTTCTGGGTAGTGTAGTGAACGGACCACTTCCTGTCCTGGTCCCCTGCTGCAGAGAAAGAGACAGACCGGTTCAGGGCTTTTATTGTGAAGGGGCAGCTGTGGCAGTTTGAAGTTGATTTTAGAATCACTTCATTTCTTTTCATTTCATGAATACTTCTTAATTATTTAATGACGTTGTCATTATTATTTTTAATTACTGAATTATCCTTCGAATCGTTTTCTTCTACTTTGGATCTCTACGGTGTCTCATAATAATGCTTCATGTGATGGTGTCACATGAATGATTTTAGGAGCGTAGCATCAGTTAGCAAGTTAGCATCATGTTTTTTTAAACCTGGATCAGGACTGATCTCATTCAAAACCTGATCCTGAAATACTGAAGGAATCACTGAAGAGGGTCCTGGAGGTGGGTCCAGAGATACTCAAGAAGCTTCCAGGAGCCCTTGAAAGCTCAAACAGTCATTGAGGTGGTTCCCAAGGTCCCTGGGAAGGTCTGGTAGTTCTGTAGTACAGACCTGGGTCCTTGGTGAGCTCAAAGAGCAACAAGAGGTGCTTGAGGGGGTCCAGGATCATTGATAAGTTATTAGAGGTGTCCATGAAGATACTACAGGTGCTTGAGAAGACACACAAGGTCCTGGAGGATCATCAGAGGTCCTTGAGTCCTGGAGGAGGTTCCACAGAGAACAACAGGTCCTTGAAAAGGTTTATAGAGATTTTTGAATAGACTCCAAGGCAGAAAGTCGTGCTGGAGAAGCCTTGAATGGTCCTTGAGGTCCACTGAGGGGGGGTCATAAGGACCTTGAGGAGAGCCCTGGAGTCAGTTACCTGTACTGTTGCTACGGTTACCTGCAGGTTAACGCACCTTGAGCACTGATTTAGAACCTGACAGCCAATCAGAGAGCAGCATGCTCTCTCCCAGTACAGCCCAGTTAAACCAGTCACACTCACCTCTGGTCCTGTGCAGGTACTTCAGGACGGATTTGATCGCCGCTCCGATCAGAACCATGACGACGCCTCACACACACACACACAGACAGGCGTCGTCACGGCGACCAGAGGCTGCAGCAGCAGCAGTGATGCAGCTCGACTCGCTGCGACGCCGCCTCTGATTCTCTCTCTCTCTGTGTGTGTGTGTGTGTCTCTCTCTCTGTCTCTCTGTTCTCTCTCTCTGTCTCTCTCTCTGTTTTCTCTCTCTCTGTTCTCTCTCTCTGTCTCTCTCTCTCTGTCTCTCTCTGTTTTCTCTCTCTCTCTCTCTCTGTCTCTCTGTTCTCTCTCTCTGTCTCTCTGTTCTCTCTCTCTGTCTCTCTGTTCTCTCTCTCTCTCTCTCTCTCTCCGTCCTTCCTGTGCGTCACCAGGTGATGAAGGTTACCTTAAAATGCTGCATTAACACTCTGAGGATGGAGGAGGAGGAGTTTCTGGGTTTTCAGCTTTGTGACGACCGAGCTGAGTCCTGGAGGATCTAAGGGTGTTTGAGAAACAGCAACAGATCATTGAAGGACATCCTTGAGCACGTCCCCAGGTGTTTAAGAGCCCTCTTAAGCCTTTAAGGTGGTTCCACAGGTCCTGGATCAGGTCCTTGGGGACACCCAAAAGGTCCCTGGAAAAGTGCTGATAAGGTGTTGTTGCTATGGCTACCAGCGTTCACCTGACATCCAATCAGATGTCTGTGCCTGATGAGGTCATCTTCACCTGTAAAATCTGCGTGAATATCCAGATGTGCTAACGGCTGACCACCTTCATCACCAGTCTAACTGGGACAGGACCAGTCCAGAAAGTGGGCCAGCTAACTGGGCCAGTGGAGCTGCTCATTACTCTGTCCGTTAATTAGTTCCACTAATTAGACAGGAAGTAGGACACAGTCCTTTAGAAACTACAGATGGACCAATGAGCGGGGTAAGCTAACAGGCGAAGCTAACAGGCAGGTGATACAAATGGATGGGTGAAGCTAACTGGAGACGCTAACAGACAGCTGAAGCTAACAGATTGTGAAGCTAACAGGTAGCAGCTGTTGCATGTTAAAGCCTGTTCATCTGCTATTAGCCTAGCATATGGCGCAGCAGCTAATCCCTGCTCACACACTCAGGAGTTATTTAAGGAATGTGTGTGTTTCTGTTTGGGACCACTCAGGACTACAGAGAACCAAACCAGACTACCTGAGACCACTCGGGACTACAGAGAACCAAACCAGACCACCTGAGACCACTCAGGACTACAGAGAACCAAACCAGACCACCTGGGACCACTCAGGACTACAGAGAACCAAACCAGACTACCTGAGACCACTCGGGACTACAGAGAACCAAACCAGACCACCTGGGACCACTCGGGACTACAGAGAACCAAACCAGACCACCTGAGACCACTCAGGACTACAGAGAACCAAACCAGACCACCTGGGACCACTCGGGACTACAGAGAACCAAACCAGACCACCTGGGACCACTCGGGACTACAGAGAACCAAACCAGACCACCTGAGACCACTCGGGACTACGGCGAACCAAACCAGACCACCTGGGACCACTCGGGACTACAGAGAACCAAACCAGACCACCTGAGACCACTCGGGACTACAGAGAACCAAACCAGACCACCTGAGACCACTCGGGACTACAGAGAACCAAACCAGACCACCTGGGACCACTCGGGACTACGGCGAACCAAACCAGACCACCTGGGACCACTCGGGACTACAGAGAACCAAACCAGACCACCTGGGACCACTTGGGACTACAGAGAACCAAACCAGACCACCTGAGACCACTCGGGACTACGGCGAACCAAACCAGACCACCTGGGACCACTCGGGACTACAGAGAACCAAACCAGACCACCTGGGACCACTCGGGACTACAGAGAACCAAACCAGACCACCTGAGACCACTCGGGACTACAGAGAACCAAACCAGACCACCTGAGACCACTCAGGACTACAGAGAACCAAACCAGACCACCTGGGACCACTCGGGACTACAGAGAACCAAACCAGACCACCTGGGACCACTCAGGACTACAGAGAACCAAACCAGACCACCTGAGACCACTCGGGACTACAGAGAACCAAACCAGACCACCTGGGACCACTCAGGACTACAGAGAACCAAACCAGACCACCTGAGACCACTCGGGACTACAGAGAACCAAACCAGACCACCTGAGACCACTCGGGACTACAGAGAACCAAACCAGACCACCTGGGACCACCCGGGACTACGGCGAACCAAACCAGACCACCTGAGACCACTCGGGACTACAGAGAACCAAACCAGACTACCTGGGACCACTCGGGACTACGGCGAACCAAACCAGACCACCTGGGACCACTCGGGACTACACAGAACCAAACCAGACCACCTGGGACCACTCGGGACTACGGAGAACCAAACCAGACCACCTGGGACCACTCGGGACTACACAGAACCAAACCAGACCACCTGGGACCACTCGGGACTACGGAGAACCAAACCAGACCACCTGGGACCACTCGGGACTACGGAGAACCAAACCAGACCACCTGGGACCACTCGGGACTACGGCGAACCAAAACAGACCACCTGGGACCACTCTGGACTACAGAGAAACAAACCAGACCACCTGGGACCACTTGGGACTACGGAGAAATAAACCAGACCACCTGGGACCACTCGGGACTACGGAGAAACAAACCAGACCACCTGGGACCACTCGGGACTACGGAGAAATAAACCAGACCACCTGGGACCACTCGGGACTACGGAGAAATAAACCAGACCACCTGGGACCACTCGGGACCAGGTGGCAAAGCTAGCAAAGACCACATGAGGAAAACCTCACTGGGATCTTTTAGGACTACATTCAGGGCCAAAGAGGGCTAAACCAGACTAGGGAAGGATCATCTAAGTACAAGAAGACACAAATCAGCTTTGTAACTCCAGAGAGTCCACTTGGGACTTGTGGAACCATTCAGAGCCAGAAAAAGCCAAACCAGACTGAAACATTTGGGTCTTTCGGAGCCCAGCAGAGATTTCCAGACCACCTGGAACCACTGAGAGAAAAGAGAACCATCAGGACCAAAGACAACCAAACCAATCAAGAGTGGAACTGGACCAACGAGGACCAAGTTGTGGACCAAACAAGCACCACTGAGGCAGATCCAAACTGGGACCAGTCAGGACCTAAAAAGAGCCATAGTGTGCTAAAGAGGGTCATTCCAGACTAGTTGGAGCATCAGTTCAGTACTATTACCCAGAAACCCCTGCAGTACCTCTGTGTAGAAGGGGAGTGGCCTGAGTGGCCTCCAGGTGGGGGTTCTTCCCTCGTTGGGGTCTGAAGCAGAAGATCCTGCGCCTCCTGCTGGGTCGGTACCGGTACTGCGGCGGCACCTCCGGCTCCCTGGGGGGAGGTGGGGTTCTGAAGGGGGAGGGGAGGGGCAGGGCGTACCCGGGGCGGGGCTCCGGGGTGGGGGGACAGGAACCAGTTCTGCTCCGCTGGGCGAGGACAGGGTAGGTGGAACAGGGTGCCTGAAGGGGGGGTTTCCCAGGAGCCTCTGGGGCGAGGAAGAGTTTCCCATGAGCCTCTGGGGTAACAGAGGGGTGGATGTGGGGGCGTGGCTGGCGGCGGTACCAGGGGCTGTTGCCTGGATACTGAAGGTGCGGTGGGAGGGGCTTTTTGTCACCTGACAGCGTCCCCGGCCGCCCCGCGCTCAGGCCCAGGATGGCGTCGTGGTGCTGGTGCATTTTGGCGCTGAGAAGACGGCGGCGCAGGCTGCCCTCGGTCTTCGGCTGCAGGGCGGCCATCTTGCGTGGAAGCAGCTCATCGCGATCTTCGGCGGGACCGCCGCTCCAACACTGCGACCCGGCGCCAGGCCCCGCCCCCTCCCCACCCAGACACTCCACGTAGGAAATCATCCCGTCCTGATGTCTGGCCTCAGGGCAGATCACATGATGACCGCCTCTTCACAATAAGAGCCCCATCCAATTTCAACCCCTCCATCATAAAAGCCCCTTTTTTCTTAACAGTACAAGTCAAACAACAAAAAAAGTATTTCCTTTAAAAAAAAATCCTTCACAGTAAAGTGCTCAAAATAAATCCACAAAATTTTCCACAATAAAACCACTTCACAAAAAGAGTCCTTCAGAGTAAAAGCAGTTTCAGAGCAGCGTTTCCATGAACTTCAAAGTAAAATAAATCTATTTTACAAACTTGAGGATGTCCAAAGAAAGAAAAGACAGAGACGTCGGCGCTGAAGGTGATGTTTGCTGTGAGGCGTCGACGCTCAGCTTCCTGTGCTGAGGCTCTAATCTGCTCACAGGATTATCAGGTGTGCAGATGGCCCAGATTTACCACCTGACTCCTCTCACCTGAGCAGCAACGAGACGGCACCGCGCACACCGAAAAGACAAAGAAAAGCCAGACAAACAAGAGAGGAAGAAGAATTCAGGAAAATGTGGGAAAACAAAGAGAAAGAAATAAAACCAAAATGGAAATAAAATAAGTAGAAGAACCTTTAAAGACATTAATTTACACAGTCACAGAGACCTGCAGCTCCAAACATGATGATGACCAAAGACTAATGATGTGAAAGTTTGTGGTGCAAACAAGAAAGAAAGAAAACATGGAGCTGAAACACAGAAACAGCTGTTTGTTAGTGGAATGGGATGATTCACACACACACACACACACACACAGACACACACACACACACACACACACACACACACACACACACACACACACACACACACACACACAGACACACAGGCACACACACACAGACACACACACACACACACACACACACACACACACACACACACACACACACACACACACACACACACACACACACACACACACACACACACACACACACACACACACACACACACACACACACACACACACACACACACACACACACACACACACACACACACACACACACACACACACACACACACACACACACACACAGACACACACAGACACACACAGACACACACACAGACACACACACACAGACAGACACAGACAGACACACACAGACACACACACAGACACACACACACAGACAGACACAGACAGACACACACACACACAGACACACACACAGACACACAGACACACACACACAGACAGACACAGACACACACACAGACACACACACACACACAGACACACACACACACACACACACACACACACACACACACACACACAGACACACACACACACACACACACACACACACACACACACACACACACACACACACACACACACACACACACACACAGACAGACACACACACACACACACACACACACACACACACACACACACACACACACACACACACACACACAGACACACACACACACACACACACACACACAGACACACACACACAGACACACACACACACACAGACACAGACACCCACACACACACACACACACACACACACACACAGACACACACAGACACACACACAGACACACAGACACACACACACACACACACACAGACACACACACACACAGACACACACACAGACACACACACAGACACACACACACACAGACACACACACACACACAGACACACACACAGACACACACACACAGACACACACACACACACACACACACACACACACACACACACACACACACAGACACACACACACACACACACACACACACACACACACACACACACACACACACAGACACACACACACACACACAGACACACACACAGACACACACACAGACACACACACACACACAGACACACACACACAGACACACACACACACACACACACACACACACACACACACACACACACACAGACACACACACACACACACACAGACACACACACAGACACACACACACACACACACACACACACACACACACACACACACACACAGACACACACACACACAGACACACACACACACACACACACAGACACACACACACACACACACACAGACACACACACACACACACAGACACCCACACACACAGACACACAGACACACACACACACACACACACACACACAGACACAGACACACACACACACACACACACACTGTATGTCCAGAATTCCTCTCTTCCTCTCAACCAAATGTTTTTGTCAGCCTCAGATTCAATGTAAACACAATAGTTATAGCAGTACATGCAGTGGTACTAGAGGTACTAGTAATACTAGTGGTACTACTAGTACTAGTAGTATGAATGCAGTAAGAATGGAAGAGAGTACGAAGTGCTGCAGCAGCTGGAAACATCTGGAGTGCTTCCATGAATCTCTCTCTCTCACCTTTCACACAGAGCATGTCTTCCTCGCTCGCCCCGGCTGCCTGATGTGTTCAAGTGAATCTGAGCCGACAAAGAAGGAAAAAAAACACAAAACAAATTTAAACACTGATTCCTCCTCCCTCATCCTACCACAATAAAAGCCCCCCTCCTGTGTCATCCTACCACAATAAAAGCCCCCCTCCTGTGTCATCCTACCACAATAAAAGCCCCCTCCCTGCTCCTTTCCTCTCTTTGATGAACACATAAATAAATAAGGACAGCCACTGGTTTTCTAAAATCCCCCCAAAACCCTTTAAAGATATACACACACATATATATATATATAAAATAAACAATAATCAATAAATACCTAAATATTCACACATACATATATATATATATATAAAATAAACAATAATCAATAAATACCTGAACATTCCAATTACCTTCAGAAAACAAATGAAGAGATAAACACCTAAAGGAAGCTTAATTAAGCTTAACAAGTTAAATATTTATAAGACTTTTAAACAAATACAAAATACATACAAACAAACAAAAATAAACAACACTCTAGTATTTTATGGCAAGTCAGTATCTGATGTGGTGATGGTGGCAGTAGTACCAGTAGTACTAACAGTAGTACCAGTAGTACTAACAGTAGTACCAGTAGTACTAACAGTACTAACAGTAGTACTAACAGTAGTAACAGTAGTACTAACAGTAGTACTAACAGTAGTACCAGTAGTACTAACAGTAGTACTAACAGTAGTACCAGTAGTACTAACAGTAGTACCAGTAGTACTAACAGTAGTACTAACAGTAGTACCAGTAGTACTAACAGTAGTACCAGTAGTACTAACAGTACTAACAGTAGTACTAACAGTAGTAACAGTAGTACTAACAGTAGTACTAACAGTAGTACCAGTAGTACTAACAGTAGTACCACTGTTAGTACTACTGTTAGTACTAACAGTAGTACTAACAGTAGTACCAGTAGTACTAACAGTAGTACTAACAGTACTAACAGTAGTACTAACAGTAGTACCAGTAGTACTAACAGTAGTACTAACAGTAGTACCAGTAGTACTAACAGTAGTACTAACAGTAGTACCAGTAGTACTAACAGTAGTACCAACAGTAGTACCAGTAGTACTAACAGTAGTACCAGTAGTACTAACAGTAGTACTAACAGTAGTACCAGTAGTACTAACAGTAGTACTAACAGTAGTACTAACAGTAGTACCAGTAGTACTAACAGTAGTACTAACAGTAATTACCAGTAGTACTAACAGTAGTACTAACAGTAGTACCAGTAGTACTAACAGTAGTACTAACAGTAATTACCAGTAGTACTAACAGTAGTACTAACAGTAGTACCAGTAGTACTAACAGTAGTACTAACAGTAATTACCAGTAGTACTAACAGTAGTACTAACAGTAGTACCAGTAGTACTAACAGTAGTACTAACAGTAATTACCAGTAGTACTAACAGTAGTACTAACAGTAGTACCAGTAGTACTAACAGTAGTACTAACAGTAGTACCAGTAGTAGTACCAGTAGTACTAACAGTAGTACCAGTAGTACTAACAGTAGTACTAACAGTAATTACCAGTAGTACTAACAGTAGTACTAACAGTAGTACCAACAGTAGTACTAACAGTAGTACCAGTAGTACTAACAGTAGTAGTACCAATAGTATTAACAGTAATAGTACCAGTAGTACTAACAGTAGTACCAACAGTACTAACAGTAGTACTAACACTAGTACTAACAGTAGTACCAACAGTAGTACTAACAGTAGTAGTACCAGTAGTATTACTAGCAGTAGTACCAACAGTAGTACCAACGGTAGTACCAACAGTAGTAGTACCAACAGTAGTAGTACCAACAGCAGTACGAACAGTAGTACCAACAGTAGTACTAACGGTAGTACCAACAGTAGTAGTACCAACAGCAGTACTAACAGTAGTACTAACAGTAGTACCAACAGTAGTACTAACAGTAGTACCAACAGCAGTACTAACAGTAGTCCCAACAGTACTAATAGTAGTAGTACCAGTAGTAGTAGTAGCAGCAGTAGTAGTAGTAGTTGCCGGTGGTGGTGGTGGTCGTGGTGCCAGTGGTGGTAGTGGCGGTGGTGGTGGTCGTGGTGGCGGTGGTAGCGGTGGTGGTGGTGCCGGTGGTGGTGGTGGTGGTAATGGTGGTGCCAGTGGTAGTAGTGGTGGTGGCGGTGGTAGTGGTCGTGGTGCCGGTGGTGGTGGTGGTGGTGCCGGTGGTGGTGGTAATGGTGGTGCCGGTGGTGGTGGTGGCGGTAATGGTGGTCGTGGTGCCAGTGGTGGTGGTGGTGGTGGCGGTGGTGGTGGTCGTGGTGCCGGTGGTGGTGGTGCCGGTGGTGGTGGTGCCAGTGGTGGTGGTGGTCGTGGTGCCGGTGGTGGTGGTTGGTGGTGCCGGTGGTGGCGGTGGTGGTGGTGCCGGTGGTGGTGCCAGTGGTGGTGGTGGTGGTGGTGCCGGTGGTGGTGCCGGTGGTGGTGTCGGTGGTGGCGGTGGTGGTGGTGCCGGTGGTGGTGTGGTGGTGGTGGTGGTGGTGGTAATGGTGGTGCCAGTGGTGGTGGTGGTGGTAATGGTGGTGCCGGTGGTGGCGGTGGTGGTGGCACCGGTGGTGGTGGCGCCGGTGGTGGTGGTGTGGTGGTGCCGGTGGCGGTGGTGGTGGTGGTGCCGGTGGTGGCCAGTGGTGGTGGTGCCGGTGGTGGTGGTGGTGGTGCCGGTGGTGGCGGTGGTGGTGGTGCCGGTGGTGGTGCCGGTGGTGGTGGTGGTGGTAATGGTGGTGCCGGTGGTGGTGGTGGTGGTGCCGGTAATGGTGGTGCCGGTGGTGGTGGTGGTGGTAATGGTGGTGCCAGTGGTGGTGGTGGTGGTGGTAATGGTGGTAGTGGTGCCGGTGGTGGTGGTGGTGGTGGTAATGGTGGTGCCGGTGGTGGTGGTGGTGCCGGTGGTGGTGCCGGTGGTGGTGGTGGTGGTGGTGCCATGGTGGTGCCAGTGGTGGTGGTGGTGGTGGTAATGGTGGTGCCGCTGGTGGTGGTGGTGGTGGTAATGGTGGTGCCGGTGGTGGTGGTGGTGGTGCCGGTGGTGGTAATGGTGGTGCCGGTGGTGGTGGTGGTGGTGGTGGTGGTGCCGGTGGTAGCGGTGGTGGTGGTGCCGGTGGTGGTGCCAGTGGTGGTGGTGGTAATGGTGGTGCCGGTGGTGGTGGTGGTGGTAATGGTGGTGCCGGTGGTGGTGGTGGTGGTGGTGATAGTGGTGCCAGTGGTGGTGGTGCCGGTGGTGGTAATGGTGGTGCCAGTGGTAGCGGTGGTGGTGGTAATGGTGGTGCCGGTGGTGGCGGTGGTGGTGGTGCCAGTGGTGGTGCCAGCGGTGGTGGTGGTAGTGGTGGTGATGGTGGTGCCAGTGGTGGTGGTGGTGGTGGTGTGGTGGTGCCGGTGTGGTGGTGGTGGTGGTAATAGTGGTGCCGGTGGTGGTGGTGGTGGTGCCGGTGGTGCCGGTGGTGGTGGTGGTGGTGCCGGTGGTGCCGGTGGTGGTGGTGGTGGTGCCAGCGGTGGTGCCGGTGGTGGTGGTGGTGCCGGCGGTGGTGGTGGTGGTGGTAATGGTGGTGCCAGTGGTAGTGGTGGTGGTGCCAGTGGTGCCGGTGGTGGTGGTGGTGGTAATGGTGGTGCCAGCGGTGGTGGTGGTGGTGGTAATGGTGGTGCCGGTGGTGGTGGTGGTGGTGGTAATGGTGGTGCCGGTGGTGGTGGTGGTGGTAGTGGTGGTGCCGGTGGTGGTGGTGGTGGTGGTAATGGTGGTGCCGGTGGTGGTGGTGGTGGTGCCGGTGGTGGCGGTGGTGGTGGTGGTGCCGGTGGTGGTGGTGGTGGTGGTATGGTGGTGCCGGTGGTGGTGGTGGTGTGGTGGTAATGGTGGTGGTGCCGGTGGTGGTGGTGGTAGTGGTAATGGTGGTGCCGGTGGTGGTGGTGGTGGTGGTGCCGGTGGTGGTGCCGGTGGTGGTGGTAGTGGTGGTATTGGTGGTGCCGGTGGTGGTGGTGGTGGTGGTGATGGTGGTGCCGGTGGTGGTGGTGGTGGTGGTAATGGTGGTGCCAGTGGTGGTGGTAGTGGTGGTGGTGCCGGTGGTGGTGGTGGTAGTGGTAGTGGTGGCGGTGGTGGTGCCGGTGGTGGTAGTGGTGAGTAGTGGTGCCGGTGGTGGTGGTGGTGGTGGTAATGGTGGTGCCGGTGGTGGTGGTGGTGGTGGTAATGGTGGTGCCAGTGGTGGTGGTGGTGGTGGTGGTATTAATTGGTGCCGGTGGTAGTGGTGGTGGTGGTAGTAATGGTGGTGCCGGTGGTGGTGATGGTGGTGGTGGTGGTGGTAATGGTGGTGCCGGTGGTGGTGGTGGTGGTGGTGTGGTGCCGGTGGTGGTGGTGGTGTGGTGGTGCCAGTGGTGGTGGTGGTGGTAGTGGTAATGGTGGTGCCGGTGGTGGTGGTGGTGGTGATGGTGGTGCCGGTGGTGGTGGTGGTGGTGGTGGTGGTGGTGCCGGTGGTGGTGGTGGTGGTGGTGATTTGGTGGCGGTGGTGCCGGTGGTGGTGGTGGTGCCGGTGGTGGTGCCAGTGGTGGTGGTATGGTGGTGCCGGTGGTGGTGGTGGTGGTGATAGTGGTGCCGGTGGTGGTGGTGGTAGTAATGGTGGTGCCGGTGGTGGTGGTGGTGGTGATGGTGGTGCCGGTGGTGGTGGTGGTGGTGGTGGTGGTGGTGCCAGTGGTGGTGGTGGTGGTGGTAATGGTGGTGCCAGTGGTGGTGGTGGTAATGGTGGTGGTGGTGCCAGTGGTGGTGGTGGTGGTGGTGGTATTGGTGGTGCCAGTGGTGGTGGTGGTGGTGGTAATGGTGGTGCCAGTGGTGGTGGTGGTGGTGAATGGTGGTGCCGGTGGTGGTGGTGGTGGTAAGTGGTGGTGGTGCCAGTGGTGGTGGTGGTGGTGGTGGTGGTTGGTGGTGGTGGTAATGGTGGTGCCAGTGGTAGTGGTGGTAGTGGTGGTGGTAGTGGTGGTAGTGGTGGTGCCGTGGTGGTAATGGTGGTGTGGTGGTGGTGGTGGTGGTGGTAATGGTGGTGCCAGTGGTGGTGGTGGTGGTGGTAATGGTGGTGCCGGTGGTGGTGTGGTGGTGGTAATGGTGGTGCCAGTGGTGGTGGTAGTAGTGGTAATGGTGGTGCCAGTAGTGGTAGTAGTAATAGTGGTGCCAGTGGTAGTGGTGGTAGTGGTGTGGTGGTGCCAGCGGTGGTAGTAGTAGTAGTAATAGTAGTACCAGTAGTAGTAGTAGTAGTAGTAGTAATAGTAGTACCAGTAGTAGTAGTAGTAGTAATAGTAGTACCAGTAGTAGTAGTAGTAGTAGTAATAGTAGTACCAGTAGTAGTAGTACCAGTAGTAGTAGTAGTAGTAGTAATAGTAGTACCAGTAGTAGTAGTAGTAGTAGTAATAGTAGTACCAGTAGTAGTAGTAGTAGTAGTAGTAATAGTAGTACCAGTAGTAGTAGTAGTAGTAGTAATAGTAGTACCAGTAGTAGTTCACCACAAACATTCAGCATCAAGTCACATGAAGGTCAAAGGACAGGAAGTGACTCTACCTGAGAGAAGGAGCTCTGCTGCATGGTGATGAAGGCACACCTGGCTGGAGGGTGACGTCAGAGTGAAGTGGCTGATGGGAGACGTAGTCCAGACCAAAAATAGCGTCATTAATCACCTTATGTGTCCTGGACACACAGGCACAGTATAACCCAGTTAGTGAGCAGCATTATGCTTCCTCCATTTCACACACACACACACACACACACACACACACACAGAGTGGTGTAAACTTGTTTTATCAGTTATATTTGGTGGTTTAACATTACTAATATTGATGTTTTTACTGACTTATTTGATCATTACAGCATCTATAAACAACAAAAACAAAGAAATGCCAGCATGATTGAGTTCTCGCGATAACTCTGATTAGGACGGGAGCTTGGTGAACGGGATTATCTTGACTGAAGCGATCTGATTGGCTGAGCACAAGTGTTGATGTTGATAGGTTAAATGAATATATCTGTGAAGGTATTTTGAAAGCTGCAAAGGAAACTATTAAGGTAAAGGGTTGTGGGCAAAGGAAGAAGGTTGTTCCATGGTGGAAGAAAGAGTGTGATGAAGCAATTAAAACCAGAAATAAAGCGTTTAAAGTGTTAAAACAGAATCATAATTATCAGAGTCTTATTGAATATCAAAGGTCACAAGCCAGGGTACGAAGAACCATAAAGTATTCAAAGAAAGAGTGTTGGCAAAGGTTTTGTAACTCAGTCGGGAGGGAGACAGAAATAGCAAGCATATGGGGAATGATTAAAAGAATGAATGGAGTTACAAAGGAGTATGGATACCCTGTATGAAAAGAGGGTAACATAACAGCGGTAAGGGATAAAGAAAAAGCTGAAATGTTGGTTAAAACATTTAGAAGAATACATAGTTCAGAAAATATTAGTGAAGAAGGGAAAGGACAATAAGGGAGAATGAAGAACTGTTGTACTGTGAGGGAAACAGAGGAGCTAATTAATACACCATTTACTAAAGCAGAATGGAATCAAGCCTTAAGGAAGACAAAGCGATCAGCACCAGGCAAGGATCAAGTATGTTATATAATGATAAATCATCTTAAGGAAGACAAAGCGATCAGCACCAGGCAAGGATCAAGTATGTTATATAATGATAAATCATCTTAAGGAAGACAAAACGATCAGCACCAGGCAAGGGTCAAGTATGTTATATAATGATAAATCATCTTAAGGAAGACAAAGCGATCAGCACCAGGCAAGGGTCAAGTATGTTATATAATGATAAATCATCTTAAGGAAGACAAAGCGATCAGCATCAGGCAAGGGTCAAGTATGTTATATAATGATAAATCATCTTAAGGAAGACAAAACGATCAGCACCAGGCACTGTTCAATTATGTTATATAATGATAAATCATCTTAAGGAAGACAAAGCGATCAGCACCAGGCAAGGATCAAGTATGTTATATAATGATAAATCATCTTAAGGAAGACAAAGCGATCAGCACCAGGCAAGGATCAAGTATGTTATATAATGATAAATCATCTTAAGGAAGACAAAGCGATCAGCACCAGGCAAGGATCAAGTATGTTATATAATGATAAATCATCTTAAGGAAGACAAAGCGATCAGCACCAGGCAAGGATCAAGTATGTTATATAATGATAAATCATCTTAAGGAAGACAAAGCGATCAGCACCAGGCAAGGATCAAGTATTTTATATAATGATAAATCATCTTAAGGAAGACAAAGCGATCAGCACCAGGCAAGGATCAAGTATGTTATATAATGATAAATCATCTTAAGGAAGACAAAGCGATCAGCACCAGGCAAGGATCAAGTATGTTATATAATGATAAATCATCTTAAGGAAGACAAAGCGATCAGCATCAGGCAAGGATCAAGTATGTTATATAATGATAAATCATCTTAAGGAAGACAAAACGATCAGCACCAGGCAAGGATCATATGTTATATAATGATAAATCATCTTAAGGAAGACAAAGCGATCAGCACCAGGCAAGGATCAAGTATGTTATATAATGATAAATCATCTTAAGGAAGACAAAACGATCAGCACCAGGCAAGGATCAAGTATGTTATATAATGATAAATCATCTTAAGGAAGACAAAGCGATCAGCACCAGGCAAGGATCATATGTTATATAATGATAAATCATCTTAAGGAAGACAAAGCGATCAGCACCAGGCAAGGATCAAGTATGTTATATAATGATAAATCATCTTAAGGAAGACAAAACGATCAGCACCAGGCAAGGATCAAGTATGTTATATAATGATAAATCATCTTAAGGAAGACAAAACGATCAGCACCAGGCAAGGATCAAGTATGTTATATAATGATAAATCATCTTAAGGAAGACAAAACGATCAGCACCAGGCAAGGATCAAGTATGTTATATAATGATAAATCATCTTAAGGAAGACAAAGCGATCAGCACCAGGCAAGGGTCAAGTATGTTATATAATGATAAATCATCTTAAGGAAGACAAAACGATCAGCACCAGGCAAGGATCAAGTATGTTATATAATGATAAATCATCTTAAGGAAGACAAAACGATCAGCATCAGGCAAGGATCAAGTATGTTATATAATGATAAATCATCTTAAGGAAGACAAAACGATCAGCACCAGGCAAGGGTCAAGTATGTTATATAATGATAAATCATCTTAAGGAAGACAAAGCGATCAGCACCAGGCAAGGATCAAGTATGTTATATAATGATAAATCATCTTAAGGAAGACAAAACGATCAGCACCAGGCAAGGGTCAAGTATGTTATATAATGATAAATCATCTTAAGGAAGACAAAACGATCAGCACCAGGCAAGGATCAAGTATGTTATATAATGATAAATCATCTTAAGGAAGACAAAACGATCAGCACCAGGCAAGGATCAAGTATGTTATATAATGATAAATCATCTTAAGGAAGACAAAACGATCAGCACCAGGCAAGGGTCAAGTATGTTATATAATGATAAATCATCTTAAGGAAGACAAAGCGATCAGCACCAGGCAAGGATCAAGTATGTTATATAATGATAAATCATCTTAAGGAAGACAAAGCGATCAGCACCAGGCAAGGATCAAGTATGTTATATAATGATAAATCATCTTAAGGAAGACAAAACGATCAGCACCAGGCAAGGATCAAGTATGTTATATAATGATAAATCATCTTAAGGAAGACAAAGCGATCAGCACCAGGCAAGGATCAAGTATGTTATATAATGATAAATCATCTTAAGGAAGACAAAGCGATCAGCATCAGGCAAGGATCAAGTATGTTATATAATGATAAATCATCTTAAGGAAGACAAAGCGATCAGCATCAGGCAAGGATCAAGTATGTTATATAATGATAAATCATCTTAAGGAAGACAAAGCGATCAGCACCAGGCAAGGATCAAGTATGTTATATAATGATAAATCATCTTAAGGAAGACAAAGCGATCAGCACCAGGCAAGGATCAAGTATGTTATATAATGATAAATCATCTTAAGGAAGACAAAGCGATCAGCACCAGGCAAGGATCAAGTATGTTATATAATGATAAATCATCTTAAGGAAGACAAAACGATCAGCACCAGGCAAGGATCAAGTATGTTATATAATGATAAATCATCTTAAGGAAGACAAAACGATCAGCACCAGGCAAGGATCAAGTATGTTATATAATGATAAATCATCTTAAGGAAGACAAAGCGATCAGCACCAGGCAAGGATCAAGTATGTTATATAATGATAAATCATCTTAAGGAAGACAAAGCGATCAGCACCAGGCAAGGGTCAAGTATGTTATATAATGATAAATCATCTTAAGGAAGACAAAGCGATCAGCACCAGGCAAGGGTCAAGTATGTTATATAATGATAAATCATCTTAAGGAAGACAAAGCGATCAGCACCAGGCAAGGGTCAAGTATGTTATATAATGATAAATCATCTTAAGGAAGACAAAGCGATCAGCACCAGGCAAGGGTCAAGTATGTTATATAATGATAAATCATCTTAAGGAAGACAAAACGATCAGCACCAGGCAAGGATCAAGTATGTTATATAATGATAAATCATCTTAAGGAAGACAAAGCGATCAGCACCAGGCAAGGATCAAGTATGTTATATAATGATAAATCATCTTAAGGAAGACAAAACGATCAGCACCAGGCAAGGATCAAGTATGTTATATAATGATAAATCATCTTAAGGAAGACAAAGCGATCAGCACCAGGCAAGGATCAAGTATGTTATATAATGATAAATCATCTTAAGGAAGACACACGATCAGCACCAGGCAAGGGTCAAGTATGTTATATAATGATAAATCATCTTAAGGAAGACAAAACGATCAGCACCAGGCAAGGGTCAAGTATGTTATATAATGATAAATCATCTTAAGGAAGACAAAACGATCAGCACCAGGCAAGGATCAAGTATGTTATATAATGATAAATCATCTTAAGGAAGACAAAGCGATCAGCACCAGGCAAGGATCAAGTATGTTATATAATGATAAATCATCTTAAGGAAGACAAAGCGATCAGCACCAGGCAAGGATCAAGTATGTTATATAATGATAAATCATCTTAAGGAAGACAAAGCGATCAGCACCAGGCAAGGATCAAGTATGTTATATAATGATAAATCATCTTAAGGAAGACAAAGCGATCAGCACCAGGCAAGGATCAAGTATGTTATATAATGATAAATCATCTTAAGGAAGACAAAGCGATCAGCACCAGGCAAGGATCAAGTATGTTATATAATGATAAATCATCTTAAGGAAGACAAAGCGATCAGCATCAGGCAAGGATCAAGTATGTTATATAATGATAAATCATCTTAAGGAAGACAAAACGATCAGCACCAGGCAAGGATCAAGTATGTTATATAATGATAAATCATCTTAAGGAAGACAAAACGATCAGCACCAGGCAAGGATCATATGTTATATAATGATAAATCATCTTAAGGAAGACAAAACGATCAGCACCAGGCAAGGATCAAGTATGTTATATAATGATAAATCATCTTAAGGAAGACAAAGTTTGATCAGCACCAGGCAAGGATCAAGTATGTTATATAATGATAAATCATCTTAAGGAAGACAAAGCGATCAGCACCAGGCAAGGGTCAAGTATGTTATATAATGATAAATCATCTTAAGGAAGACAAAACGATCAGCACCAGGCAAGGGTCAAGTATGTTATATAATGATAAATCATCTTAAGGAAGACAAAGCGATCAGCACCAGGCAAGGATCAAGTATGTTATATAATGATAAATCATCTTAAGGAAGACAAAGCGATCAGCACCAGGCAAGGATCAAGTATGTTATATAATGATAAATCATCTTAAGGAAGACAAAGCGATCAGCACCAGGCAAGGATCAAGTATGTTATATAATGATAAATCATCTTAAGGAAGACAAAACGATCAGCACCAGGCAAGGATCAAGTATGTTATATAATGATAAATCATCTTAAGGAAGACAAAACGATCAGCATCAGGCAAGGATCAAGTATGTTATATAATGATAAATCATCTTAAGGAAGACAAAGCGATCAGCATCAGGCAAGGATCAAGTATGTTATATAATGATAAATCATCTTAAGGAAGACAAAGCGATCAGCACCAGGCAAGGGTCAAGTATGTTATATAATGATAAATCATCTTAAGGAAGACAAAACGATCAGCACCAGGCAAGGGTCAAGTATGTTATATAATGATAAATCATCTTAAGGAAGACAAAGCGATCAGCACCAGGCAAGGATCAAGTATGTTATATAATGATAAATCATCTTAAGGAAGACAAAACGATCAGCACCAGGCAAGGATCAAGTATGTTATATAATGATAAATCATCTTAAGGAAGACAAACGATCAGCACCAGGCAAAGGCTCAAGTATGTTATATAATGATAAATCATCTTAAGGAAGACAAAGCGATCAGCACCAGGCAAGGATCAAGTATGTTATATAATGATAAATCATCTTAAGGAAGACAAAGCGATCAGCATCAGGCAAGGATCAAGTATGTTATATAATGATAAATCATCTTAAGGAAGACAAACGATCAGCACCAGGCAAGGATCAAGTATGTTATATAATGATAAATCATCTTTAGGAAGACAAAGCGATCAGCACCAGGCAAGGATCAAGTATGTTATATAATGATAAATCATCTTAAGGAAGACAAAGCGATCAGCACCAGGCAAGGACTGGCAAGTATGTTATATAATGATAAATCATCTTAAGGAAGACAAAACGATCAGCACCAGGCAAGGATCAAGTATGTTATATAATGATAAATCATCTTAAGGAAGACAAAGCGATCAGCACCAGGCAAGGATCAAGTATGTTATATAATGATAAATCATCTTAAGGAAGACAAAGCGATCAGCACCAGGCAAGGATCAAGTATGTTATATAATGATAAATCATCTTAAGGAAGACAAAGCGATCAGCACCAGGCAAGGATCAAGTATGTTATATAATGATAAATCATCTTAAGGAAGACAAAGCGATCAGCACCAGGCAAGGATCAAGTATGTTATATAATGATAAATCATCTTAAGGAAGACAAAGCGATCAGCACCAGGCAAGGATCAAGTATGTTATATAATGATAAATCATCTTAAGGAAGACAAAGCGATCAGCACCAGGCAAGGATCAAGTATGTTATATAATGATAAATCATCTTAAGGAAGACAAAGCGATCAGCACCAGGCAAGGATCAAGTATGTTATATAATGATAAATCATCTTAAGGAAGACAAAGCGATCAGCACCAGGCAAGGATCAAGTATGTTATATAATGATAAATCATCTTAAGGAAGACAAAGCGATCAGCACCAGGCAAGGATCAAGTATGTTATATAATGATAAATCATCTTAAGGAAGACAAAGCGATCAGCACCAGGCAAGGATCAAGTATGTTATATAATGATAAATCATCTTAAGGAAGACAAAGCGATCAGCACCAGGCAAGGATCAAGTATGTTATATAATGATAAATCATCTTAAGGAAGACAAAGCGATCAGCACCAGGCAAGGATCAAGTATGTTATATAATGATAAATCATCTTAGTGAAACAGCCAAAGAGGGATTGCTTGAGTTGTATAACAAAGTCTGGGAGGAAGGGAGATTACCAACAAACTGGAAAGAGGCTGTGGTCGTACCAATAAGTAAACCAGGGAAAGACGCCACAGACCCAATGAATTATAGGCCTATTGCCCTAACATCAAATATATGCAAAATAATGGAGAAAATGATAAATGAAAGACTAACATATTTTTTGGAGAGTAAAGGGTACATAGCAAAGTATCAAAGTGGTTTCAGGAAGGGCCGTAATACTATGGATGCAACTTTATGCCTAGAGCATGAAATAAGGAAAGCACAGATTAATAAAGAGAGTGTGGTAGTGGTTTTGTTCGATATTGAAAAAGCATATGATATGCTATGGAAAGAAGGGCTACTAATTAAACTTTTTAAAATGGGTGTAAGAGGGAAGATATATAAATGGATAAGGGATTTTCTACAAGATAGAAAGATACAAGTGAGAATAGGGAATGAGTACTCACAAAGTGTAACAGTGGAGAGTATTGTGAGTCCATTATTATTTTCAGTGATGATTAATGAAGTATTTTCAGAAGTGGAGCAGGGGACGGGGTTTTCTTTGTTTGTGGATGATGGAGCAATCTGGAAGAGGGGACGGAATGTGGGGTTCATTGTAAAAAAAATGCAAGAAGCTATTTTAAAAGTAGAGAAATGGACAGATAGTTGGGGATTTAGATTTTCAGTTGATAAAAGAAAAACAATGATTTTTACAAGGAAAAGAATTGGGAAGGAGGTTAAGTTAAAATTGTATAATCAGGAACTGGAGAGGGTTAAGCACTTTAAATTATTAGGGATATGGTTTGATGAAAAGCTTACATGGGCAGTGCACATTCAAAAAATGATTGACAAATGTAAAAAGGTGGTGAATGTAATGAGATGCTTAGTGGGAAGAGAGTGGGGAGCAGACAGAAAAGCCTTAAAGTCTCTGTACATTGGATTAATCAGAGCTATTCTGGATTATGGGGCAATAGTATACGGGTCAGGAGTGAGCACTACTCTGAAAAAACTAGACCAAATACAATATCAGTGTTTAAGGTTATGCACAGGTGCATTTAAAACAACCCCTGTAGCAGCATTACTGGTAGAAATGGGAGAACAGCCGCTAGAAATAAGGAGGGAACAACTAGCAATTAATTATTGGGTTAGTTTACAGGGCCACAGTCAGGATCATCCTGCACAGGACACTTTAAAACCCTGTTGGGAGAAGGAGAAGAGTAGAACTAAGAGCTTTGGATGGACAGTGAAAGAAATAGCAAAACAACACCAGATAGATCAGCTACAGATCAGCCCGACAGTGCCCATACCAATAATACAGCCATGGTTATTTCTGTTGTGGATTTATCATTATTAGATCAAAGAAAAGACAAGAGTTTTGTTCTTACAGCACAGACAGTACAAACATACATTGATGGGTATTATAGTTACGTACAGATATACACTGATGCATCAAAGAGTTCAGACAGCAAGACAGGAGTAGGTTTTTTTGTGCCTGAGTTTGATGTCGTGGTGGGGAAAAGGATTGAGGGAAAAGTTTCAGTGTACACAGAGGAAATGGTGGCAACAGTGTTAGCACTACAGTGGGTGGAAGACACAAGACCAATGAGAGCACTTATATGTTCAGATTCAAGTTCAGCACTGGCAAGTTTAAATAGCAGTCACTCTGAGAGTAGACCAGATATTCTAATTGAAATGCAGCAGGCACTTTACAGGATTCAGAGGATGGGTATTAGGGTCATTTTTATATGGGTACCAGCACACATTGGGGTGACAGGAAATGAAACGGCAGATAAGATCGCAAAGAGAGCAACAAAGAAGGAAAATATAGAAATAAATGTTAGTATTGGTCGAAAAGAGGTCAAGAACATAATAAAAGAAAAACTAAAGGAGATATGGCAGAAGCAATGGGATAGAGAAAAGAAGGGGAGGTGGTATTACAGAATCCAGAAGAAAGTGGGAGAGGTTAGGAATACAGGAAGAAACAGGAGGGAGGAGGTAGTGATTACACGGATGAGATTTGGACATACAGGGTTAAATAGATAGGGAAACACAACACGGGTGGCTGTGACTACTGTGGGGAGGAGGAAACAGTGGAACATGTTCTAGTAAGATGTAAAAAGTATGAAACAAAGGAGACAAATGATACAAAAACTCAGTAGGCAAAAGGAAAGGTTCAGTGTGTTTGATATACTGAGGGGAGAGTCACGAGGTGAGAGGGTTTATGAGAACAACAGGGTTATTTAGAAGAATATAAAAGTTTGGGCATTTATCTAGGGATTGTTTTTTTTTTTAAGTTATTATTACTTTAGGTTCATTTAGTCTGGTGAGAGTAAGACATACTGATCCATACTCCTAATCAGTTGGTGGCGGTAATGCACCAATACGTTGTTTGCCAACCGCCATAAAATCACAACAAGAAGAAGAAGAAGAAGAAGATGATTGGCTGAGCAGAGAGTAAACACGGAAAGTAGCATCGCAGCTAGGTGAACCAGCCCGGTAGCTCCGCTGAAGCAGGAAAGATTTCAGCCGTTAAACACGGTGCTAAACGTGAAGTGACCGTTTGTCCCGTTGTTCAGGTTGAGGAGCTCCGTCACATGAACACAGCAGACAGAAAGGGTCGATCCAGAGGATTTCAGAAGGTCAGTTAGCCTGCTAGCTGCGGGTCCTCACTCCAGCGCACCTTCCCCTTCCAGAATGATCTGCTGAACAGTGAAATAACGAGCAGCTCTCATCTCCATCATCCTGGAAAGACGGCTTTAGGTGGTTCTTCAGTGTTTCCATGTTGGACCTTCACTGCACCACCACATTAATCCGTCTATCTCCATAATAACATGAGCTTTGTTTCCTGTTTCAGGAGCATGGCGCCCAGGCGGAAGTTTAACCTCAAGTTCAAAGAGCGAGTTTTGCAGTATGCGGAGGAAAACTCCATGGAGGAAGCAGCGAGGCACTTTCACATCGACACCAGGAGCATCCAGCACTGGAGGAAGCAGAAGGAGGAGCTGCTGCTGGCGGAGCAGGCGAGGCCTGGAGGCCCTGGGGAGGCGGTGAGCGAGGAGCTGGAGGAGCGTCTGTCAGACTGGATTTACTGTCACCAGCACAGCCGCCTGTCCAGGAGCACCATCAGGCAGAGAGCGCTGGACATCTACCCTTCAGTGAGCGATGGAGACAAGACGTTCGCCATCACCACCGATTGGCTGCAGAGCTTCATGCAGCGCAATGACCTTTCGGTGTGCCGCCGCACCGCCACGCCCCCAGTGGACCCGGGCGTCCTCACTGAGAAACTGGTGGGGTTCATCGACCACGTTGGCAGGACGGCGAGTTCCAAGGGCGTTTCAGAGCAGGACATCATCGCGATGGACGAGACGGCGGTTTGCTTTGACGACACGGCGGCTGCAGACGATCCCAAGGGACACAAGAAAAGGCACCTCACCGTCGCCCTCGCCGCCACGGCTGACGGCACCAAACTCAAGCCTTTCGTCGTCTTCAGAGGGGCCGACGGCGAGGCGGCGGAGGTGCAGCAGCAGGTCTCCGACGCCATCGTCACCTCGTCTGTGAACGGCTGGATGAGCGACGCCCTCACTGCCCGCTGGCTGCAGACCGTGGTGGGGAAGTCCAGCTCCACCCCGCGGCTCCTGGTGTGGGACTCGTACCGCTGCCACGTCGCCGCCGCCACCACAGCAGAGCTGAAGAGGGGCTACGACATCACGACGGTGGCGATCCCAGGAGGATGCACAAAGTACGTCCAAGCCCCCGAAGTGATGTGGAACGAGCCCTTCCAGAGGAACATGCACGCCGCCTACGATGCGTGGAGGGCCGGGGACGCCGAGGAGGAGGAGGCCACGTCCGGGGGGAACCTGAAGCTCCCTGAACGGCGCCTGCTGGTGGACTGGGTGGTCGCGGCGTGGGACAAACTGGACCCGGACATGATCGCTAAGTCCTTCAAAGCTTGTGGTCTGTCGGTGAAGAGCGACGGGAGCGAAGACCACCTCATCCTCTGCTTCAAAGAGGGCCAGCCCTGCGGCGCCGGGCGGGAGGCGCTGACCCTGGTCCGCCAGCAGAACCAGGAGCACCAGGAGCACCAGGAGGACAAGGAAGACGAAGAGGAGCTATTCAACAATGAACTCGTCGTTCTTGACGAGGAGGAGGAGGAGCAGGAGGAGGTCTCAGTGAAGGGTGAGTTCGTCCATCAGTCAAACAGGAAGCTGCTCTCTTCATCAGTTTTCACTGGCTAATCTGCTCTTTCTTCATTTGTGTCCAGCCCCGGTGAAACCAGCCATGTCCATCATCCACACGCGTGGCGAGGTGGGCGGCGGCGTCGCGGCTCACCTGCAGTGTCCCTTCTGCGGCCACTTCTCTAAGAGCCACGCCCACCAGCTGACCCACACTGCGGCCTCTCATCCCACCAGCCTGGACGGCGTGGCGGTGGGTCGCCTTGGCAACATCCTGATGTACCAGAGCACCGCCCGCCTCTTCCACTGCTCCGCCTGCTTCTTCACCTGCCGCGACTTCACCAAGCTGTACAAGCACATCATCTCCAAGCACTGCGTGGACGAGAGGGAGGAGGGAGGAGACGAGGAGAAGGTGGGAGGAGACGAGGAGGAAGGCAAGGACAAGGGGAGGAGTGACGTTGAAGAGGAGGAGGAGGAGGAGGAGGAGGAAGGGGAGGGGGCCGATGAGGATGCTGCCTCCCACAAGGAGGAGTCGGTGAAAGCTGACTGCGCAGGAGACGACAGCGTCCTGATGTTCGACGGCGCCGGTTACCACTGCCTGATCTGCGGCTGGAAGACCAAGCTCAAGTCTCTGGTGGTCGGTCATGTGGTGAGGAAGCACGACATCCCCAAGACGTACGCCACCCAGGCCGTCAGGAGGGACGCCGCCGCCATCGCCTCCTCTACGGAGGAGGAGGAGGTGACATCTGGGCTGAGCGGGGAGCTGCTGAAGGAGGAGATGGAGGCCACGGCCAAAGTGGTGCGATTCATCTCCAACCGGTTTGTGTGTCTGATCTGTGGCTGGAAGACCAAACTGAAAGGTGCTGACATCACTTCCTGCTATCGATCAGTGCAGCAACAGAGTAATAGAATCTGATCTAATACCTGATATCCGATCCGTGCTGCAGGTTTCGCCATCAGTCACGTGGTTCGCAGTCACGACGTGGAGCATCCGTACGCCTGCAGAGCCTGCCCTCGCTCCTTCTTCCTGCCCAGCCAGCTGCAGCAACACGTCCAGGCGGCGCATCGCCCGGGACGCTTCGCCTGCCCCTTCTGCTGCTTCAGGTCCCACTTCCTGGGAGGCTTCAGGAGGCACTGCAGCCGCTGCAACGCCAGGGAGGAGGAGGAGGGAGGAGGAGCAGGAGTGTGGCTGGAGCAGGAGGAGAATGAAGAGCAGGAGGTGCAGGAAGAGAGGAAGGAGAGGAGAGGAGCGAGGAAGAGAAGGAGGACAGAGAAGCTGATGGAGGAGGAGGAGGAGGAGGACTGAGAGGAAGGATTGCAGCGTGTTAGCTGTTAGCCCAAAAACAAACCTGTTCCAGGAGGAAGGAAGGACGGACACATGTTCAGCTGGTTACTGGTTGATTTGACCACACTTGTTCTTCTCTTTTTATACTCGTCTGTGATGTCCTTTTGTTCAGTGTCCTGTCCACATGAGTGCTGTATGAACTGCCTGCCACTCACAGCTCTATACATGCATATCTTTGATTCAAACAACAAAAAAAAGGTAGAAAGCTACAGTCAGTGCTGTTGAACTAAATCATGAATAAATGGCTCTTATTGTGAAGCTTTACTTGTAAAACTATAACCCACTTTCTTTCATTATCTATTTCTTAATTTACTCAGTTGATGATTATTATACCACCTGGACAAAGCATGTCCCTCTATTTTTAATACATGAACACTCACCTGCTCCAGCAGGGGGCGGCAGGCTCCGCTCATCTTTCTTCCGGTAAACAGAGGAAGGAGACGCCTACGTCATCAGGCCGCGCCGCTTCACAACTACAAATGAGAGCGAGGCTGTTTAGTTTTCTCAGTTTTCAGATAAAATGTCGGTGTTTCACGATGAAATAGAGATCGAGGACTTTGAATATGACGAGGACACGGAGACATATTACTTCCCCTGTCCCTGCGGGGACAAATTCGCCATAACTAAAGTAAGTAGCGCTAGCCGAAGGCTAACGGCTAACAGCACCAGCTCACTGTGGCAGATTATCTCAATTATTAATATTTTTTATTTCTACACAAATCACTTCTTTCAGACAAGTAGACTTTTTTGATTTTGATTCTCAGTGAACTGTTTAATATGCTGTTATATTTTTGCCCCAAACTGTAAAAATCCGCTCATTTTCTATTTATTCAGATTTAGTTACTAATTTTGATGTGAATAACTGTTATTGATTTTGACCAATAACTTAAGTCTACTTTATTTTTGTACTCATAAATAAAATTATCTTCACTAGAGAGTGGCCAGAATGTTTCAGCACAAAGATGTACTATTTCACAACATTTGAATGGAATTCGATTGGTTGTTGTTTTTTTTTATTTTATTTAACTAATCTGTCCTTAAAAAACACTTGTTTTTAATCTTATGCTCTCCCTCATAGGTGGCATATTTACATAGTGATTAAAAATGTTAAAATGTTTCTCAGATCGTTGAGATTTTCTGGTGAATTTGGGTAAATAACTGATTTTTCAGTCCATTTGTAATATTTCTCATATGTTGTTCGAGGTTTCATAAAATACAAAATGTCAACATTCCTCAGTTGAGTTTGTTTTAAGGTTCAATAACTTTATGTTTCAGCTGTAAATGTGAGTATGAATGTATAACTGATGTTCTTTAAAGGAGGATCTGGAGAACGGAGAGGAAGTGGCGACGTGTCCGAGCTGCTCGCTCATCGTTAAAGTCATCTACGATCAGGTCAGTGAGGCGAGATCACATCGCCTTACTTCAGTAAATCATGTCCAATCATGTTCAAAACAACGGCCACATAAAATAAACCCTTCAAAATAAGACAGGAAGTCTTTGTGTTTCAGGATTTGTTCATGTCTGGAGAAATCATCAAAGCGCCGTCGTCAACAGAAACCAAACTGGAGCTGGTTCAGTCCTGACGAAACCCCCATCATCATCATCATCATCATCACCACGGACTGGTCCTTTAAATCCACTCTGCTTAGTCTATTTTATCAGACTCATCTGAAAATTACCTCACTGAGAAACCTTAAGGAAGTTTAATTTGAAAAGATGGTGCGTTCATGGACTGCTGGGAAACATCAGTTTCTGAAACCCTTCAGAAGAAAACATGTGTAGATATGTCTCATACCAGAGGATTAACTTATATTTTATATTCCAGTGGGGCTATAATTTTAACACAATTAAAACCCATCAAACAGCAGGTTGTTTTATTTTGGAGTCTAATTTCAAACACTACATTCATTTATTAATTACTTTATTTTAAACCTCATTCCTGAGAAATCCTAACTTTAAATATTTAATCGCTATAATTTTTATTTCATTCTTAAATATAAACATTTAAAAGGGTGAAACAGATTTAAATTATCGAAGTTCATTCATTTCGATTCATGTGAAACAGTGATACAGTGAATGACCACCAGGGGGCAGCAGCACACTGTTTGACAGGTTCACTGTCCAGAGGGCGATGAAAGGAATTCTGGGTAATGGAGTCCAAACCAGAAATATGGAGGAAAGAAGGTTCGATCAATCTACTTTCTACCTCCATATTTAAAAAAAAACAAACATGTACTTATTGTCAAAATATTTCATGATTGAAATATTCTATTTCATCTACATTTATCTTATTTGTTCATGTGACCAGGTGGAATCATGCAAGTCATATAGTTTTTATTGTTCTCCTATTTTATTTTTTTAACCTGTAACTACTCCATGCAGGCAGCAGCATGATTACTGTCATTGTTTTTAATTCCTCGTGTTTATTCTGTCATTCTAGAAGGAAAACCATGAAAACTTCCTGTTTCAGTGAGTGAGCTTCCTGTCTGACCATCAGCCTGGGTTCACCTTCACTGTTAATGATGATGATGATGATGAGGAGCTCAGCTGTTATTAATAAACATGTCTCATCATCAGATGTGTGGAAAATATGAATATTTCATAGTAATGAATATTTGGACTGTTTGTAAGCTGACTGAACAGTATTTTTTTGAAGTGCTGCTGATGAATAGACACAAGCAGAGCCCTCTTTAATAATAATAGTTATTATGAGTGCTTTAATCTGTTTTTATATGCTCTGAGCATCAATACCTTTCATCTTCCTGTTGTTAGTAATATTTATTCTAGCTGTGTTGAGTTCTCTGCTCTGATGAAGATGAAGAAGAGGAGGCCCAGGTGGGCTCACTGAGCAGAAATAAACGTCACCTTCCTCTGCTCCTCACCGTTAATCCGATTATTCGCCAAGAAAGGAAGAAAGACGCCTGGAGCAGGAGGACGAGGAGGCTGAGGAGGACCAGGTCCCGGTGGGACCGAGCACAGATAGGAAACGACGAGACGACGCTCTTCACGGCTCACAGTTCAGCGCCTCGTTTTCTGCCTCAGCGGCGCCCACGGGAACAGATCTGTGGAGATACATCTATGAGTTTACGTCCCAAACAAGTCAAATGTTATCGATCCCTGGGGGAAAACTGTTAGCTTAGTACGGTGTATATCTACAGATCTACGTACTGCGTATATCTACAGATCTACGTACTGCGTATATCTACAGATCTACGTACGGTGTATATCTACAGATCTACGTACTGCGTATATCTACAGATCTACGTACGGTGTATATCTACAGATCTACGTACTGCGTATATCTACAGATCTACGTACGGTGTATATCTACAGATCTACGTACGGTGTATATCTACAGATCTACGTACGGTGTATATCTACAGATCTACGTACTGCGTATATCTACAGATCTACGTACGGTGTATATCTACAGATCTACGTGCGGCGTATATCTACAGATCTACGCGTGTATATCTACAGATCTACGTGCGCGATATCTACAGATATATCTACAGATCTACGTGCGGCGTATATCTACAGATCTACGCAGTGTATATCTACAGATCTACGTGCGCGATATCTACAGATCTACGTGATCTACAGATCTACCGATCTACAGATCTACAGATCTACGTACTGCGTATATCTACAGATCTACGTACGGTGTATATCTACAGATCTACGTGCGGTGTATATCTACAGATCTACGTACGGTGTATATCTACAGATCTACGTACTGCGTATATCTACAGATCTACGTACTGCGTATATCTACAGATCTACGTACGGTGTATATCTACAGATCTACGTACGGTGTATATCTACAGATCTACGTACTGCGTATATCTACAGATCTACGTACGGTGTATATCTACAGATCTACGTGCGGCGTATATCTACAGATCTACGTGCGGCGTATATCTACAGATCTACGTGCGGTGTATATCTACAGATCTACGTACGGCGTATATCTACAGATCTACGTGCGGTGTATATCTACAGATCTACGTACGGCGTATATCTACAGATCTACGTGCGGTGTATATCTACAGATCTACGTACGGCGTATATCTACAGATCTACGTGCGGCGTATATCTACAGATCTACGTGCGGTGTATATCTACAGATCTACGTGCAGTGTATATCTACAGATCTACGTACTGCGTATATCTACAGATCTACGTGCGGTGTATATCTACAGATCTACGTGCTGCGTATATCTACAGATCTACAGATCTACGTGCATATCTACAGATCTACGTACTGCGTATATCTACAGATCTACGTGCAGTGTATATCTACAGATCTACGTACGGTGTATATCTACAGATCTACGTGCGGTGTATATCTACAGATCTACGTGCGGTGTATATCTACAGATCTACGTGCGGTGTATATCTACAGATCTACGTGCGGTGTATATCTACAGATCTACGTGCGGTGTATATCTACAGATCTACGTGCGGTGTATATCTACAGATCTACGTGCGGTGTATATCTACAGATCTACGTGCTGTGTAGATCTACAGATCTACGTACGGTGTATATCTACAGATCTACAGATCTACGTGCTGTGTAGATCTACAGATCTACGTACGGTGTAGATCTACAGATCTACGTGCGGTGTAGATCTACAGATCTACGTACAGTGTATATCTACAGATCTACGTACGGTGTATATCTACAGATCTACGTGCTGTGTAGATCTACAGATCTACGTACTGCGTATATCTACAGATCTACGTACGGTGTATATCTACAGATCTACGTGCGGTGTATATCTACAGATCTACGTACGGTGTATATCTACAGATCTACGTACGGCGTATATCTACAGATCTACGTGCTGTGTAGATCTACAGATCTACGTACGGTGTATATCTACAGATCTACGTACGGTGTATATCTACAGATCTACGTACTGTGTAGATCTATAGATCTATGTGAGTCAGAAGCTGGCGTCTGGTTTTTGGGAGCAGCTCTGTCATTAACCCCTCACTGCCCTGCTGACCCAAACAGATGAAGAAGGGCAACAGCTGCCTTTTAACCTGCTCCTCCTGCTCCTCCTTATCCTGCTCCTCCTTAACCCGCTCCTCCTGCTCCTCCTTCACCTGCTCCTCCTTATCCTGCTCCTCCTTAACCCGCTCCTCCTGCTCCTCCTTAACCTGCTCATCCTTATCCTGCTCCTCCTTAACCCGCTCCTCCTGCTCCTCCTTAACCTGCTCATCCTTATCCTGCTCCTCCTTAACCCGCTCCTCCTGCTCCTCCTTAACCTGCTCATCCTTATCCTGCTCCTCCTTAACCTGCTCATCCATAACCTGCTCCTCCTGCTCCTCCTTAACCTGCTCATCCTTATCCTGCTCCTCCTTAACCTGCTCATCCTTATCCTGCTCCTCCTTAACCTGCTCATCTTTATCCTGCTCCTCCTTAACCTGCTCATCTTTATCCTGCTCCTCCTTAACCTGCTCATCCTTATCCTGCTCCTCCTTAACCTGCTCATCCTTATCCTGCTCCTCCTTAACCTGCTCATCCTTATCCTGCTCCTCCTGTTCCTCCTTAACCTGCTCATCTTTATCCTGCTCCTCCTTAACCTGCTCATCCTTATCCTGCTCCTCCTGTTCCTCCTTAACCTGCTCATCTTTATCCTGCTCCTCCTTAACCTGCTCATCCTTATCCTGCTCCTCCTTAACCTGCTCATCCTTATCCTGCTCCTCCTTAACCTGCTCATCCTTATCCTGCTCCTCCTTAACCTGCTCATCCTTATCCTGCTCCTCCTTAACCTGCTCCTCCTGTTCCTCCTTAACCTGCTCATCTTTATCCTGCTCCTCCTGCTCCTCCTTAACCTGCTCCTCCTTAACCTGCTCATCCTTATCCTGCTCCTCCTTAACCTGCTCATCTTTATCCTGCTCCTCCTTAACCTGCTCATCTTTATCCTGCTCCTCCTTAACCCGCTCATCCTTATCCTGCTCCTCCTTAACCTGCTCCTCCTGAACCTGCTCATCCTTATCCTGCTCCTCCTTAACCTGCTCATCTTTATCCTGCTCCTCCTTAACCTGCTCATCTTTATCCTGCTCCTCCTTAACCTGCTCATCTTTATCCTGCTCCTCCTTAACCTGCTCATCTTTATCCTGCTCCTCCTTAACCTGCTCATCTTTATCCTGCTCCTCCTTAACCTGCTCATCTTTATCCTGCTCCTCCTTAACCTGCTCCTCCTTATCCTGCTCCTCCTTAACCTGCTCATCTTTATCCTGCTCCTCCTTAACCTGCTCCTCCTTATCCTGCTCCTCCTTAACCTGCTCATCTTTATCCTGCTCCTCCTTAACCTGCTCATCTTTATCCTGCTCCTCCTTAACCTGCTCATCTTTATCCTGCTCCTCCTTAACCCGCTCATCCTTATCCTGCTCCTCCTTAACCCGCTCATCCTTATCCTGCTCCTCCTTAACCTGCTCCTCCTGAACCTGCTCATCCTTATCCTGCTCCTCCTTAACCTGCTCATCTTTATCCTGCTCCTCCTTAACCTGCTCATCTTTATCCTGCTCCTCCTTAACCTGCTCATCTTTATCCTGCTCCTCCTTAACCTGCTCATCTTTATCCTGCTCCTCCTTAACCTGCTCATCCTTATCCTGCTCCTCCTTAACCCACTCCTCCTTATCCTGCTCCTCCTGCTCCTCCTGAACCCGCTCCTCCAGAGCTCCTCAGGGTCCTTTACTTAAGGGTCAGATGAGTTGTTTATCTTAATAAAGTGAATATTAAAATATGATAAGAAGTGAAATCTGCGTTTGGACTCATCTGAATTTCAACATGGCCGCCAGCTGGACCCAGAGGGCACCATTAGCATTAGCATTAGCTCATGCAGTGGGATGTAAACCGTGTTGACAATAATAGAGAGTGTTTGTGTTTTTCCATTAACTTCACTTTAATGGGATGCTGTTATTCATACTTAATGTGTTCATGTGGACTCTGTGATCTGATCAGAAAAGGTTTCCTCTCGTTTCAAACTGGAGTAATTCTGTTTTACTATTATTATTATTGTTATTGATCTTATCTTTTCGCAGTTTTCTTTTTTTAAATTGCCAATGTGTGGTTTGTTTTCCAAACTGCTGAGTAAATGATTATTAGTATTATTAGTATTTGGTGTTTTATGACCCCTGACGGCGCTGGTCCAGATGTGGAGCTGCTGCTAAACATCCACATCTGTGCCATTAATCAGCACTAATGTGACGAGTCGTCACGCTAATTAGCCAGTGATTAGCAGCTCATGGCTAACTGGGAGCACCTGAAGTCTGAGTGGAGGCACAAACACTACACTACCCACGATGCAGCTCTGCAGCACCACAACATAAAGCTGGAAAATATTCAGACCAACTAAAAAAAAGTGATGATTTCATCTCTCTAAACTAATGTTGTCTCATGATACAGGGTAGAGTCATATAACACCACCAACACTCCTCACCAATCTCCTCCTGTCTCCAGCTCTGACCTTGACCCCGCCCCCCATCACAAGGACCAATCAGCTCTGACCTTGTCCCCGCCCCCCCGTCACTCACCAGGTGACAGCAGTGAACAGAGGTGCCTTTGACCTTTGACCTCTGCTGCTGGATGAGCAGCACATCAGGATCATCTCATCAGGTCTCAGAGTTATACCTACTGATCTAGATCTGTCCTATCCAGATCTATGTCCATGTCCATTTATCCTGCAGGTCCCAGTCCTCTGAGCACCACACACTCTGGAACATTCTCCCTGTGAGGATCAATCACTACCAAAGAGTGGATGTTTAATGCAGCTCTCTTTTATAGATACAGATATATAGCTATAAGAAGAAATCTCTAAACAGAGAAGAGAGCGAGCTGTGGCCCTCCTCTGAGCAGCTCTGGATGATGAATGATGTTTGGAGGGTTTCCAGCAGGAATCCATGTCCAGCCTTAATAGTCTCGTTTTCTGCCTTGTTCACTCCATTAGCGGCGAGCGCCGGAGCGCCGCAGCCTCCACTAATTACGGCGTGAGGGATGATCGGCGAGGGCTCATTACCAGCGGAGCATACTGTCTCTCTCCTGCTTAATGATGGTGGATCCACGGCGCCCGGCGCTCCATCAAACGTCTGAACGTCTGCAGGTTAGCGCTGCTGTTAGCGGCGCTAAGGCTTCCCGTCTGAAGGCCGACCTCGTTAGCTTCTCTGCGCTCCGGCGTCACCTCACATCCCATCAGAGCGACACGACCGAAAACAACAAGCCATCGATATCAAAACACTGCAGCCGTGATGAAAGACACTCTGAGCCACACGAGGTTAGCCTAGCTTAGCATACAGACTGACTGGAGGCAGGGGAACTGCTGAGGTTAGCCTAGCTTAGCATACAGACTGACTGGAGGCAGGGGAACTGCTGAGGTTAGCCTAGCTTAGCATACAGGCTGGATGCAGGGGAACTGCTGAGATTAGCCTAGCTTAGCCTACAGACTGACTGGAGGCAGGGGAACTGCTGAGATTAGCCTAGCTTAGCATACAGGCTGACTGGAGGCAGCGGAACTGCTGAGGTTAGCCTAGCTTAGCATACAGACTGGAGGCAGGGGAACTGCTGAGGTTAGCCTAGCTTAGCATACAGACTGACTGGAGGCAGGGGGAACTGCTGAGGTTAGCCTAGCTTAGCATACAGACTGGAGGCAGGGGAACTGCTGAGGTTAGCCTAGCTTAGCATACAGACTGACTGGAGGCAGGGGAACTGCTGAGATTAGCCTAGCTTAGCATACAAACTGACTGGAGGCAGGGGGACTGCTGAGGTTAGCCTAGCTTAGCATACAGACTGACTGGAGGCAGGGGAACTGCTGAGGTTACCCTACAGACTGGAGGCAGGGGGAACCGCTGAGGTTAGCCTAGCTTAGCATAAAGACTGAAGGGTGGATAACTACTGAATTTAGCCTATCTTAGCATGCAGACTGGAAATAGGAGGAAATTGATGAAATTATCCCTAGCTTAGCATACAGACTGGAAGCAGGAGAAAACTGCTGACATTAGCCTAGCTTAGCATGCAGACTGGAACTGGTAAACCGCTGACATTAGCCTAGCTTAGCATGCAGACTGAAACAAACCACTGACATTAGCCTAGCTTAGCATGCAGACTGGAACTGGTAAACCACTGACATTAGCATAGCTTAGCATGCAGACTGGAAGCAGGGGGCAGTTTTTACAGATTTTAGCTTAGTATAGAGACTGGAACTGCCAATGTTAGCTTAGCTTGTTTTTTCTTCATTGTTCAATGAATCGTATTTTAATTTCCAAATCTTCTGTCAAATAGATTAGATTCTGTTTTTTTTGTCTATATTAATTTATTTTGGATCGTTGTTATTCATTTATGTTTAGTCTGAGTATGAATGTGACAGAATGTGAAGTCTCTTCTCTGAACAGACGTCTGCTTGTCTTCACTTCATCAAATCCAGAATGAGCAGCTCACACTGGTTCGTTCCCACGCTGGAGTCCAGACAGGAAGTCCAGCAACAAGTTAAAGCTAAAAGCTAAAAGCTAAGAGACGTGACGTGTCTCACTGTCCTGCAGACATTCGTATCAGAAAGTGATGCTCGTTCCCACAGAGCAGCAGAAAACACAAGAAAAGAGAGAGAGAAGTGTGAGAAAAGCTGAACGGAGAACAAGGCGCTCATTCATGAGGAGGAAACCTGATTTGAGATTGCTGCTGCGCTAACGAAGACGCTAATAATGGAAGATCTAATCAGACGTCCTGTCTGAGGAGTCCAGGCTGGACCGTCTGGACGCTCTGCCTCCTCTCTGATCCTCTGGACAGGTATACTTACCTGCGTGCTTTTACGGCCGGAGGTCAAAGGTGGAGCGGCTGTTTGACAGCAGTGATTAGAGCACAGCTGCTCTGGGTGGATGACTGTTTTCAGAGCTCCACCAGCTGCCTCCTCCACCCTGTTCCTGAAGCACGTCTGCTGCAGTATTAAAAAAAAGATCTATTTCATACTGGATCTGCTCTCTGAAATATAGCTCAGATCAGGGTTTGTTCCAGTGTCGCTGCTCTAGAGATACTTTTCTATATTAGTGTTGTTGCTTATTTTATTTCATGATCTATATATATATATATATATATATATATACATATATATGTGTATATTTGTACTGGCTTTGTTCCTCTGTTGTTTTTCTCATTTGACCTCGTCAGCATCTCAAACATGCTCCTTTTTTTTAAATTATGAGAAGATATTTGGAACATTGCTGAATAATAACTGATGGTATGTTCACCATCAGCTCACCTCCTCACCTGGAGCTTTAACCTCCTGTCGACACGTCGCCACATGTTTTCCAGCTCTCTGGAACTTTACAGCTTTCACTTAAAGACACTCCCTGCTGACGACCAACCAAACTCCTGTTTAAAAAGCTGGGATTCTAGCTGCCCTGCTGATCTGTGATGTGAGACACAGTGAGTCTCATCAGTTCTAAGTGAGGCCTCTCTGCTGGTTTACCTGCTCCACCTGGTCCTGGTCCTGGATGTGGACGTGATGCTCTCCTGCTGATCGATGTGGACTGTGAGGCTCATCAGGTCCTGGCTCATCAGACGGTCTCCAGGACCGAGGCGACCCGTCAGCCGATTGATCGATCAGTCGATCAATCCCTTTCAGGCTGATGATCAGAAAGCCGATCGCTGCTCTGAAGGTTCACTGATCTGAGCTCTGAGACCAAACCCGGATTCATATTTACATTTAGACCGCGCTGTTGTTGTGTTGTTTACACATGTACTGATCTACATAAACATCTGCATCTAAACATGTAAACATCTGCATCTAAACATGCAAGCAAACATCTGCATCTAAACATGTAAACATCTGCATCTAAACATGCAAGCAAACATCTGCATCTAAACATGTAAACATCTGCATCTAAACATGTAAACAAACATCTGCATCTAAACATGTAAACATCTGCATCTAAACATGTAAACATCTGCATCTAAACATGCAAACAAACATCTGCATCTAAACATGTAAACATCTGCATCTAAACATGCAAACAAACATCTGCATCTAAACATGTAAACAAACATCTGCATCTAAACATGCAAACATCTGCATCTAAACATGTAAACAAACATCTGCATCTAAACATGCAAACATCTGCATCTAAACATGTAAACATCTGCATCTAAACATGTAAACAAACATCTGCATCTAAACATGTAAACATCTGCATCTAAACATGCAAACAAACATCTGCATCTAAACATGTAAACATCTGCATCTAAACATGCAAACAAACATCTGCATCTAAACATGTAAACAAACATCTGCATCTAAACATGCAAACATCTGCATCTAAACATGTAAACAAACATCTGCATCTAAACATGCAAACATCTGCATCTAAACATGTAAACATCTGCATCTAAACATGTAAACAAACATCTGCATCTAAACATGTAAACATCTGCATCTAAACATGTAAACAAACATCTGCATCTAAACATGCAAACAAACATCTGCATCTAAACATGTAAACATCTGCATCTAAACATGTAAACATCTGCATCTAAACATGTAAACAAACATCTGCATCTAAACATGTAAACATCTGCATCTAAACATGTAAACAAACATCTGCATCTAAACATGTAAACATCTGCATCTAAACATGTAAACAAACATCTGCATCTAAACATGTAAACAAACATCTGCATCTAAACATGCAAACATCTGCATCTAAACATGTAAACAAACATCTGCATCTAAACATGTAAACATCTGCATCTAAACATGTAAACATCTGCATCTAAACATGTAAACATCTGTACTCACCCAGCAGGATCCAGAGTCTTCTATGAAGTCCTGAAGGAAACAGAAACAAAAGGAAATATTATTTTAATATAAAGAACGACAGCAGAGGAGGAGGAGAGAGGAGCAGGAGGAGGACAGAGGAGAGAGGAGCAGGAGGAGGACAGAGGAGGAAGAGGAGAGAGGAGCAGGAGGAGGACAGAGGAGGAAGAGGAGCAGGAGGAGGACAGAGGAGGAAGAGGAGAGAGGAGCAGGAGGAGAGGAGGAGTAAGAGGAGCAGGAGGAGGACAGAGGAGGAAGAGGAGAGAGGAGCAGGAGGAGAGGAGGAGTAAGAGGAGCAGGAGAAGGAGAGAGGAGGAGGAAGAGGAGCAGGAGGAGGACATAGGAGGAAGAGGAGAGAGGAGCATGAGGAGAGGAGGAGTAAGAGGAGCAGGAGAAGGAGAGAGAAGGAGGAGGAGGAAGAGGAGACAGGAGCAGGGGGAGGAGAGGAGGAGTAAGAGGAGCAGGAGGAGGACAGAGGAGGAAGAGGAGAGAGGAGCAGGAGGAGAGGAGGAGTAAGAGGAGCAGGAGGAGGAGAGAGGAGCAGGAGGACAGGAGGAGGAGGAGCAGGTGTGTGTCCTCCTCCTTGTTGCAGGTAGGCAGCTCCTCCTGCAGGAGGAGGCTCCATCCACTGCACCTCCTCCTCGTGCTCCTCGTGCATGCAGCAGAGGTTTAATTAAATCATAATCCATGTTGTTAATTAAACTGGATAATTTATAAGCACAAAGAGGATATTTATTAGCTGCTCTGCGGCGCTGTCACGTGCACGCCCCTCGTGCACGGACACTATTGATGCTGAGCGTGATTGATAATGAGCTGCACTATTTGTCTAATGGCCGTGCAATTAAAGGCCTGTAAATGAGCCGAGCCTCGTTGCTGCTAATCTATGGACTTTTGATTGAATTTGTCGGCCTAATTGAAAAATACTGCTCTTTAATGTGAGCATGCATGTAATGACATCCTGTCCCACTGACCCGGCTTCAGGTCAGAGGTCAGCCAACAGTGATTTAAAGGAAGGAGCGCCATGGCAACCTGGAAACACCTGGACCAGGACCAAGAGCTGGACCAGGACCAGGTCTTTCTGCTCCCTCAGAAAACATCTGGAACGTTCTCTGTGAAGGACCAGATGTTCCTCCTCGGGGTCACATGACCAACATCTGGATCAGAGCGGATCAAGGTTCACTGATCATTTCCATGAATGTGGATTTTCACAATAAGAGCATCCCCCCCACTGTCTACTATTCAGTGAATACATGCAGCTTATTATTTACCATGATGTGTTTTCACTCTTGGTCTCTACTGGAGAGCGCAGGGAGCCCGCTGGACCAATCAGGAGCCAGAGGGGGGGCGGGGGGGCGGGGCTTCAGCCCACAAGGCAGCGCAATTAAACAGAGGGGAGCGCAATTTAAATCCAAAACAAGGCTGGCCGCGCGCACGCAGGAAGCAGTGAGTCAGTGAGAGCTGGGACAGACGGAGGAGAGTCTGGACCAGGGTCTAGACCACAGTCCGGTCCTGTGAGACTATACAGTCCTGTCCCGTACTGTGATCCCGGTCTCCGCTCCGCTTGCAGAGGACCGTCTCCAAAGTGCGCGCGGCACGTCAGCGGAGCTCGAGCGGCTCTGCTCGGGCGTCTCGTGCGGGACCTGAACGGAATGGTTGAGTCCACCCGGATTATCGCTCCCGCTCAGACCGGCTCCCCCTCAGAGGCTGCTCCACCTCCGGGGCTCCGTCCTTCATGGTGATGCAGCGGCCACTCGGAAGCACCACCGCCTTCAGCATCGACTCCCTGATCGGGGGGCCCCCTCAGCCCAGCCCGGGACACTTCGTGTACACCGGCTACCCGATGTTCATGCCGTACCGGTCGGTGGTGCTGCAGCCGCCGCCCCCGGCCCTGCAGCCGGCCCTGGCCGGAGGACACCACCCGCAGATGGGCGGCTTCTGCTCCAGCCTGGCGCAGGGTCTGACGCAGGGCATGGCGCTCACCTCCACCCTCATGGCTTCGCTCCCGGGCGGCTTCTCCTCCACCCAGCAGCACCAGGACGCCGCCCGGAAGTTCGGCTCTCAGGCGCTGCACGCGGTCTTCGACAAGAGCCACGAGCTGCGGCTGGAGGCGGAGGACGGGAAGGGCTTCCTGCCCAAAGAGGCTTTCCATGAGCCCGACACGAGCTCAGGTAGGCACCGGGGTCAGGACCGGGACCGGGACCAGGGTCCGGCTGGATTCTGGCTTCATGTTTGATCTGAAGGAAACTTTATTTTCTTCTCTTTAACCTCCAGTTTCTTTTTATTCTGCTTCCATCCTTTCCCTCTAAAAACAGCATCATTTAGTTTTTACAGGATTAGAAATATCCCTGTACACACACACACACACACACACACACACACATTTACATCTAATAATACCATCTGAGAGAAAGTCTAGATCGAAATAAGATCCTGAGTGTTTGAAATGATGAAATGTTTTATTATTATTATTATTATTATTAGATGCAGCTCATCATCTTCAAGTTCAACTAATTTCTTTTGAAGAGAAAAGAGACAAATGAAGACAATAACACACTCATACATTCTGAATAATAATCATCATACCGGCTCTCTCTCTCTTTATGTCTGAATTATTAACTCCATCATGCTGCTCATCATGTGGAGTTAAAGCTGAGGCTCGCGGACCGCAGCGGCCCGCTTTGTGCGTAATTACGCGTGAAAACTCAAAAGTCCCTGCAGAGCGCGAGCTGATCCAAACACTGATCAGATGATTGATACTGACACGAGACACGACCCCCCCGACAGATGTCCGCTTTAATTTACAAACATTTACTGTCAAAATAAAAGCATCAATTTAATGCTTTCCGTTGATCATTATTCATTCAAAATAAAACCTGAAACATTTAAAGAGGAGAGATCACCTAAAATAAAGTTTATTTTAGAAACAATTCAAAATGGTTTCATCTGTCAGGATAATAAAGTTTATTTTAGAAACAATTTAAAATGGTTTCATCTGTCAGGATAATAAAGTTTATTTTAGAAACAATTTAAAGAAAGTTCATTTGACACTGAAGCCTCTAAATATAAAGTTGTTTTTGTGCTCAGAGACAGACGGAGGCCTCAGGAAATATTTTACATTTAAAGTTTTTTTTTTAATGAAACTGACAGATAAAACACAAAAACTATCAAGTTTAAATTAACGTGTCTTTCTGGCAGCAGGAGACCTCAGTAAATATTTTAAATCAGTTCATTATGAAACACTTAAACTATAGAGTTTTAGACGACTGAAACATTTAAATCTGATTTTGTTTTTTTTTTACTATTTCATCTGTCAGGAGAATAAAGTTTATCAGTTTACATATTTTAGTGAACATCAAAAACTGTTTATATTAATTATTTCTATACTCCTGCTCAATGAACATTAAAAACTGTTTATGAATATTTATATAAAATGTACTTTTCATACAACCACAGGCCTCAACCTTTAAAAACTGTATGTATTTACAAGTTACATTTTTTTACAGACAGGAGCCTCAGTAAAGTGTGTGTATTTATATTTTAAATGTATTAAATTACATATATTTTATTATAATATTTTTTACAGACAGGAGCCTCAGTAAAGTGTGTGTATTTATATTTTAAATGTATTAAATTACATATATTTTATTATAATATTTTTACAGACAGGAGCCTCAGTAAAGTGTGTGTATTTATATTTTATTATTATATATTTTTACAGACAGGAGCCTCAGTAAAGTGTGTGTATTTATATTTTAAATGTATTAAATTACATATATTTTATTATAATATTTTTACAGACAGGAGCCTCAGTAAAGTGTGTGTATTTATATTTTAAATGTATTAAATTACATATATTTTATTATAATATTTTTACAGACAGGAGCCTCAGTAAAGTGTGTGTATTTATATTTTAAATGTATTAAATTACATATATTTTATTATAATATTTTACAGACAGGAGCCTCAGTAAAGTGTGTGTATTTATATTTTAAATGTATTAAATTACATATATTTTATTATAATATTTTTTACAGACAGGAGCCTCAGTAAAGTGTGTGTATTTATATTTTATTATAATATTTTTTCCAGACAGGAGCCTCAGTAAAGTGTGTGTATTTATATTTTAAATGTATTAAATTACATATATTTTATTATAATATTTTTTTTTCCAGACAGGAGCCTCAGTAAAGTGTGTGTATTTATATTTTAAATGTATTAAATTACATATATTTTATTATAATATTTTTACAGACAGGAGCCTCAGTAAAGTGTGTGTATTTATATTTTATTATTATATATTTTTTTTTACAGACAGGAGCCTCAGTAAAGTGTGTGTATTTATATTTTATTATTATATATTTATTTTTTTTTACAGACAGGAGCCTCAGTAAAGTGTGTGTATTTATATTTTATTATTATAATATTTTTACAGACAGGAGCCTCAGTAAAGTGTGTGTATTTATATTTTAAATGTATTAAATTACATATATTTTATTATAATATTTTTTACAGACAGGAGCCTCAGTAAAGTGTGTGTATTTATATTTTAAATGTATTAAATTACATATATTTTATTATAATATTTTTACAGACAGGAGCCTCAGTAAAGTGTGTGTATTTATATTTTAAATGTATTAAATTACATATATTTTATTATAATATTTTTACAGACAGGAGCCTCAGTAAAGTGTGTGTATTTATATTTTATTATTATAATATTTTTACAGACAGGAGCCTCAGTAAAGTGTGTGTATTTATATTTTAAATGTATTAAATTACATATATTTTATTATAATATTTTTACAGACAGGAGCCTCAGTAAAGTGTGTGTATTTATATTTTAAATGTATTAAATTACATATATTTTATTATAATATTTTTACAGACAGGAGCCTCAGTAAAGTGTGTGTATTTATATTTTAAATGTATTAAATTACATATATTTTATTATAATATTTTTACAGACAGGAGCCTCAGTAAAGTGTGTGTATTTATATTTTAAATGTATTAAATTACATATATTTTATTATAATATTTTACAGACAGGAGCCTCAGTAAAGTGTGTGTATTTATATTTTAAATGTATTAAATTACATATATTTTATTATAATATTTTTACAGACAGGAGCCTCAGTAAAGTGTGTGTATTTATATTTTAAATGTATTAAATTACATATATTTTATTATAATATTTTACAGACAGGAGCCTCAGTAAAGTGTGTGTATTTATATTTTAAATGTATTAAATTACATATATTTTATTATAATATTTTTACAGACAGGAGCCTCAGTAAAGTGTGTGTATTTATATTTTAAATGTATTAAATTACATATATTTTATTATAATATTTTTTACAGACAGGAGCCTCAGTAAAGTGTGTGTATTTCTATTGTAAAGGTGATAAATTCTATCTTTTTATTTTTATGTTGCAGCCAGGGGCCTCGGCAGTAAGGAGGAGGCCCGGGAGGAGGAGCTGGGCCGGAAGGAGGAGAGCTTCTCCATGGACAGTGACCTGGACTACAGCTCTGACGACAACCTCACCTCCCTGTGCCACAAGGAGGACGGGGAGGCCGCCGGGCCCGGCCTGGACGACGGGCCGCACGCTGCCGGCTCCTCCGCAGGAGGCTCCGGGGCGGCCGGAGGCTCCGGAGGCTCGGGCGCCGGAAAGAACCGGCGGCGGCGGACGGCCTTCACCAGCGAGCAGCTGCTGGAGCTGGAGAAGGAGTTCCACTGCAAGAAGTACCTGTCGCTCACCGAGCGCTCGCAGATCGCGCACGCGCTCAAGCTGAGCGAGGTGCAGGTGAAGATCTGGTTCCAGAACCGGCGCGCAAAGTGGAAACGGGTCAAGGCCGGAAACGTGAACAACAAGTCCGGGGAGCCGTCCCGGAACCCCAAGATAGTGGTGCCCATCCCGGTGCACGTGAGCCGGTTCGCCATCAGGAGCCAACACCAGCAGATGGAGCAGGCCCGACCGTAGAGCCACATCCGGTTCGGCTCTTTCAGACTTTTACTTTGACAGGAGGGGGCAGGTGGAACCTTCATTTGAGCCCTAATTAGTGTTTACACGAGGCCTGGACACGAAGTCATTATTATTATTATTATGAGAACTAAACTGAACTTTTTAGAGGAAAACCTCCCATAAACCTAAAAAACAAACAGCTCACTCACACTAGAGGGGCTTAAATGACACGTTTTCTGAACGGACTTTGGTTTGAATCATTAAACAAATGTTGGTTTTACTGGAGGATTTCTGGTTTCAGCATTTTGTTTGATTTCACTGGAAACATGATGATAATAATAATAATAATAATGATGATGTGAGGCCTCAGAGAGACTCTGCTGGCTTTTCCTCCTCAGGTGAAGCTCAGTGAGAAAACTCTGCTTTTTAGGAGCGACACTGGGATCTGTGAGGAGGAGGAGAGCTGACATGTTGCCCCGGCAACACCTTGACCCCCCCATGTAAATAAGACCCGTGGGACCAAACCGAGGACATGATGTCGGTTTATCTGAACCTCTTTTCTGTCTGTGCTTCTGTCTTCTGCTTCATTTCATCTCATTTTATTTTGCTTTTTTGGACAAAATGACGCTGCTAATTTATTTATATAAAATTGTGCAAAAGTGACTAACATTCCCTGAAGTATGGAGCCAAAAAAAGAGAAGAAGATCTAAGAGTGTGAATTAAAAGAGGAAACGTTTCCAGATGTTAACAGCTGCTCCGTCTCACTTTATTCACTTTAATCAACTCTGTTCACACTTGAATCCATTAAATCTCTGATTCTCCACGTTCATTTTGTTTTTTACTGAACAAACTAAATGTTCACTTAAAAATACACAATAAATAATAATGCTAATCATGAATTAAACAAAACCATGACAATGTGAAAATCAGAGCGGATTTGTTTCCTGTTTATCCCTGTCATGATGTCACAGCCTGAAGGTCAAAGGTCACTCTCATTTTCGGGGTCACGAGCAGGGCAGCAACATGCGCGCTCACGCTGCATAATGAGTGAAAAACGCTGCGGTCTCTGGCGCGCGCCTGGCGTCAATTTTAGACCCCAAACATTTGAAGTAATTAAGTTAATAAAGCACAAATTAGTGAATGAATCACGATTGAATTTATCTTCTGAGGTATTATTAAAGTGAAATAAAAAGGCGCACAAGCATCAATGAGCTGATTATTATCCAGTGTGTGCTAAACAATTAGCACACATTAAAACAGCGTGACATGAACATCAAATACTCAAATAAAAAGCATACCTGGACTGCCTCCAGGTGTGTGCAGGTAGGTCTGAGCATTGACGTGTGCTCATGATGAAGAGGATCAAAGCGGAGCTCCGTGTTTCTCTCCAGCTGATGAATCAGCGACACACCTGCAGCTGATCACCATCATTTAACGACCCGACGGCTAACCCGAGCTAACCTGTCACTGAGCTACAGGCTAACTCACTGAGCTACAGGCTAACCTGTCACTGAGCTACAGGCTAACTCACTGAGCTACAGGCTAACCTGTCACTGAGCTACAGGCTAACCTGTCACTGAGCTACAGGCTAACTCACTGAGCTACAGGCTAACCTGTCACTGAGCTACAGGCTAACTCACTGAGCTACAGGCTAACCTGTCACTGAGCTACAGGCTAACCTGTCACTGAGCTACAGGCTAACTCACTGAGCTACAGGCTAACCTGTCACTGAGCTACAGACTAACCTGTCACTGAGCTACAGGCTAACCTGTCACTGAGCTACAGGCTAACTCACTGAGCTACAGGCTAACCTGTCACTGAGCTACAGGCTAAAACCAGGCTAGCTCTAGGTTAAAGCACCTGGCTAGTGCTAGCCTCCAGCTAGCTTACCTGCGTCACTCCCTGCTAACAGCTGAGTAACAGTTTCCGGTTGAAAAAGCCGGAAGCGCAGATGAGAGACGAACCTGAAATTTAAATAAACTTTATTAACACAGCGGAAGTCCTCAGATAGTAAAAATGTGAAATAAAATATGTTTTTAATGTTTTAAAGTTGATGTTAACACGCATGTAACAGAGCCAAACGGCCCAGAATATTTTCTTTTCTTAAAATTAAATAAGGAAACAATTTTTAATTAATTATGCTTTGCTGTTAACTTGATCAGCTACATTTCTGATCATGAATCAGTGGTTTCAGCCTTTTATGAAGCAAAGACAGTTTTGTATATTTTTTAAACTAAATATCTGTGTATTTTGTGTTGTTTGATGCACAAAAAGAGAAAATTCTGGACCCTAAAATCATTTTAGGGGATTTCTTTCACTTTGTTCTGACATGTTTTCACAAAAAATAACTCCAATAATCGAGAAAATCAATGCGAAGTGAAAATACCTGCCAGTTTCAGCCCCAATATTCTGTCATCTAACGGGAAGATCAGACACTGAAAATTTAAGCAGAATATCCAGTTTGTTGGTTTTTCATTTCAAATCTATCTATCTACCTCTCTATCTATCTGTCTATCTATCTATGTACCTACTTACCTGTCTATCTACCTGTCTACCTATCTATCTATCTATCTATCTATCTATCTACCTGTCTATCTACCTACCTACTTACCTGTCTATCTACCTGTCTACCTATCTATCTATCTATGTATCTATCTACCTATCTATCTACCTACCTGTCTATCTATCTATCTATCTATCTACCTACCTACTTACCTGTCTATCTACCTGTCTACCTATCTATCTATCTATGTATCTATCTACCTATCTATCTACCTACCTGTCTACCTACCTGTCTATCTATCTACCTACCTACTTACCTGTCTATCTACCTGTCTACCTATCTATCTATCTATGTATCTATCTACCTATCTATCTATCTATGTATCTATCTACCTATCTATCTATCTATCTATCTATCTATCTACCTACTTACCTATCTACCTACCTGTCTATTTATCTATCTACCTACCTATCTGTCTACCTACCTATCTACCTACCTATCTATCTATCTATGTATCTATCTATCTATCTATCTATGTATCTATCGACCTATCTACCTGTCTATCTATCTATCTATCTAATACATATAACTATATTATCACGTATAGTTTCAATCATTATGCATGTATATAATCTGAATATCTGGATCTCTGGTGCTGGTTGATTTATGGAAGTGCAGCAGAAAAACATGAAGACGAGCATGAATGTCTTTTATCTTAAACGCTGTGAGTCTGGCTCTGGATCCATCAGGTTCTGAATATCTGACTTGATATTTTTCACTTTTAACGCCACTAAAACCTGACGTGACTTTAGGCTGCAGAGAGACGGCGGCGCCGTGTCGCTCTAATGCATTTTCTTGCAAATTGTAATCAAGTCAGGCGGCGAGGCCGGCTGATAAATGAGACCCGAGGGGATCATGGGTAACCCCCCCGCCCCCACATATTAACTGTTTCTGCTGTCTGAGGGACAAAGAGGGACGTCCAGTCCTGCAGCTGCTTTAAACTGACCAGGTCCACCTTCATCTGGCTTCAAAATAAGTTTTTCTTTTTTCATTTCCATCCCCTGACAAAGCGTCCGCCACGTTTGCCTGGACGAACTGAACCCTGAGTCGTCTCCATGACGACGGAGCAAGCATCATCCGTCGGCAAAGGTCGTGTTTGAAGGTCGAATTCTGCAGGAACTTCCTGTGTTGACCGAAGCGGCTCCATTGTTGGCGAACACAAACACTTCCTGTTAAACACGGCGCTAAAGAGGGATTAGCAGGGATTATCTAATTATCCCCCCCACGCTTCACTACACACAGTCTGACAGCTGGAACTACTCTCACTGTAAAAAGCACCAGGGTTTGAGGCCAAACGAAACAACATATCAACAAGAAATAAAAAGATTGGACTTTAAGGAATACGAATAGATATGAAGACGACCAAACGAACATTTAAAGAACTCAAAGCCAGGCGAGGTTATATTAAGAAGCATTTTTCTTTATTGAAAAGAGACACATCACAGTAGAAGACTCTGTATTAAGGAGAATTTTAACAACGTACTGTACAGCCAACAACAACAACAACAATAACAATAATTAGAATGACAAGAACAATGGATGAGAAAACATGGCAATAAAAACCTGGATGGACTTCAGAGGAAAAAAACATAGAAAAAGAAGGTTTGAAGAGGGCGGAGTCTTCCTCAGGTGCGCTCATAAATAATGTGGAGGTGGGTGGGGCTTAACGGCAGAGGTAACAACCAAACATCAACGTACAAAGTCGCTCTTTTTTTAGTTTTGTAGTTCATAGTCTATGTACAGGTGAGGTGGTGAGCGGAAACGCTAGCGCTAACGGGGTTAGCATGCCGCAACTTTTCAAAGCAGCCGTGATTTTTCTACGAGCTTTCACAGGATGTTTCTCGTCTCTGAGGCGCCTTTGAATAAAGGGAAGGTAGTGAAGCAAACCAGATGCTCACTATGCTAACGGGTAGCTTCAGTGACTCAGCAGTTTCTGTGGAAACAAACATTTAAAATAAGATGATTCAGATTTTCTAAGCTGTCATGAAACAAAGATTTAACCACCATGCAATTAGCTAAGTGTAGCTAAGAGTTAGCTAGGTGTCGCTATCAGATGGCGAAATGTAGCTAACTGGCTGCTAGCTGCTGGTGGAGCTTCAAGGGATGTTTCTATTTTCACAACGTTGTTTTTAAATAGTTAGCTTGCTAGCTGAAACAATGCTGCCTTGCTCTTTGTTCACCGCTAGCTGCAGATAAATTCAGCGACCGATGACTCGGCAGTTTGTGTGGACACAAACGGCTAAAGACAGACTGACTTCGTAAAATAGAACAAGTGACAACACTTCCATGTTTCTCTCCATTAGCTGTATTTCGCAAGTTTTACGAGTTAACTGTTGAAACGTTGCTGCCATGCTAACATGCTCAGTGCTAGCTGCAGTCAGGGTTAGCCTTCTCCCAATGACAAATTATTTGTGTTTAACATTAAAAGTTATTTTCTGCTCCTGTGAGCCAGAATACAGTGATTTTTCTAGCTAGCGGTTAGCTAGTTAGCATTATCCTGAACCCTGAATCTTCAAAGCAGATTTCATAATTTAATAATTTAATGCTCTGAATTTTAAAATCAGAGGGAAGTGTGGAAAGACGGATCACGTTTTAGTGCATTTCTGTCATAAATAAAAGGACGTTTTTGATATAACAACACAAAATATAATCCAACAAGTTGTGGTCGAACCTCTTGTTCAGTTTTAAGGGGACGCCATCTTTGAGACGACCGGCACAACAAACAGGAAGTTCAGAAAATAAAAGCAGAGGCAGGAAAAGGAAAATCTGCTCTTTGATATCAGTCTGATGTGTTCATGAATATTGCTTATTCAGCTGCTCATCAACCTGCAGTGAGATTTAGATCTGAGGAGGAAAGAGGAAGGAGAAAAGAGGAAGGAGAAAGGAGGAAGGAGGAAAGAGGAAGGAGAAAAGAGGAAGGAGGAAAGAGGAAGGAGGAAGGAGGAAAGAGGAAGGAGGAAGGAGGAAAGAGGAAACAGGAAGGAGGAAAGAGGAAGGAGAAAGGAGGAAACAGGAAGGAGGAAAGAGGAAAGAGGAAGGAGAAAAGAGGAAGGAGGAAACAGGAAGGAGGACAGAGGAGGGAGGAAGGAGGAAACAGGAAGGAGGAAGGAGGAAACAGGAAAGAAGAAGGAGGAAGGGGGCGCTCAGCGTAGTTCTGGAGGTAAAAACATCTCAGAAGAGATTCAGGAGCTTCATCAGTTGGTGTTCAGTCATTAGTCCACATCACCAGGCTTTTATTTTGATAGAACTGACCTTCGACACTCACCGTCTTCACACCAGAGGGTCCAGATCTGATCAGTTTACGGTTCACTGATCTGGTCTTTGCTGTTTGGACTCGGCTTGGACTCCAAACTGGACCAGATCTGGACTCGTTCTGAGGAGCCGATCAGACCGTCTCATGTGGACAAAAAGTCTCGTCTAGACCAGGACCCACTGGTTCTCTGGTCTGAAGCTCCACTTCCATTCAGTCCATCTGGACACACATAAATCACTTCCTGTGTCACGGTGGAAAGACAGGAAGTGAGGGAAAGGCTATTTACAACAATAAGGTTTGGAAAAGAAGAAGCCCTTCTTAGTGATTCGCTGAGCAGATCAGGGAGGCGTCTGATTGGACGAACTCATTCACTTCAAATGATCAGTGACAGGAAGTGGCTGAGCTCAGGTCAAACCTGAATATGAAGCTCATTAGTTCCCTTTTTGCTCCGAGCAGCTGCTTTTCTTCCCTTTTCTGTCCTTTTCTTTCCACTTTTTACACGATAAAACAAGAAAACACAGGAAGTGAAGCAGTTGTGATTGAGTGATGGATTTCTTCTGAGGCAGGAATCTTTTGGTCTTCTTTATTTATCAGGCTGAAGAACGTTTCTGGAATAAGATCCTTTCACATTAAAAGCAGGTGTGAAGGCAGGCTGTTCACAGGAGGACAGAAGAAGAAGAAGACGCAGGTGATGAAGTCACAGTTTTCACTGATATGTTTTGGCCAGGCTGCTTTCTGATTGGCTGTTATTTTTGTAGTGTTGAACTGATGAGGTATGACGTCCGTAGAGCTGCAGGCCGGCTGCCATTGGCTGCCTAAAGTCATGTGATTATTTCCCAAAAATGCTCCGATGAGCCGGCCCACTGTGGACCATATTTCCCACCATGCTGTGGGGGATTTCTCCCACTCGGAGGCGACCTGTTTTTAACAAGTGTCAACAATCTGGTGGCAGGTCGCAGCAGGAAGTGGTTCCCAAAATAAAAGCTCTCCCAGGTCAGATGAGCGCAGCACTGGCGGCGCTGCTGCAGCTGTTGTTCCTGTTGGCGTTTCGCCGTGACAGGTTGGGCGTGGCCATCAGCGGGTGGCGTTCATCAGGGCAGCCGTACTGAGCCAGAGTGTCCACGCACTCCTGGCTGCTCGCCTGCCGGGCGTACGCCATCGCACTGTTGCCGTGGGCGTCCCTCGCCATCAGGTCCACGCCGTACTGATGGACAGAGAGGACAGACGCTTAAATGAGTACGTCATGAACACATGTGTGAAAAGAGAAATAAAGAGGTGTGCCTCCTCACCCAGATGAGCAGCTGGGTCACCACCACGTTGCCCTTACGGCTGGCCAGGTGCAGGGCGGTGCGTCCGTCCCCCTCTCCACAGGTCTCATTGACCTGCTGCCTGGAGCCGTGGGCCAGCAGCAGCACCACGCTCCTCAGGTCCTCCTCTGCTGTGGCCCTCAGCAGCTGCTGCCCCAGAGAGAGCTCCGAGCCGGGGGGCAGCGACGCCACGAAGAGCCGCTGCTCGTACTTAGCCCGGATCCAGCGCTCCCTCTCCTCCCTGAGGGTGGACGGGGAGAGACAGAGACAGAGAGACACCTGGTGTGAGCTTGGTCTTTTATCGTTCTCGTCCACCAGCAGGACAACCAGCGGACGTTTTGATGGTTCAGCAAATATCAGGAGGAGTGGCAGCTCTTCTTTGTCACCTATCTCTGCAGAGTGGGGAAGATCTTTCTAATAATCCACTTTATTCACCTGATAATCCACTTTATTCAGCCTAATAATCCACTTTATTCACCCTAATAATCCACTTTATTCACCCTAATCATCCACTTTATTCACCTGATAATCCACTTTATTCACCCTAATAATCCACTTTATTCACCTGATAATCCACTTTATTCACCTGATAATCCACTTTATCCACCTGATAATCCACTTTATTCAGCCTAATAATCCACTTTATTCACCTGATAATCCACTTTATTCACCCTAATAATCCACTTTATTCACCTGATAATCCACTTTATCCACCTGATAATCCACTTTATTCAGCCTAATAATCCACTTTATTCACCCTAATAATCCACTTTATTCACCTGATAATCCACTTTATCCACCTGATAATCCACTTTATTCACCCTAATAATCCACTTTATTCACCTGATAATCCACTTTATCCACCTGATAATCCACTTTATTCAGCCTAATAATCCACTTTATTCACCTGATAATCCACTTTATTCACCCTAATAATCCACTTTATTCACCTGATAATCCACTTTATCCACCTGATAATCCACTTTATTCACCCTAATAATCCACTTTATTCAGCCTAACAATCCACTTTATTCACCCTAACAATCCACTTTATTCACCTGATAATCCACTTTATCCACCTGATAATCCACTTTATTCACCCTAATAATCCACTTTATTCAGCCTAACAATCCACTTTATTCACCCTAACAATCCACTTTATTCACCCTAATAATCCACTTTATTCACCCTAATAATCCACTTTATTCACCTGATAATCCACTTTATCCACCTGATAATCCACTTTATTCACCCTAATAATCCACTTTATTCAGCCTAACAATCCACTTTATTCACCCTAACAATCCACTTTATTCACCTGATAATCCACTTTATCCACCTGATAATCCACTTTATTCACCCTAATAATCCACTTTATTCAGCCTAACAATCCACTTTATTCACCCTAACAATCCACTTTATTCACCTAATAATCCACTTTATTCAGCCTAACAATCCACTTTATTCACCCTAACAATCCACTTTATTCACCTGATAATCCACTTTATTCACCTAATAATCCACTTTATTCACCTGATAATCCACTTTATTCACTCTAACAATCCACTTTATTCACCTGATAATCCACTTTATTCAGCCTAATAATCCACTTTATCCACCTGATAATCCACTTTATTCACCCTAACAATCCACTTTATTCACCTGATAATCCACTTTATTCAGCCTAATAATCCACTTTATCCACCTGATAATCCACTTTATCCACCTCATAATCCACTTTATTCACCTAATAATCCACTTTATTCACCTGATAATTCACTTTATTCACCTGATAATCCACTTTATTCACCTAATAATCCACTTTATTCACCTAATAATCCACTTTATTCACCTGATAATCCACTTTATTCACCTGATAATCCACTTTATTCACCCTAACAATCCACTTTATTCACCTGATAATCCACTTTATTCACCCTAACAATCCACTTTATTCAGCCTAACAATCCACTTTATTCAGCCTAATAATCCACTTTATTCACCTGATAATCCACTTCATTCACCCTAATAATCCACTTTATTCACCTGATAATCCACTTTATTCAGCCTAATAATCCACTTTATGCACCCTAATAATCCACTTTATTCACCCCGATAATCCACTTTATTCACCCTAATAATCCACTTTATTCACCCTAATAATCCACTTTATTCACCCCGATAATCCACTTTATTCACCCTAATAATCCACTTTATCCACCTGATAATGCACTTTATTCACCTAATAATCCACTTTATTCACCTGATAATCCACTTTATTCACCCTAACAATCCACTTTATTCACCTGATAATCCACTTTATTCACCCTAACAATCCACTTTATTCAGCCTAACAATCCACTTTATTCAGCCTAATAATCCACTTTATTCACCTGATAATCCACTTCATTCACCCTAATAATCCACTTTATTCACCTGATAATCCACTTTATTCAGCCTAATAATCCACTTTATGCACCCTAATAATCCACTTTATTCAGCCTAATAATCCACTTTATTCACCTGATAATCCACTTTATTCACCTGATAATCCACTTTATCCACCTGATAATCCACTTTATTCAGCCTAATAATCCACTTTATTCACCTGATAATCCACTTTATTCACCCTAATAATCCACTTTATTCACCTGATAATCCACTTTATCCACCTGATAATCCACTTTATTCAGCCTAATAATCCACTTTATTCACCCTAATAATCCACTTTATTCACCTGATAATCCACTTTATCCACCTGATAATCCACTTTATTCACCCTAATAATCCACTTTATTCACCTGATAATCCACTTTATCCACCTGATAATCCACTTTATTCAGCCTAATAATCCACTTTATTCACCTGATAATCCACTTTATTCACCCTAATAATCCACTTTATTCACCTGATAATCCACTTTATCCACCTGATAATCCACTTTATTCACCCTAATAATCCACTTTATTCAGCCTAACAATCCACTTTATTCACCCTAACAATCCACTTTATTCACCTGATAATCCACTTTATCCACCTGATAATCCACTTTATTCACCCTAATAATCCACTTTATTCAGCCTAACAATCCACTTTATTCACCCTAACAATCCACTTTATTCACCCTAATAATCCACTTTATTCACCCTAATAATCCACTTTATTCACCTGATAATCCACTTTATCCACCTGATAATCCACTTTATTCACCCTAATAATCCACTTTATTCAGCCTAACAATCCACTTTATTCACCCTAACAATCCACTTTATTCACCTGATAATCCACTTTATCCACCTGATAATCCACTTTATTCACCCTAATAATCCACTTTATTCAGCCTAACAATCCACTTTATTCACCCTAACAATCCACTTTATTCACCTAATAATCCACTTTATTCAGCCTAACAATCCACTTTATTCACCCTAACAATCCACTTTATTCACCTGATAATCCACTTTATTCACCTAATAATCCACTTTATTCACCTGATAATCCACTTTATTCACCCTAACAATCCACTTTATTCACCTGATAATCCACTTTATTCAGCCTAATAATCCACTTTATCCACCTGATAATCCACTTTATTCACCCTAACAATCCACTTTATTCACCTGATAATCCACTTTATTCAGCCTAATAATCCACTTTATCCACCTGATAATCCACTTTATCCACCTCATAATCCACTTTATTCACCTAATAATCCACTTTATTCACCTGATAATTCACTTTATTCACCTGATAATCCACTTTATTCACCTAATAATCCACTTTATTCACCTAATAATCCACTTTATTCACCTGATAATCCACTTTATTCACCTGATAATCCACTTTATTCACCCTAACAATCCACTTTATTCACCTGATAATCCACTTTATTCACCCTAACAATCCACTTTATTCAGCCTAACAATCCACTTTATTCAGCCTAATAATCCACTTTATTCACCTGATAATCCACTTCATTCACCCTAATAATCCACTTTATTCACCTGATAATCCACTTTATTCAGCCTAATAATCCACTTTATGCACCCTAATAATCCACTTTATTCACCCCGATAATCCACTTTATTCACCCTAATAATCCACTTTATTCACCCTAATAATCCACTTTATTCACCCCGATAATCCACTTTATTCACCCTAATAATCCACTTTATCCACCTGATAATGCACTTTATTCACCTAATAATCCACTTTATTCACCTGATAATCCACTTTATTCACCCTAACAATCCACTTTATTCACCTGATAATCCACTTTATTCACCCTAACAATCCACTTTATTCAGCCTAACAATCCACTTTATTCAGCCTAATAATCCACTTTATTCACCTGATAATCCACTTCATTCACCCTAATAATCCACTTTATTCACCTGATAATCCACTTTATTCAGCCTAATAATCCACTTTATGCACCCTAATAATCCACTTTATTCACCCCGATAATCCACTTTATTCACCCCGATAATCCACTTTATTCACCCTAATAATCCACTTTATCCACCTGATAATCCACTTTATTCACCTGATAATCCACTTTATTCACCTGATAATCCACTTTATTCACCCTAACAATCCACTTTATTCACCTGATAATCCACTTTATTCACCCTAACAATCCACTTTATTCAGCCTAACAATCCACTTTATTCAGCCTAATAATCCACTTTATTCACCTGATAATCCACTTCATTCACCCTAATAATCCACTTTATTCACCTGATAATCCACTTTATTCAGCCTAATAATCCACTTTATGCACCCTAATAATCCACTTTATTCACCCCGATAATCCACTTTATTCACCCTAATAATCCACTTTATTCACCTGATAATCCACTTTATTCACCCTAATAATCCACTTTATTCACCTGATAATCCACTTTATTCACCTGATAATCCACTTTATTCACCCTAATAATCCACTTTATTCACCCCGATAATCCACTTTATTCACCTGATAATCCACTTTATTCAGCCTAATAATCCACTTTATTCACCTGATAATCCACTTTATTCACCCTAATAATCCACTTTATTCACCCTAATAATTCACTTTATTCAGCCTAATAATCCACTTTATTCAGCCTAATAATCCACTTTATTCACCTGATAATCCACTTTATTCAGCCTAATCTTGTCTGCTGGGATTAGTGAGGGTGATATTGAGCTGTTCCCTTCACCCCCCTCCCCTAATACCCCCTGGAGGGTGGGGTGGGGGTGGGGATGGAGAAGAGCCACAACAGAAGCTCCTAAATGAAACCTCCATGTCATGACTCCAGTGTGCTCTTTAATTTCACTTAAATCGTCAGTTTTCCAAAGGGAGTTTTGTATTACAGCTATATGTGTTACTTGGCAACCTCTAACATTGATTACACTGTAAAAAGAGAGGAAACACAACGAGAAAATAAACAGAATTAAAACCTCTTCATGTGTAAAAACATTAAAATGTGACCTATAGGTCTGGTTATTCAACCTCTATGCTCTATTGTGACTTAAATTGTCAATTTTCAAAAAGGAGCTTTGTATTATTTTGTTAGGCATTAATCAGCAAAATTCAACAGTGTCTTAACTGTAAAAACAGATGAAACAGAGAGAAAAAATGTGAAAAACCTACATTAAAATGCAATGTCTAGGTATGGTGAATAAACCTCAACATTGAAATTATGACTTTTCTTGCATTTTTGAAGAAACACTTTGCTTGATGGGAGATAAAACTGTGGGGAAACAAGAGGAGACGAAGAAATGGAATGAGAATGAACCGGTAGAAAAAGGGGGTTTGTGGGATGCAGGCAGAATCTCATTAAGTCTCTTCCTGGAGACCAGTGTGTGTGTGTTAATGTGAGTTAATGTGTGTTTTTGGGGGTGCGGTGGGCGGCGGCAGCTAGCATCACGGAATGTCCCGGGGGCTTTCCCCTTCCTGCCCGACCCAGGGACAGAGTGGGGAGGCTGGGCAGCCGACTACGGCCGACAGCCTCCGGACAAAGCTGGAGGTGTCAGCGGGGCTCCTGAGGGCCGACAGGAAATGTGAGGCCGCTGGACCCAGGAAACGCATGCCTTCCCCCGACACCAGGGTTACTAAGGGCTGCTGAAGATCCAGCAGAGTGTTCTCTTCAAGGACCGAGGTGGAAAAGAAACATATTCTTCTGATTAAACATTTATTCCACGTGCACCGTTTTCAGATGTTAACGTCCTTTTAGTTGTACATGTTAGCACAGCAAGCTAATCAGTCAGGTTCACCAGACTCCATTCACTAAAGCTGTAATTTAAGCTCTCCTCTCACCAGACTCCATTCACTAAAGCTGTAATTTAAGCTCTCCTCTCACCAGACTCCATTCACTAAAACTGTAATTTAAGCTCTCCTCTCACCAGACTCCATTCACTAAAGCTGTAATTTAAGCTCTCCTCTCACCAGACTCCATTCACTAAAGCTGTAATTTAAGATCTCCTCTCACCAGACTCCATTCATTAAAGCTGTAATTTAAGCTCTCCTCTCACCAGACTCCATTCACTAAAGCTGTAATTTAAGATCTCCTCTCACCAGACTCCATTCACTAAAGCTGTAATTTAAGCTCTCCTCTCACCAGACTCCATTCACTAAAGCTGTAATTTAAGATCTCCTCTCACCAGACTCCATTCACTAAAGCTGTAATTTAAGCTCTCCTCTCACCAGACTCCATTCACTAAAGCTGTAATTTAAGCTCTCCTCTCACCAGACTCCATTCACTAAAGCTGTAATTTAAGATCTCCTCTCACCAGACTCCATTCACTAAAGCTGTAATTTAAGCTCTCCTCTCACCAGACTCCATTCACTAAAGCTGTAATTTAAGATCTCCTCTCACCAGACTCCATTCACTAAAGCTGTAATTTAAGCTCTCCTCTCACCAGACTCCATTCACTAAAGCTGTAATTTAAGCTCTCCTCTCACCAGACTCCATTCACTAAAGCAGTAATTTAAGCTCTCCTCTCACCAGACTCCATTCACTAAAGCTGTAATTTAAGCTCTCCTCTCACCAGACTCCATTCACTAAAGCAGTAATTTAAGCTCTCCTCTCACCAGACTCCATTCACTAAAGCTGTAATTTAAGCTCTCCTCTCACCAGACTCCATTCACTACAGCAGTAATTTAAGCTCTCCTCTCACCAGACTCCATTCACTAAAGCTGTAATTTAAGCTCTCCTCTCACCAGACTCCACTCACTAAAGCAGTAATTTAAGCTCTCCTCTCACCAGACTCCATTCACTAAAGCTGTAATTTAAGCTCTCCTCTCACCAGACTCCATTCACTAAAGCTGTAATTTAAGATCTCCTCTCACCAGACTCCATTCACTAAAGCTGTAATTTAAGCTCTCCTCTCACCAGACTCCATTCACTAAAGCAGTAATTTAAGCTCTCCTCTCACCAGACTCCATTCACTAAAGCAGTAATTTAAGCTCTCCTCTCACCAGACTCCATTCACTAAAGCAGTAATTTAAGCTCTCCTCTCACCAGACTCCATTCACTAAAGCTGTAATTTAAGCTCTCCTCTCACCAGACTCCATTCACTAAAGCAGTAATTTAAGCTCTCCTCTCACCAGACTCCATTCACTAAAGCAGTAATTTAAGCTCTCCTCTCACCAGACTCCATTCACTAAAGCTGTAATTTAAGCTCTCCTCTCACCAGACTCCATTCACTAAAGCAGTAATTTAAGCTCTCCTCTCACCAGACTCCATTCACTAAAGCTGTAATTTAAGCTCTCCTCTCACCAGACTCCATTCACTAAAGCAGTAATTTAAGCTCTCCTCTCACCAGACTCCATTCACTAAAGCAGTAATTTAAGCTCTCCTCTCACCAGACTCCATTCACTAAAGCTGTAATTTAAGCTCTCCTCTCACCAGACTCCATTCACTAAAGCTGTAATTTAAGCTCTCCTCTCACCAGACTCCATTCACTGAAGCAGTAATTTAAGCTCTCCTCTCACCAGACTCCATTCGCTAAAGCTGTAATTTAAGCTCTCCTCTCACCAGACTCCATTCGCTAAAGCTGTAATTTAAGCTCTCCTCTCACCAGACTCCATTCGCTAAAGCTGTAATTTAAGATCTCCTCTCACCAGACTCCATTCGCTAAAGCTGTAATTTAAGCTCTCCTCTCACCAGACTCCATTCACTAAAGCTGTAATTTAAGCTCTCCTCTCACCAGACTCCATTCACTAAAGCGGTAATTTAAGCTCTCCTCTCACCAGACTCCATTCACTAAAGCTGTAATTTAAGATCTCCTCTCACCAGACTCCATTCACTAAAGCAGTAATTTAAGATCTCCTCTCACCAGACTCCATTCACTAAAGCTGTAATTTCAGCAGTCATGTTGTTGTTGTGTAGCAGTAAACATCATCAGAGCTAACGAGTCCTGAAAACATCTCTGGACAGCACAGAGTGTCATTACACTAATAAACCACATGGTGTGTGTTAATCTGAGTGTGTTAATCTGAGTAATCCCATTAGACGAAGTGAGCCGTGCTCCAGCAGCAAGGCATGCTGGGTCGACAGTTAGGATGATTAAAGTGACACCATACACATTCCCCCATGTTTACCCACGCTGAGCTTCTTGTTGTCATTCCTACTAGAAATCTAAATAAACGACCTATTTTCAGGAATATTGAAAAAAAAACTAAGAAATCTTAGAATATAAAATAGATATTTGAGGAGAAATCAACAGTGTGTTTCCTGTTAAGATGCAAATAAAAAAAACTCAGTAAAAATAAGTTTAAAAAATGTATACAGTATGTGAGGAGAAATAAACAGTACACTTCCTGTTAATAATAAATATAATAAAAATATGTGAATAATAAAAAAAATAAATCAGTAAGAGGAAGTCCTTGAAAATAATTT
>CM056572.1:675000-695000 GCA_029721515.1 Synanceia verrucosa
GCTCTGAAGCTAATGCTAACAACACTATTAACAGCAATAATGATGATAACAACAGTGGTGATGTCATCCAGTTCTAATAATAACATTACTAGCTGTTAGCAAACAGGACCTGGACTCTAGTACCCCATAAGCCCCCCCCTCTGACCCTGAGGGGTAATTATTACCCAGTCATGTGGCCCCCCCCAGTCCCTCCTGGTCCCCAGAGTCTAGTCCTGGACCCCCCATACTGGTTTCTGTCTGAGGAAAGAGGGATGCTCCCCCTCCTCTCTCTCTTCTCCTCCCCCTCTCTCTCTCTTCTCCTCCTCCTCTCGTCCTCCTCTTTCTCTCTCCTCTCCCTCTCTCTCTTCTCTTCCTCCTCCTCCTCTCTCTCTCTCCTCCTCCTCCTCTCGTCCTCCTCTCTCTTCTCCTCCTCTCGTCCTCCTCTCTCTCTCCTCTCCTCTCTCCTCCTCCTCCTCTCTCTCTCTCCTCCTCCTCTCATCCTCTCCTCCTCCTCTCTCTCTTCTCCTCCTGCTCTCATCCTCCTCTCTGTCTCTCCTCCTCCTCTCTCTCTTCTCCTCCTCTCTCTCTCCTCTTCTCCTCCTTCTCTTTCTTCTCCTCCTCTTGTCCTCTCTCTCTCTTCTCCTGCTCCTCCTCTGTCCCTCTCTCTTCTCCTCCTCTCTCCCCCTCCTCTCTCTCTCCTCTTCTCCTCCTTCTCTTTCTTCTCCTCCTCTTGTCCTCTCTCTCTCTTCTCCTGCTCCTCCTCTGTCCCTCTCTCTTCTCCTCCTCTCTCCCCCTCCTCTCTCTCTCCTCTTCTCCTCCTTCTCTTTCTTCTCCTTCTCTTGTCCTCTCTCTCTCTTCTCCTCCTCTCTCTCCTCCTCGCTCTCTCTCTCCTCCTCCTCTCTCCCTCTCTCCTCCTCCTCCTCTCTCTCTCTCGTCCTCCTCCTCCTCTCTCTCTCTCTCGTCCTCCTCCTCTCGTCCTCTCTCTCCATCTTCATGGTTCTCTCATGAGCAGAGACGCTGAGGGTCGAGGACACAGGAAGTCTCACTTCCTGTCTGCTGACAGTAGATTAAAACAATGAGGCCTGGCGGCGCTCCTCTTTGCTCCCCTCTGCTCCTCGTTGCTCCTCGTCATCCAAACTTAGCCTCCCCTCCGGCGGTGGCCTCAGCTGTGGCGGCCGAGGTGCTGACGGTTAATGGGAGCGTTTAGAGGAGGAGGTCTTTTTGTGGTTCATAAACACTCCTCGCAGGACGTCAACAAGTATCTGTCCTCACAACACGGGGACAGCCTGGCCTCCTGACGGTAATGAGAGCCGCACCGCCGTCGCCGACAGGAAGATAAAGAGACGGAGACAAGAGGCGGCGGCGGCGCTGTCACATAACTCAGCGAGGAGCAAGCACCGCCAACGTAACTCCTCCCTGAGGTTGGACCGGAGGAGGAGGTGTTTAATAGGAGCGCTCCTCCATCCTCCTCACTGCTCCCCTTTCCCTGCCCCCCCAACAGGAGCTAATTGGGAGGTGGGGGCAGGGTGGGGGGCAGACCTTGACAGACAGGAGGTCAGGGTAATTGCTGCTGGCCATATTTAACATTAAGATAATCAGGCCATTAATTAGCCTTTGGATCATTAAATCAGCCACTTGCAAAATGAAATTTGGGCCTCTATTACTCAGCTGAGAGAGCACGAGAGGAGGCTCTGCTGCACCCATCAGCCCCTCCTCCTGCACCTCCTCCTCCTCCTGCTGCCTGGACACTGGTGGTGCACAATAAAAAAAAACAAACGCACTACTTTGCTACAAATTAAACCTACGCACTGCCTTTTATTCTGAAAGGCCCTCTAACGCCGTATGCCTCTGCTGTTACACATCACATCACTCCTGCACACGCCTCATACATATATGTATGTACGTATGTGTAATTTAAATATATTTAGATTTAGGCACTTGTTGGTCTATATTTATTATTGTAATGCTTCTTTTCTGGAATATTAATATGGCATTAACTCTTTCCAGGGTTTCACTGTGCAGCAGGAAGTGAAAAAGAAGAGGAAGACGGCGACAGGGAGCTGCAGAGAGGGATGATGGGAGCAGGAGTGATGAAGGCTATCGACAGGAAGTGGAGGGTGATGGAGCTGCAGCGGAGCGTTGATGCTTAATTGAGATAATATTGAGCTGCTGCTCTGATCGCTACACATTCATAAATAAAGAGGAACATGGGCAACAAGAAAAGCATTAGTGGAGTGATGGAGGACGGCTGGCGGCACGTCGATACACGGCTGCTAGCTGCTACATGCTAGCTGCTACATGCTAGCTGCTACATGCTAGCAGCTACATGCTAGCAGCTACATGCTAGCTGCTACATGCTAGCAGCTTGTGGAGGAAGCTGCAGTAAAAATCTACAAATATTCCAGTGTCGTTGTTGTTTTAATCAGTGAATCTACTGAAAGTAAGTCGCAGTGAGTTAGCCTGCGCTCACTGCAGCAGAGGCCATCCATCCCATAATAACAGCGACTTATTACTAGTGATTATAAGGTGCTTCTGTTGACTAATGAGGGCGGGGGGGCAGGAAGTCGATCTCAGTCGGCTCTAATTTGTTCTGATGCTGCAGCCGATAATTACACAGTAAAGTACACACATTACAGGAAGTACTGCTGTAGTACTGCACTGACACTGAAGCAGTACTTATTTACAGCGTTAGCGACAGAAGAAGTATCAGTAGCAGGACTTCCTGCCTCCCTACAGTTGAAGTATGCATAGTGTCAGCAGTAGTACTTCCTACCTGGTGGCGTCCGGCGCTGGCTTCAGGCGTCCCTGAGCGTTAGCCTCCCACACGCTGTTAGCGAGCTCGTTGCCGATGGCCGACATGACCTTGATGAGCTCCAGGGGCCACTCGTCCAGGTCCAGGGACCGGACCCTGGACAGGTGAGTGCCCAGGTTCCTGTGGATACCTGAGCACTCGATGCAGATCAGGGCCCCGAGGTTCAGACTGGCCCAGTCTGGATCTGGAAGGTAAGCATGGGTCAGCTTCAACAGACTGGTTCCAGTGCAGTTAGCATCTATATTAGCTATATATTAGGCTAACGACTTTAGCTCATTAGTTAGCATCTGTGTTATCTATATAATATGCTAATGCCTTTAGCTCGTCAGTTAGCATTTATATTATCTATATATTACACAAACACCTTTAGCTCACTGGTTAGCTTCTATACTACCAATATATTATGCTAACAGCTTTAGCACATCAGTTAGCATCTACACTATCTATTTAATACACTAATACCTTTAGCTCCTCGATTAGCATTTATATTACCTATATATTATACTAACATCTTTAGGTTATCAGTTAACATCAGTAAATGTTTATATTATGCTAATAGCTTTAGCTCAACAGCATTAGTAAATGTTTATAGTATGCTAACAGCTTTAGCTCATCGGTTAGTATCAGTAAATGTTTATATTACGCTAACAGCTTTAGCTCATCGGTTAGCATCAGTAAATGTTTACATTATGCTAATAGCTTTAGCTCATCGGTTAGCATCAGTTAATGTTTCTATTACGTTAACAGCTTGAGCTCATCGGTTAGCATCAGTAAATGTTTCTATTACGCTAACAGCTTGAGCTCATCGGTTAGCATCAGTAAATGTTTCTATTACGCTAACAGCTTTAGCTCATCGGTTAGCATCAGGAAATGATTCTATTACGCTAACAGCTTTAGCTCATCGGTTAGCATCAGGAAATGATTCTATTACGCTAACAGCTTTAAGCTCATCGGTTAGCATCAGGAAATGATTCTATTACGCTAACAGCTTTAAGCTCATCGGTTAGCATCAGGAAAAGTTTACATTATGCTAACAGCTTTAGCTCATCGGTTAGCATCAGTAAATGTTTCTATTACGCTAACAGCTTTAGCTCATCAGTTAGCATCAGTAAATGTTTCTATTACGCTAACGGGTTTAGCTCATCGGTTAGCATCAGGAAATGATTCTATTACGCTAATGGCTTTAGCTCATCGGTTAGCATGGACTCACTCTGGGCTTCACAGTCGGCACAGCGGCTGTTTCCTCTGATGCTCCTGATGGACTGGAGAGCCATGGCCTCCGACTGGCTGGTCAGACGAGACTGAACACATGGAACACATCACAAATGACATTAATATTAAGAATAATAATGGACGTTGGCAGAGCTCAGGTGGGATAATTCTGGGACTAAAGCTCCTCCTGCTGCAGCCCGTCTGCTTCATGTCTCACTTTGATTTACTGTCATTTGTGTCTGAAAATTAAAATATTGCCCCACATCTTCACATGACTCATATCTCTGTGTATCAGCCTCAGTTTTATGAGCCCTGAGGAGCTGAAGACGTTTCACGTTTTAACCCCGTTTAACCTCAACATCTCCACGGCGTCACTGAATGACTCCCTGGGTCGTTAACATGCATTTTGTTTTGAAGCTTGACCTTTTAAAAATCCACAAAACGGTACTTTAGATGCGTCACGGGGAGCCGCTCACCAGACTCCTGTGAAAAAAGGTGTGATTTAAGCTCACCTTGTTCTTGCTGCTCTCGCAGGACTGCAGGCTGGCCAGGATCTGGCTCTCGATCACCTGGACCCAGGCGTCACGCTCCTCGTACGATGTGGCCTCGAAGTGCCACGTCTGGCCCGTCAGCGACACGATGGTGAACTCAAAGTTCTCCTCTTGTTCTGTTGGACACCAAAGGTTTGGCTTAATAAACTCATCTTCATCATGTTTCTAAGATGTTTTGACCTGAGCTCATTGACCACCATGACCCTTCATTATGTCTCCAAATACCACAAACTATTCAACCACGGAGGCTGAAAACATTTCGCTCAGGAGGTCCTGGTCCAGACCATCTCTTCTTAAACATAAAGCTTCCAGGATTTCAGTTTTCCCTGTTCACAATCCTGTGAAGTCCAGATGAAACGTTCTTTTCATCAGAGCAGAACAAGCAGCTCTGTGTTCTTCACACTGGAGGACACCTGGACCCTGAAGACCCTGAAGACCCCCCACTGAGCCCAGGTCAGTCACTACGATCAGGACTTGATTAGACTCGCTTGAATTAAAAACCCACACGAGGACCTGGACCAAAGGACTCCTCGCACACTGTCCCTCACAAAGACGAATGTTGGACGGCGGCGAGCTGTCAGCGCTAATCGCTCGTGACACTCGGCTGAGTGTTTCTGGAAGCAGCAGCTTCATCGGCGGAGCGGTCACGACCACTCGCTCCTCCTCGGCTCCAGTCATTTGGCTAATTGGGAGCGTCTCAGAGCAGCCGAGCTGAAGCTCCCCTCCGGCTCCGCTCTGGATCATCAATGGAAGGAAGGACGGAGGAGAGGATGGAAGGAAGCGCCCCGAGGCTGCACCAAAGCCTCCTCTGCTTCAGGCTGATTAAAAGACTGGACCCTGACTGGAGACCAGGTAGACCAGGGACGAACCAGCAGACCAGACCAGTTCAGTCTGAACCAAGAGGTTCACAGAACAAGTCTGTCTGGAAAATAAGAATAATAATGCTGTGGACTACAGAGCTCAGTGCTATGATACGATGATATCTTTAATGATCAATATCATGACTGCTGTTCTTTCTTATCAGAGGTGCTGAACTGCAGTGACTTCCTGTCACTGATGAACCACATCAGAGTTTGGAGGCTCCATGATGGTTCAGGTCCTCAGGGTCCTCAACTCCATCCCGTCATAATTAAATTCACATGGGGGGGGGGGCAACAATCCAAAAAGACTGCTGCATGTTGACCTGGCTAAGGGAGAGCAGGACCCAGACCACCAGGATCCAGTCTGACTGTGGACCCCCAGACCACCAGGATCACCAGACCATGTTTGAAGATCTTCAGGGACCAGGACTCTGGACTCTGCTCCCCATCCATCCAGGCTGAGCTCAGCAGATGAATCAATGTGGGTTTTTGGGTCTTAATAAAGTGAAAAACGTGCCTGGACCACCAGCTGGTCCCGGACCACCTCCAAACAGGAAGTGAAGGTACGCACGGGGCTACGGACCGCCGGCACCGTGTTGGTAATTACCGGCGGCGCCAGCGGCTACTGTGGCGACATTCACAGAGAGGCAATCTGTGATCTCTGACATGGCTAACCTTTATGAGCAGCAGCAAACACAGAAATATAATATACAGAAAATACATGTCTGCAGGTAGAGCGAGAGGGAGGCGTGAGGAGACAAAAGGGGCCTCGGGAAACACAAATTAAAAGCCTTAAATGTCAGCGCACACAGGATTGCTGTGCGACACAGGTCATTACTCCACATATTATTCACTGACTGCTCCAACATTAATAACCTGCAAAACACCGACAGATGGATTTTCTAGCCTGGCACCTGAGACTGGACGGGACTCAACCAGGAAGTGCTGATCTGCAGCATCAAGATGAGCTTTTCCAGACGGTTCTGTAGAAAGTCCCAGTGACTACGACTCCCAGCATGCATTTCAAACTCTGTCACGAGACCCACTTCGACCACAGGAAGAGAAGACACACGAGGAAAAAAGGAATACAAAATAAAAGCGCTGAGGGGGCGTGGCTTATGACAAACAAAAAGACTCATTATTAAGCTACTTCCTGTCAATTAGAAGACAACACTTGACAATAAAAGCCAATCTGCAGGGAAAGACACTGAACTAAACTCCATCATGTTTGGGGTAAGAGGTGACCTTTGACCCCTGCGGTCCTGTGAATGCAGCAGCGTTCTGAAGCGCTTCGGTGGCCTGAGGCTCCTCATGAATTTCTCCTCTAAATGTTACTCAGCGTGTTGAGAGAGAGAGCAGCTGCCAGGCTGTGATCGCAGCCGCTCTGCAAAGGTCAAAGGTCAGATTGAAGTCTGAGCGTCAACAAACAAACAATCAGTGCAGCTCACAGAGAGACATTTATACGGAATAATTACATCCACTGCTTTATATACCACACATGTATTTATGACCACTTACATTTCACAAAACTAAACCAGGTCTGCAGACTGGACCACGTAGACCTCACAGACCACCTGGACCACCTGGACTCTCAGGGAGCCTCTTTGTTCTTCAGGTTTTCATCATTAACCCCAACGCTGACGGAGGTTTTCTGGTCCACCAATCAAAGAGATTCTCAGATACTGAAAGTCTCTGAGCAGCTTCACACACCTGAGCACAGGTATTCTACACACCTGAGCACAGATATTCTACACCTGAGCACAGGTATTCTACACACCTGAGCACAGGTATTCTACACACCTGAGCACAGGTATTCTACACACCTGAGCACAGGTATTCTACACCTGAGCACAGATATTCTACACCTGAGCACAGGTATTCTACACACCTGAGCACAGGTATTCTACACACCTGAGCACAGGTATTCTACACACCTGAGCACAGGTATTCTACAGGTGAGCACAGGTATTCTACACACCTGAGCACAGGTATTCTACAGGTGAGCACAGGTATTCTACACACCTGAGCACAGGTATTCTACACACCTGAGCACAGGTATTCTACACCTGAGCACAGGTATTCTACACACCTGAGCACAGGTATTCTACACACCTGAGCACAGGTATTCTACACACCTGAGCACAGGTATTCTACAGGTGAGCACAGGTATTCTACACACCTGAGCACAGGTATTCTACAGGTGAGCACAGGTATTCTACACCTGAGCACAGGTATTCTACACACCTGAGCACAGGTATTCTACACACCTGAGCACAGGTATTCTACACCTGAGCACAGGTATTCTACACACCTGAGCACAGGTATTCTACACCTGAGCACAGGTATTCTACACACCTGAGCACAGGTATTCTACAGGTGAGCACAGGTATTCTACACACCTGAGCACAGGTATTCTACACACCTGAGCACAGGTATTCTACACACCTGAGCACAGGTATTCTACACACCTGAGCACAGGTATTCTACAGGTGAGCACAGGTATTCTACACACCTGAGCACAGGTATTCTACACCTGAGCACAGGTATTCTACACACCTGAGCACAGGTATTCTACACCTGAGCACAGGTATTCTACACACCTGAGCACAGGTATTCTACACACCTGAGCACAGGTATTCTACACCTGAGCACAGGTATTCTACACCTGAGCACAGGTATTCTACACACCTGAGCACAGGTATTCAGCTGGTGAGCCCTCACAGCTCCAGGATGACGATCAGCCCACTGAGGATTTTTCAGTAGCAGAAATGAGTCTGAAAGTCCAGAGACTCTTCAGTGTTGGAGGATAGTATTTAATTCATTGATTAATCGATTGATTAATTGATCAACTAATTGTTCAGCTCCAATGTCACCATTCTTCCAAAAGGTGCATTAAACCTGATAATTAGATTCTATTACTCCAAGAAGACTGCCAACACCAAGGAGACCAGTACCAGTACCAGGACCAGGACCAGTACCAGGAGCTCAGCTCAGCTCAGCAGCTCATCATATCTCTACGTCTGGTTGCCGCCTCAGGACGGAGCGGCGGTCCGAGCGCAGGGGGCGGGTCCCCCTCATGAATTATGGCGAGCCTCGCTCTGACAGGTAGATCCTTCACCTGCCCGCCCAGCGTGACAGGCGGCGGGTCGCACTGAGCGCGCTCTCTGCTTAATGGCTAAATTGGGAAGACTGTTACTAATCGCTTATTGAATAATGAAAGTGACACAGCTGATAAAAGATTTCAATACGCTGGATTATTTATAATATTTCACTTAAGCCTCTCCGGCTGAGTAATAAGGGGGCGAGTCTGACGGCGAGCGGCTCGGCAGAAGTGTTTGACAATAAAATACTGACGAGTGTCTAATACGAGGAGAGAGGAGAGGGAGGATGGAAGGGAAGGATAGGAGGAGGCAGGGAAGGAGGTGAAGGCAGTCTATCCGTCACTCAGACAGCCACTTGTCCTGTCAGCTGCTTGATGCCTCCCTGATGGAGAGACGGCCATTACACATCTGCCACATCTGTTCAGCCAGCCGTGCAGACGAGCAGGAAGTGAAACGGCGTCCTGATGAAACACTCAAATCTGTGTTTGTTCGCCACCACAGCCACAGCTTCAACACCAGCTGTTCTGACAGGAAGATAAAAGGCTGTCAGCCAGCAGGGGGCGACTGCTCCGGTCCTCTAACAGGAAGTGATTCAACCCTTCAGTAAACACTGTCAGCCAGCAGGGGGCGACTGCTCCGGTCCTCTAACAGGAAGTGATTCAACCCTTCAGTAAACACTGTCAGCCAGCAGGGGGCGACTGCTCCGGTCCTCTAACAGGAAGTGATTCAACCCTTCAGTAAACACTGTCAGCCAGCAGGGGGCGACTGCTCCGGTCCTCTAACAGGAAGTGATTCAACCCTTCAGTAAACACTGTCAGCCAGCAGGCGCGACTGCTCCGGTCCTCTAACAGGAAGTGATTCAACCCTTCAGTAAACACTGTCAGCCAGCAGGGGGCGACTGCTCCGGTCCTCTAACAGGAAGTGATTCAACCCTTCAGTAAACACTGTCAGCCAGCAGGGGGCGACTGCTCCGGTCCTCTAACAGGAAGTGATTCAACCCTACGGTAAACACAGTCAGACAGCAGGGGGCGACTGCTCCGGTCCTCTAACAGGAAGTGATTCAACCCTTCGGTAAACACTGTCAGCCAGCAGGGGGCGACTGCTCCGGTCCTCTAACAGGAAGTGATTCAACCCTTCAGTAAACACTGTCAGCCAGCAGGGGGAGACTGCTCCGGTCCTCTAACAGGAAGTGATTCAACCCTTCGGTAAACACTGTCAGCCAGCAGGGGGCGACTGCTCCGGTCCTCTAACAGGAAGTGATTCAACCCTTCGGTAAACACTGTCAGCCAGCAGGGGGCGACTGCTCCGGTCCTGTAACAGGAAGTGATTCAACCCTTCAGTAAACACTGTCAGCCAGCAGGGGGCGACTGCTCCGGTCCTCTAACAGGAAGTGATTCAACCCTTCAGTAAACACTGTCAGCCAGCAGGGGGCGACTGCTCCGGTCCTCTAACAGGAAGTGATTCAACCCTTCAGTAAACACTGTCAGCCAGCAGGGGGCGACTGCTCCGGTCCTCTAACAGGAAGTGATTCAACCCTTCAGTAAACACTGTCAGCCAGCAGGGGGCGACTGCTCCGGTCCTCTAACAGGAAGTGATTCAACCCTTCAGTAAACACTTGACAAAAAACAAAATGGCTGTGGCCAAAAACCAAGATGGAGAGGAACAACAAAAAAAAACAAGATGGCAACTGTAAAGTCGCAGATGATGACGGCTCAAAAAAGGGTAGGGGACAGTAAAACAACAAATGATAGATGGATGGGTAGATGGATGGATGGGTGGTGGATGGATGGATGTGTAGATGGATAGAGGGATGTGTAGATGGATGGATGATAGGTGGATGGATGGGTAGATAGATGGATGGATGATGGATGGATGTGTAGATGGATAGATGTGTAGATGGATAGATGGATGTGTAGATGGATGGATGGATGATAGATGGATGGGTACATAGATGGATGGGTAGATAGATGGATGGATGGATAGATAGATGGATGGGTAGATGGATGGATGATAGGTGGATGGGTACATAGATAGATGGATGGGTGGATGGATGGATGATAGGTGGATGGATGGGTAGATAGATGGATGGATGATAGATGGATGGATGTGTAGATGGATAGATGGATGATGGATGGATGATAGATGGATGGGTAGATAGATGGATGGATGGATGATAGATGGATGGGGACATAGATGGATGGGTAGATAGATGGATGGATGGGTACATAGATAGATGGATGGATGATAAATGGATGGGTACATAGATAGATGGATGGGTAGATGGATGATAGGTGGATGGATGGATGATAGGTAGATAGATGGATGGATGGGTAGATAGATGGATGGATGATAGGTAGATAGATGGATGGATGGGTAGATAGATGGATGGATGATAGGTAGATAGATGGATGGATGGGTAGATAGATGGATGATAGGTGGATGGATAGATGGATGGATGGATGATAGATGGATGGGTCGATAGATGGATGGATACATAGATGGATGGGTAGATAGATGGATGATAGGTGGATGGATGATAGGTGGATGGATGACAGATGGATGGGTAGATAGATGGATGGATGGGTACATAGATGGATGGATGGGTAGATAGATGGATGATAGGTGGATAGATGGATGGATGGATAGATAGATGGATGGATGGATGGATGGATAGATAGATGGATGGATGGATGGATGGATGGCGTTACCTTCTGCAGTACCAGAGAGGCCGTCAGCTTTGAAGTTGCTGGTGCTCTTCTTCCTGCGGTGCTTCTTCCTGTTGGCGTGAGGTGATGGTGGAGGCTCCATCTTTGGACTGGTAGTGCTGGAGATACTGGGACTGGAGCAGACCGAATCCCCTAGACCAGTATCTGCAGAGCAAGACCACATCAGACCACCGTCAGACCACATGCACCGACCAGGACCTGATCCTGGAGCTGTGGGTGGGCGAGCCAATCAGCAGAGTCTCTCTCTCTGGCCTCCATGCTGACAGCTGAGACCGGCGGCAGAATAAAATAACATTCAGCTCCCATCAATATCACTCACACACACACACACACACACACACACACGCCGCCTCAAGGACGCCATAACTTATTCTGCTGCCGTTTAGTTGCAGCTCAAGTGGAAAATGTGACAACTGACAAGACGCCGTCAGTGAGGGCGCAATTAACTACTGAGGATTAACGACCGTCCATCTGCATGCTAGCGCTAGGCAACTTCCTGTCTATGCTGCCAAAATAAGAAACGTATACAAAGTATATATAAAATATATATATATATATACACACACATACGTATATATGCATATACATACGTATATACGTTTGTATATACGTATGTATATGCATATATATAGGATGTACAGACGCTCCTGATGTAGCTCCTGAATGCAGCAGCTAACATTAGCGCAGACAGCTAACGTTCCTGTTTACTGTCAGACTGAAGTTGCGCAGCATTAGCTTAGCACGATGCTAGCGCTCTACTAGCTTGTCAGTTAGTGTTGTTCAGCTCTTCCAATCAGGATTCCATGTTGTTTATGTTGTTTACAGCCCACGCCGTATACTGAGGATGTGATGGTGGGTGTGTGTTTAAGTGTGTGTGTGTGTGTGTGTATTTAAGTGTGTGTGTTGGGGTGTGTGTGTGTTTAAGTGAAAGCATTTCACAGCATTAAACGTTCGTCGTTTGCTGCAGGGCACAACACTGCTGACGGAGCTGTCTGTCAAGCTCATCGTCACGGCAACACACACATCCTGACAGCTGTCACTCTGTGTGTGTGTGTGTGTGTGTGTGTGTGTCCTGTAAAGACACACACTCAGATTCTGTCATGATAGGCTCCCTGGTGGAGCTGCGCACCAGGGCCCAGTGCCTGTGGTGGAGCTGCGTGTGTGGACCTGCTTCGGTCTTCTCACCGGTGCTGACTCCAGAGTTGGCGATGACGGTGGCGTCCGTCCACTGGTCGGCGCTGGACACGGAGTAGGAGCGCTGGTGCATCCCCTCCAGGCCACGGCTGTTGAACGACACCAGGCTGACGCCGCTCGCCATCTGGGACGCCGACGAGCTGCTGGTCACCAAACCTGAGACAGGAAGTGAGGGTCAGCGCTGGACTCACCACAGATAAAGGTTCCTCCAGACTGTCGAAGGACCAGGGACAAGGTCAAGGCCAGGACCAGAACCAGGGACAAGGTCAGGACTAAGACCACACATAATTCTGTCTCACCTGCATTACCCATAATGCACCTCTTGGTCTGTCTAAAGATCTAAAACCTGCCTCTCAAAAATACTTAGAATTCTGACCTTAATAATAAGAAATTTCCCAACATTAAAAATCTATTTACGGGGAAATCCTAAAGAAGACGGAGGCTTTTATTTTGGAGGGGGATTAATTGAGTCCTCTCATTTAATTAAAGTAGATTTCTTTTCCATTTCCATTTTATTCCCGTTGGAGAGCCTCTCATTACAGCTCATCTCTTGTTGGCTGCAGCATTAATATTCATGACCATAATTAGTGCACGGCTCGCTGAATATTCATGCTATTAGCTGCTGTGTGTGCGTTTGATTTCCCCGCCTCACAAGAGCTGCTTTTATGTGCGAGGAGCGCTCGTTTCGCTGCACCTTTTGTCTTTTACGACGCCTTCAAGGCTGCCTTTTTTCTCCAGCGTTTACATCTTTGAATCTTCAGCCTTTATTGACTTTATTGTTGACGACGAGGCCAAGAGGAGAGCATAATTACACAATAAAAGCACTGGAGTCGTCTAATTACTGGAACATGACGCGACGCTTCACGCTGTTGTTCCTTCGCTCAGCAGTGACACAAAAAGCACAGTTTAGACTGAAAGAGTGTCTGTGGTTCATGCAGTTAACACTTCAGTCCTCTAAAAATGTTAATTTAGCACAAGGATAAAAGGTCATTTAATGGACATAAAGAGACTAAATATAAGGGAAAAAATAAGGTTAATCTCTGGTTAATCTCTGTTTAATCTCAGGTTAATCTCTGTTTAATCTCAGGTTAATCTCTGGTAAATCTCCTGTTAATCTCTGGTAAATCTCCTGTTAATCTCTGGTTAATCTCTGGTAAATCTCTGGTAAATCTCCGGTTAATCTCTGGTTAATCTCTGGTAAATCTCTGTTTAATCTCAGGTAAATCTCTGGTTAATCTCTGGTAAATCTCTGGTTAATCTCTGGTAAATCTCTGGTTAATCTCTGGTAAATCTCTGTTTAATCTCAGGTAAATCTCTGGTTAATCTCTTGTAAATCTCCAGTTAATCTCTGGTTAATCTCTGGTAAATCTCTGTTTAATCTCAGGTAAATCTCTGGTTAATCTCTGTTTAATCTCTGTTTAATCTCAGGTAAATCTCTGGTTAATCTCTTGTTAATGTCTAGTAAATCTCTGTTTAATCTCAGGTAAATCTCCGGTTAATCTCTGGTAAATCTCTGTTTAATCTCAGGTAAATCTCTGTTTAATCTCAGGTAAATCTCTGGTTAATCTCTGTTTAATCTCAGGTAAATCTCTGGTTAATCTCTGTTTAATCTCAGGTAAAACTCTGGTTAATCTCAGGTAAATCTCTGTTTAATCTCAGGTAAATCTCCGGTTAATCTCTGGTTAAACTCTGTTTAATCTCAGGTAAATCTCTGGTTAATCTCTGGTTAATGTCTGGTAAATCTCTGGTTAATCTCTGGTAAATCTCCGGTTAATCTCTGGTAAATCTCTGTTTAATCTCTGTTTAATCTCTGTTTAATCTCAGGTAAATCTCCGGTTAATCTCTGGTTAAGCTCTGTTTAATCTCTGTTTAATCTCAGGTAAATCTCTGGTTAATCTCTGGTTAATCTCTGTTTAATCTCTGTTTAATCTCAGGTAAATCTCTGGTTAATCTCTTGTTAATGTCTGGTAAATCTCTGTTTAATCTCAGGTAAATCTCCGGTTAATCTCTGGTAAATCTCTGTTTAATCTCAGGTAAATCTCTGTTTAATCTCAGGTAAATCTCTGGTTAATCTCTTGTTAATGTCTGGTAAATCTCTGTTTAATCTCAGGTAAATCTCTGGTTAATCTCTGGTAAGTCTCTGTTTAATCTCAGGTAAATCTCTGTTTAATCTCAGGTAAATCTCTGGTAAATCTCTGTTTAATCTCAGGTTAATCTCTGTTTAATCTCTGTTTAATCTCAGGTAAATCTCTGGTTAATCTCTGGTTAATCTCTGTTTAATCTCTGTTTAATCTCTGTTTAATCTCAGGTAAATCTCTGGTTAATCTCTTGTTAATGTCTGGTAAATCTCTGTTTAATCTCAGGTAAATCTCCGGTTAATCTCTGGTAAATCTCTGTTTAATCTCAGGTAAATCTCTGTTTAATCTCAGGTAAACCTCTGGTTAATCTCTTGTTAATGTCTGGTAAATCTCTGTTTAATCTCAGGTAAATCTCTGGTAAGTCTCTGTTTAATCTCAGGTAAGTCTCTGTTTAATCTCAGGTAAATCTCTGTTTAATCTCAGGTAAATCTCTGGTAAATCTCTGTTTAATCTCCGGTTAATCTCTGTTTAATCTCTGTTTAATCTCAGGTAAATCTCTGGTTAATCTCTGTTTAATCTCTGTTTAATCTCAGGTAAATCTCTGGTTAATCTCTTGTTAATGTCTGGTAAATCTCCGGTTAATCTCTGGTAAATCTCTGTTTAATCTCAGGTAAATCTCTGTTTAATCTCAGGTAGATTAGCGGTAAACTTGCGGCGCTACCTGCGCTCTGGCCCAGCTGCAGGCTGCTCATGTCCTTGGTCAGACCGTTGGTTCTGGGAGCAGCAGAGCAGACGGCTCGAGGAGGCCTCTTCCCTGGAACCTTCACTGTGGTCCTCAACAGGTCGATCTCCTTACCATGGACGTTCTGCATGTAGTCCTGAGAGGAGGACAGCAGGAGACGGGAGGAGACGAGAGGAGACGGGAGGAGACGGGAGGAGACAAGAGGAGACAAGAGGAGATGGGAGGAGACAAGAGGAGACAGGGGGAGACAGGAGGAGACAGGAGGAGACAGGGGGAGACAGAGGGAGACAGGAGGAGACAGGAGGAGACAGGGGTAGACAGGAGGAGACAGAGGGAGACGGGAGGAGACAGGAGAAGGTTTACAGATGGTTTTGACACAAACTGTCAGTAAGTGGTAGAAAAATAACATGAAGTTTAGGTTTAAAACTGAACATGAAGCTCAGCTGACTGATGAAGTGATGAACAGATGAAGTGATGAACTGATGAAATGATGAACAGATGAAATGATGAAGTGGTGAAATGATGAACAGATGAAGTGATGAACAGATGAAATGATGAACAGATGAACAGATGAAATGATGAAATGATGAACAGATGAAGTGATGAAGTGGTGAAATGATGAACAGATGAAGTGATGAACAGATGAAATGATGAACAGATGAACAGATGAAATGATGAACAGATGAAGTGATGAACAGATGAAATGATGAACAGATGAACAGATGAAGTGGTGAACAGATGAAGTGGTGAACAGATGAAATGATGAACAGATGAAGTGATGAAATGATGAACAGATGAAATGATGAAGTGGTGAAATGATGAACAGATGAAGTGATGAACAGATGAAATGATGAACAGATGAAATGATGAACAGATGAACAGATGAAATGATGAACAGATGAACAGATGAAGTGGTGAACAGATGAAGTGATGAACAGATGAAGTGATGAACAGATGAACAGATGAAGTGATGAAATGATGAACAGATGAAGTGATGAAGTGGTGAACAGATGAACAGATGAAGTGGTGAAATGATGAACAGATGAACAGATGAAGTGATGAAGTGGTGAACAGATGAAATGATGAACAGATGAACAGATGAAGTGATGAAATGATGAACAGATGAAGTGGTGAACAGATGAAATGATGAACAGATGAACAGATGAAGTGGTGAACAGATGAAGTGATGAACAGATGAAATGATGAACAGATGAACAGATGAAGTGATGAAATGATGAACAGATGAAGTGATGAAGTGGTGAACAGATGAACAGATGAAGTGGTGAAATGATGAACAGATGAAGTGATGAAGTGGTGAACAGATGAAATGATGAACAGATGAAGTGATGAAATGGTGAAATGATGAACAGATGAAATGATGAACAGATGAACAGATGAAATGATGAACAGATGAACAGATGAAGTGATGAACAGATGAAATGATGAACAGATGAACAGATGAAGTGATGAACAGATGAACAGATGAACAGATGAAGTGATGAAGTGGTGAACAGATGAAATGATGAACAGATGAAGTGATGAAGTGGTGAAATGATGAACAGATGAAATGATGAACAGATGAACAGATGAAATGATGAACAGATGAACAGATGAAGTGATGAAATGATGAACAGATGAACAGATGAAATGATGAACAGATGAAGTGGTGAAATGATGAACAGATGAAGTGATGAAGTGGTGAACAGATGAACAGATGAAATGATGAACAGATGAACAGATGAAGTGATGAAGTGGTGAAATGATGAACAGATGAACAGATGAAGTGATGAACAGATGAACAGATGAAGTGATGAACAGATGAAATGATGAACAGATGAACAGATGAAGTGATGAACAGATGAACAGATGAAGTGATGAACAGATGAAATGATGAACAGATGAACAGATGAAGTGATGAAGTGGTGAAATGATGAACAGATGAACAGATGAAGTGATGAAGTGGTGAAGGGGGGTCAGACTCTGGTCCTTCAAAGAGCTGCTGAAGTGGTCGACCACGCTGCGCTCTGATTGGCTGCCTGCTCCAGATCAGAGCCCAGCGGAGGCGCTAACGAGAGGCGCTCCTTTCATCCACCAGCCCCACTGAGCCGGGTGGAGTGTCAGCGGTGACCCCAGAACAGCAGGGCATTGTGGGAGGTGGGCCTCCTCTTCAACATGAAGGAGACGAGGAGAAATGAGGAGAAATGAGGAGACAGCGTGTCCTTCACACTAATTACACTGATATTAATCAAATTATTATCATTATTATTATTGATCTGTCGCTCTGATTCAAGAACATATGACAGAATTTCTCAGTGATTCTCCTCAGAAAGCTCCAGAAATATTTCATTTATATTATCATTCTGTATTCTTTGTTGTATTTTAAATATATATATTTTTAATTCATTTCAATTCTTTATTTAATTTTTATTGTTGCATATACATCCTGTGATTTAGTGTTCGGCAAACATTTTTATTTCTTTACAGATTCTAATTTCAGGTGACGCCACGAGCAACCTTCTCCTCCTCTTCTCCTCTCTCCTCCTCTTCTCCTCTCCTCCTCTTCTCCTCTCCTCCTCTTCTCTTCTCCTCTCTACTCCTCCTCTTCTCCTCTCCTCTCTCCTCCTCTTCTCTCCTCTTCTCCTCTCCTCTCTCCTCCTCTTCTCTTCTCTTCTCCTCTCCTCTCTCCTCCTCTCCTCTCTCCTCCTCTTCTCCTCTCCTCTCTTCTCCTCTCTCTTCTCCTCTCTCTTCTCCTCTCTACTCCTCCTCTTCCCTTCTCCTCTCTTCTCCTCTTCTCCTCTCCTCTCTCTCCTCAGATCTGGTCACATGACTCAGCTCTGCAGCTCTGCTGCTCTAATTGGTCCTCACAGAGATGGACTTTCTGGAAGCCTCTGTCCGCTCACACAGCCTCTCTCTCTGGCAGCTCGGCTGACAAAAGGCCAATTCAAAGCCAAGTGCTCTCCAGGCGTCTTAACAAGCCACTGGAGAGCCCCGGAGCCAGGGGCATGCTGGGTAAACCCTCCACACACACACTCCCCTCCGACAGATTGACCGAAGTAATTGAGTCTCCATTTGCATCAGGAAGCTTTCATCATCGGCCAGCAGGGGGGGGGGGTGTGGACGGCAGGTGGGGTGTGTGTGTGTGTGTGTGTGGACGGCAGGTGGGGTGTGTGTGTGTGTGTGTGTGGACGGCAGGTGGGGTGTGTGTGTGTGTGTCACTAAACGAGCGTGTGGTTGTGCTGATGAAGAGCAGAAAACACGACGGATCGATACAGGAAGTGATCAGCTGATCACTGGAATAATGTGAAGATTCCAGAAAATAAACTCTGTTATCCATCATGTCACACAGTCGTCATCTCCTGTGGAGTGACCGCTGTATCTTATCTGGATTGTGCAGTTTGTCCTGTCCATGTTCTTCAGTGTTTTTAATACATCACTCCTCCTCCTCCTCCTCCTCCACTTCATTAGCGTCATTAATGGGATCTCAGTAATTAGCGCTGGTTACATTAGCCTCTGCTAACAGGCTAATTGAACAAACAGCAGCGTTGTGGCGCTGCAGGGCTTCTCTGTCTTCACACGACACTTCTTCTTCTGCTCTGATCTGACCGACGTCCACAGAGACAGGAGACACCGAGGAGGCCAGCAGGAGACACCGAGGAGGCCAGCAGGAGACACCGAGGAGGCCAGCAGGAGGCCAGCAGGAGACACCAAGGAGGCCAGCAGGAGACACCGAGGAGGCCAGCAGGAGACACCGAGGAGGCCAGCAGGAGACACCGAGGAGGCCAGCAGGAGGCCAGCAGGAGACACCGAGGAGGCCAGCAGGAGACACAGAGGAGGCCAGCAGGAGGCCAGCAGGAGACACCGAGGAGGCCAGCAGGAGGCCAGCAGGAGACACCGAGGAGGCCAGCAGGAGACACCGAGGAGGCCAGCAGGAGACACCGAGGAGGCCAGCAGGAGACACCGAGGAGGCCAGCAGGAGACACAGAGGAGGCCAGCAGGAGGCCAGCAGGAGACACCGAGGAGGCCAGCAGGAGACACCGAGGAGGCCAGCAGGAGACACCGAGGAGGCCAGCAGGAGACACCGAGGAGGCCAGCAGGAGACACAGAGGAGGCCAGCAGGAGACACAGAGGAGGCCAGCAGGAGACACCGAGGAGGCCAGCAGGAGACACCGAGGAGGCCAGCAGGAGACACCGAGGAGGCCAGCAGGAGACACCGAGGAGGCCAGCAGGAGACACAGAGGAGGCCAGCAGGAGACACCGAGGAGGCCAGCAGGAGACACCGAGGAGGCCAGCAGGAGACACCGAGGAGGCCAGCAGGAGACACAGAGGAGGCCAGCAGGAGACACAGAGGAGGCCAGCAGGAGACACTGAGGAGACCAGCAGGAGGCCTGGAGCTGGAGGAGCAGCTCTACTCCTCACTGAGTGACAGAGGAGCTAAAGCATCTAGTCTTCACGTGGTAAAATACATCCATTATTACCCATCATGCCCCTGGTGCTCCTTCACTATCAAGAACATTCACTGATTAAAACATTTCATCAAAACGTGTCGCTCACTGGATGTGGTGAAACGTGTTCGACAAGACTACAGATTAATTATGTACAAACTGTGTGTGTGTGTGTTTGTGTCTGTGTGTGTGTGTGTGTGTGTGTGGTCATAAAGCGCCGTCGGGGCAGGAAGTTGTGCCAAGCGGGCGGTGAGCCGAGCCGATTAGTGGAGACATTACAGCTGATGTTCACATCATCAACGG
>CM056572.1:697500-720000 GCA_029721515.1 Synanceia verrucosa
TGACGGTGACATAACGACGAGGGGAGCGGAGCGCAGGAAGTGGAGGACGGCCACGTCCAAAATGTCCTCCTGACGAGTCCAAGAAGTGAGAAAAAGGAGCGAAATAGAGAGCGAAGGCAGATCCTTAAAAATGCACTTTTACTGTCTGAAGCCATGAAGAGAAGAAGATTTAAAAAAACTGAACGAACTGAACGAGACGGAGACAAGAAATAAAGAGACGGAGACAAGAAATAAAGAGACGAGACAAGAAATAAAGAGACGAGACAAGAAATAAAGAGACGAGACAAGAAATAAAGAGACGAGACAAGAAATAAACAGAGAGACAAGAAATAAAGAGACGAGACAAGAAATAAACAGAGAGACAAGAAATAAAGAGACGAGACAAGAAATAAAGAGACGAGACAAGAAATAAACAGAGGAGACAAGAAATAAAGAGACGAGACAAGAAATAAACAGAGGAGACAAGAAATAAAGAGACGAGACAAGAAATAAACAGAGAGACAAGAAATAAACAGAGGAGACAAGAAATAAAGAGACGAGACAAGAAATAAACAGAGGAGACAAGAAATAAAGAGACGAGACAAGAAATAAAGAGACGAGACAAGAAATAAACAGAGGAGACAAGAAATAAAGAGACGAGACAAGAAATAAAGAGACGAGACAAGAAATAAACAGAGGAGACAAGAAATAAAGAGACGAGACAAGAAATAAAGAGACGAGACAAGAAATAAACAGAGAGACAAGAAATAAAGAGAGAGACAAGAAATAAAGAGACGAGACAAGAAATAAACAGAGAGACAAGAAATAAAGAGACGAGACAAGAAATAAACAGAGAGACAAGAAATAAAGAGACGGAGACAAGAAATAAAGAGACGAGACAAGAAATAAACAGAGAGACAAGAAATAAAGAGAGAGACAAGAAATAAACAGAGAGACAAGAAATAAAGAGACGAGACAAGAAATAAAGAGAGAGACAAGAAATAAAGAGACGGAGACAAGAAATAAAGAGAGAGACAAGAAATAAACAGAGAGACAAGAAATAAAGAGACGAGACAAGAAATAAAGAGAGAGACAAGAAATAAACAGAGAGACAAGAAATAAAGAGACGAGACAAGAAATAAAGAGAGAGACAAGAAATAAAGAGACGGAGACAAGAAATAAAGAGACGAGACAAGAAATAAAGAGAGAGACAAGAAATAAAGAGACGAGACAAGAAATAAACAGAGAGACAAGAAATAAAGAGACGAGACAAGAAATAAACAGAGAGACAAGAAATAAAGAGACGAGACAAGAAATAAAGAGACGAGACAAGAAATAAACAGAGGAGACAAGAAATAAAGAGACGAGACAAGAAATAAACAGAGAGACAAGAAATAAAGAGACGAGACAAGAAATAAACAGAGAGACAAGAAATAAAGAGACGAGACAAGAAATAAACAGAGAGACAAGAAATAAAGAGACGAGACAAGAAATAAAGAGACGAGACAAGAAATAAACAGAGAGACAAGAAATAAAGAGACGAGACAAGAAATAAACAGAGAGACAAGAAATAAACAGACGAGACAAGAAATAAAGAGACGAGACAAGAAATAAACAGAGAGACAAGAAATAAACAGAGAGACAAGAAATAAACAGAGAGACAAGAAATAAAGAGACGAGACAAGAAATAAACAGAGGAGACAAGAAATAAACAGAGGAGACAAGAAATAAACAGAGGAGACAAGAAATAAAGAGACGAGACAAGAAATAAACAGAGAGACAAGAAATAAAGAGACGAGACAAGAAATAAACAGACGAGACAAGAAATAAACAGAGAGACAAGAAATAAACAGACGAGACAAGAAATAAACAGAGAGACAAGAAATAAACAGACGAGACAAGAAATAAACAGAGAGACAAGAAATAAACAGAGAGACAAGAAATAAAGAGACGAGACAAGAAATAAACAGAGAGACAAGAAATAAAGAGACGAGACAAGAAATAAACAGAGAGACAAGAAATAAACAGACGAGACAAGAAATAAAGAGACGAGACAAGAAATAAACAGAGAGACAAGAAATAAACAGAGAGACAAGAAATAAACAGAGGAGACAAGAAATAAACAGAGAGACAAGAAATAAAGAGACGAGACAAGAAATAAACAGAGGAGACAAGAAATAAACAGAGGAGACAAGAAATAAAGAGACGAGACAAGAAATAAACAGAGAGACAAGAAATAAACAGAGAGACAAGAAATAAACAGAGGAGACAAGAAATAAAGAGACGAGACAAGAAATAAACAGAGAGACAAGAAATAAAGAGACGAGACAAGAAATAAACAGAGAGACAAGAAATAAACAGAGAGACAAGAAATAAAGAGACGAGACAAGAAATAAACAGAGAGACAAGAAATAAAGAGACGAGACAAGAAATAAACAGAGAGACAAGAAATAAACAGAGAGACAAGAAATAAAGAGACGAGACAAGAAATAAAGAGACGAGACAAGAAATAAACAGAGAGACAAGAAATAAACAGAGAGACAAGAAATAAACAGACGAGACGGTAAATGAGGACATGAGACGGTAAATGAGGACGTGAGACGGTAAATGAGGACGTGAGACTGTAAATGAGGACATGAGACGGTAAATGAGGACATGAGACGGTAAATGAGGACATGAGACGGTAAATGAGGACATGAGACTGTAAATGAGGACAGGAGACGGCAGACAGCCATTAAAGGGAGCAGATGAGATGGTTTTTCTAGAAGCTGGACCCAAAGGTCCGCCTTAACGAGCGCCTCCTGGAGGCTCGTCAGGTCGGCCATGTTGTCCCAGTGATTAACACTAATCTCAGCTCGTGTCAACAGGAAGTAAAGGCGAACGCCGGCGCTGCAACAACAGGGCTTCCCCACGGAGCGCTAAACGCCGCTTGACGAGCTTCCTGCTGCTGCGAAGTGAAAGGTGCTGTTTTCATTAGCGCCGGCATCAATTAGCAGCGCTGCGCTCAGCTGGGATCTCATCAGGTTTAATCAATCAGCGGACGGACGCCGATCACGTGGACAGCTAACGATCACCCAGAGACACCTGGACACACAGAGGAGGTGTCCTGACTGATCTGCTGATCACCTCCTCCATCCAGCAGTGAGTGCAGGACCAGGACCAGGACCAGGACCAGGCTGCTCTGTGTTCACATATGTACACATTTTTCTGCTAAGAGATGAAGTCACTTCAAGTCCCTGGACCTGGTCCCTGGACCTGGTCTCTGGTCTCAGATCCATCCAGGACGACAGGCCATCAGTTGGCTGCAGGGGGAGGCTAATTGAACGCTGTGTGGAGAGCGTCCTGATGCCTAATATCTAACATTATTCACCTCCGCCGGCGTCGTCGTGACAACCGTCGCCTCTTATTTTACCTCCAGGATGGAGCACGGTGAGGGGGGTGGAGGCGGGGCGGCGGCCATGACAGCTCCCAAGGTCTCCACATGGAGAATAAATGTGTGCAGATAAAGAGCTCCTCAGATGGACTGTAGTGGTAGCGCTTAGCGAAAAGGTCGCTAGCTGCAGGGAGCTCGTTAGGCGTCATTCGTTAGGCGTCACCCAGATTAACTCCTCAAAGATCAGGACTCAGTGATCAAGTGGACCAGGAACTGTCCAGGTCCAGATCCCTCAAAAAGTCCCGCAGACATGCTCCATCGCCACGGTGACGTATGACGCCGCAGCGCTAAGGAAAAGGTCGCTAGCTTCAGGGGGGGGAGAGCGAGGAGATGAGGTCATTCGTTAAGACGCTCGAACCGGAGGGTCTCTGGGTAAAGACGGACATGGTGGACGATGGATGGGACAGGAAGCAGCTTTAACTGTAGGTGTGAGGATCTAAACCCACCAAAATAAAACGCCTCAGTCACAGACAGCACTGAGGACAGGAAGCAGCTTTAACCGTAGGTGTGAGGATCTAAACCCACCAAAATAAAACACCTCAGTCACAGACAGCACTGAGGACAGGAAGCAGCTTTAACCGTAGGTGTGAGGATCTAAACCCACCAAAATAAAACGCCTCAGTCACAGACAGCACTGAGGACAGGAAGCAGCTTTAACCGTAGGTGTGAGGATCTAAACCCACCAAAATAAAACACCTCAGTCACAGACAGCACTGAGGACAGGAAGCAGCTTTAACTGTAGGTGTGAGGATCTAAACCCACCAAAATAAAACGCCTCAGTCACAGACAGCACTGAGGACAGGAAGCAGCTTTAACCGTAGGTGTGAGGACCTAAACCCACCAAAATAAAACGCCTCAGTCACAGACAGCACTGAGGACAGGAAGCAGCTTTAACCGTAGGTGTGAGGATCTAAACCCACCAAAATAAAACACCTCAGTCACAGACAGCACTGAGGACAGGAAGCAGCTTTAACCGTAGGTGTGAGGATCTAAACCCACCAAAATAAAACACCTCAGTCACAGACAGCACTGAGGACAGGAAGCAGCTTTAACCGTAGGTGTGAGGATCTAAACCCACCAAAATAAAATGCCTCAGTCACAGACAGCACTGAGGACAGGAAGCAGCTTTAACCGTAGGTGTGAGGATCTAAACCCACCAAAATAAAACGCCTCAGTCACAGACAGCACTGAGGACAGGAAGCAGCTTTAACCGTAGGTGTGAGGATCTAAACCCACCAAAATAAAACGCCTCAGTCACAGACAGCACTGAGGACAGGAAGCAGCTTTAACCGTAGGTGTGAGGATCTAAACCCACCAAAATAAAACGCCTCAGTCACAGACAGCACTGAGGACAGGAAGCAGCTTTAACTGTAGGTGTGAGGATCTAAACCCACCAAAATAAAACACCTCAGTCACAGACAGCACTGAGGACAGGAAGCAGCTTTAACCGTAGGTGTGAGGATCTAAACCCACCAAAATAAAACACCTCAGTCACAGACAGCACTGAGGACAGGAAGCAGCTTTAACCGTAGGTGTGAGGATCTAAACCCACCAAAATAAAACGCCTCAGTCACAGACAGCACTGAGGACAGGAAGCAGCTTTAACTGTAGGTGTGAGGATCTAAACCCACCAAAATAAAACGCCTCAGTCACAGACAGCACTGAGGACAGGAAGCAGCTTTAACCGTAGGTGTGAGGATCTAAACCCACCAAAATAAAACACCTCAGTCACAGACAGCACTGAGGACAGGAAGCAGCTTTAACCGTAGGTGTGAGGATCTAAACCCACCAAAATAAAACGCCTCAGTCACAGACAGCACTGAGGACAGGAAGCAGCTTTAACCGTAGGTGTGAGGATCTAAACCCACCAAAATAAAACACCTCAGTCACAGACAGCACTGAGGACAGGAAGCAGCTTTAACCGTAGGTGTGAGGATCTAAACCCACCAAAATAAAACGCCTCAGTCACAGACAGCACTGAGGACAGGAAGCAGCTTTAACCGTAGGTGTGAGGATCTAAACCCACCAAAATAAAACGCCTCAGTCACAGACAGCACTGAGGACAGGAAGCAGCTTTGACTGTAGGTGTGAGGATCTAAACCCACCAAAATAAAACGCCTCGACCACAGGAGCAGCTGATAAAGGACTTTTCCTGATAGCCTCTAATCTGCTCCATCAGCCATCACACCCCTTTTTCCTCCACACAATGGACTCTCCCAGCCTCCTGAAGGCAGTGACAGCAGATCGTGGAGGAGATCGGGGGTGGGGAGATGGACCAGGACGTCTTTTGTTGTCGGACGTCTCCTGAGAGCCGGACGCTGAATTAAAGGTGTCACCCCCCCCACCAGCTCCTGTATCTGCGTAGACCATCTGATCCGGTCTGAGCTCATCCATCACCCTCTTCTATTGAGACCAGATCAGGTCTGAGCGACTCGTCCCATAATGGAGGGGAGAAAGACGGTCGCCATGACAACGCCAGGTAGACATATTTACCTGGTGGGGGCCGCCTCACAACCTCTGCTAAGAGAGGGAAATATTCACTGCTTCCCATCAGTCCAAAAACATCTATCTGTATGGATCTATGGATGTGTATTACATATGTATGTGTATATCTATCTGTATGGATCTATGGATGTGTATTACATATGTATGTGTATATCTATCTGTATGGATCTATGGATGTGTATTATATATGTATGTGTATATCTATCTGTATAGATCTATGTATGTGTATTACATATGTATGTGTATATCTATCTGTATGGATCTATGTATGTGTATTATATATATGTATATATGTGTATATCTATCTGTATGGATCTATGGATGTGGATTATATATGTATATATGTGTATATCTATCTGTATGGATCTATGTATGTGTATTATATATATGTATATATGTGTATATCTATCTGTATGGATCTATGTATGTGTATTATATATGTATGTGTATATCTATCTGTATGGATCTATGGATGTGTATTACATATGTATGTGTATATCTATCTGTATGGATCTATGTATGTGTATTATATATATGTATATATGTGTATATCTATCTGTATGGATCTATGGATGTGTATTACATATGTATGTGTATATCTATCTGTATGGATCTATGGATGTGTATTACATATGTATGTGTATATCTATCTGTATAGATCTATGTATGTGTATTATATATATGTATATATGTGTATATCTATCTGTATGGATCTATGGATGTGTATTACATATGTATGTGTATATCTATCTGTATAGATCTATGTATGTGTATTTATATATGTATATATGTGTATATCTATCTGTATAGATCTATGTATGTGTATTATATATATGTATATATGTGTATATCTATCTGTATAGATCTATGGATGTGTATTACATATGTATGTGTATATCTATCTGTATAGATCTATGGATGTGTATTATATATATGTATATATGTGTATATCTATCTGTATGGATCTATGGATGTGTATTACATATGTATGTGTATATCTATCTGTATAGATCTATGTATGTGTATTATATATGTATATATGTGTATATCTATCTGTATGGATCTATGTATGTGTATTATATATATGTATATATGTGTATATCTATCTGTATAGATCTATGTATGTATATTATATATATGTATATATGTGTATATCTATCTGTATAGATCTATGTATGTGTATTATATATATGTATATATGTGTATATCTATCTGTATAGATCTATGTATGTGTATTATATATATGTATATATGTGTATATCTATCTGTATGGATCTATGTATGTGTATTATATATATGTATATATGTGTATATCTATCTGTATGGATCTATGTATGTGTATTATATATATATGTGTATATCTATCTGTATAGATCTATGTATGTGTATTATATATATATATATGTGTATATCTATCTGTATGGATCTATGTATGTGTATTACATATGTATGTGTATATCTATCTGTATAGATCTATGTATGTGTATTATATATATGTATATATGTGTATATCTATCTGTATGGATCTATGTATGTGTATTACATATGTATATGTATATCTATCTGTATAGATCTATGTATGTGTATTATATATATGTATATATGTGTATATCTATCTGTATGGATCTATGTATGTGTATTACATATGTATGTGTATATCTATCTGTATAGATCTATGTATGTGTATTATATATATGTATATATGTGTATATCTATCTGTATGGATCTATGTATGTGTATTACATATGTATGTGTATATCTATCTGTATAGATCTATGTATGTGTATTATATATATGTATATATGTGTATATCTATCTGTATGGATCTATGTATGTGTATTACATATGTATGTGTATATCTATCTGTATAGATCTATGTATGTGTATTATATATATGTATATATGTGTATATCTATCTGTATAGATCTATGTATGTGTATTACATATGTATATGTATATATGTGTATATCTATCTGTATAGATCTATGTATGTGTATTTTATATATATGTATATATGTGTATATCTATCTGTATAGATCTATGTATGTGTATTATATATGTATATATGTGTATATCTATCTGTATAGATCTATGTATGTGTATTACATATGTATATATGTGTATATCTATCTGTATGGATCTATGTATGTGTATTATATATATATGTGTATATCTATCTGTATAGATCTATGTATGTGTATTATATATATGTATATATGTGTATATCTATCTGTATGGATCTATGTATGTGTATTACATATGTATGTGTATATCTATCTGTATAGATCTATGTATGTGTATTATATATGTATATATGTGTATATCTATCTGTATAGATCTATGTATGTGTATTATATATATGTATATATGTGTATATCTATCTGTATGGATCTATGTATGTGTATTACATATGTATGTGTATATCTATCTGTATAGATCTATGTATGTGTATTACATATGTATGTGTATATCTATCTGTATAGATCTATGTATGTGTATTATATATATGTATATATGTGTATATCTATCTGTATGGATCTATGTATGTGTATTATATATGTATGTGTATATCTATCTGTATAGATCTATGTATGTGTATATTATATATATATATATGTGTATATCTATCTGTATAGATCTATGTATGTGTATTATATATATGTATATATGTGTATATCTATCTGTATGGATCTATGTATGTGTATTATATATATATATATGTATGTGTATATCTATCTGTATGGATCTATGTATGTGTATTATATATATATATGTATATATATGTATATCTATCTGTATGGATCTATGTATGTGTATTACATATGTATGTGTATATCTATCTGTATAGATCTATGTATGTGTATTACATATGTATGTGTATATCTATCTGTATGGATCTATGTATGTGTATTATATATATGTATATATGTGTATATCTATCTGTATGGATCTATGTATGTGTATTATATATGTATGTGTATATCTATCTGTATAGATCTATGTATGTGTATTATATATATGTATATATGTGTATATCTATCTGTATGGATCTATGTATGTGTGTATTTATACATATGTGTGTGTATATCTATCTGTATGGATCTATGTATGTGTATTACATATGTGTGTGTATATCTATCTGTATGGATCTATGTATGTGTATTATATATATCATATATGTGTATATCTATCTGTATGGATCTATGTGTGTGTATTTATACATATGTGTGTGTATATCTATCTGTATGGATCTATGTATGTGTATTATATATATATATATGTGTATATCTATCTGTATGGATCTATGAATGTGTATTATATATATATGTATATCTATCTGTATAAATCTATGTATGTGTATTATATATATATGTGTGTGTATATCTATCTGTATGGATCTATGTGTGTGTATTATATATGTATGTGTATATCTATCTGTATAGATCTATGTATGTGTATTATATATATGTATATATGTGTATATCTATCTGTATGGATCTATGTGTGTGTATTTATACATATGTATGTGTATATCTATCTGTATAGATCTATGTATGTGTATTTATATATATGTATATATGTGTATATCTATCTGTATGGATCTATGTATGTGTATTTATATATATATATGTGTATATCTATCTGTATGGATCTATGTATGTGTATATCTATCTGTATGGATCTATGTATGTGTATTATATATATATATATATATATATATATATCTATCTGTATGGATCTATGTATGTGTATTATATATATATATATATATATATATATGTATATCTATCTGTATGGATCTATGTATGTGTATTTATATATATGTGTGTGTATATCTATCTGTATGGATCTATGTGTGTGTATTTATACATATGTGTGTGTATATCTATCTGTATGGATCTATGTGTGTGTATTTATATATATGTGTGTGTATATCTATCTGTATGGATCTATGTGTGTGTATTTATATATATGTGTGTGTATATCTATCTGTATGGATCTATGTGTGTGTATTTATACATATGTGTGTGTATATCTATCTGTATGGATCTATGTGTGTGTATTTATACATATGTGTGTGTATATCTATCTGTATGGATCTATGTGTGTGTATTTATACATATGTGTGTGTATATCTATCTGTATGGATCTATGTGTGTGTATTTATATATATGTGTGTGTATATCTATCTGTATGGATCTATGTGTGTGTATTTATATATATGTGTGTGTATATCTATCTGTATGGATCTATGTGTGTGTATTTATATATATGTGTGTGTATATCTATCTGTATGGATCTATGTGTGTGTATTTATATATATGTGTGTGTATATCTATCTGTATGGATCTATGTGTGTGTATTTATACATATGTGTGTGTATATCTATCTGTATGGATCTATGTGTGTGTATTTATATATATGTGTGTGTATATCTATCTATCTATAAATAGACCACATTACCAGCTTTAGTATTAGAAAAAGTAACTTTCAGCCAATGATGACATGACAATAAATACTCAGAGTGACACTTCGTGTTCGGGATCAATAAATACTCAGAGTGACACTTCAGGTTCGGGATCAATAAATACTCAGAGTGACACTTCATTTTCGGGATCAATAAATACTCAGAGTGACACTTCAGGTTCGGGATCAATAAATACTCAGAGTGACACTTCATGTTCGAGATCAATAAATACTCAGAGTGACACTTCAGGTTCGGGATCAATAAATACTCAGAGTGACACTTCAGGTTCGGGATCGATAAATACTCAGAGTGACACTTCAGGTTCGGGATCGATAAATACTCAGAGTGACACTTCAGGTTCGAGATCGATAAATACTCAGAGTGACACTTCAGGTTCGAGATCAATAAATACTCAGAGTGACACTTCATGTTCGGGATCAATAAATACTCAGAGTGACACTTCATGTTCGGGATCAATAAATACTCAGAGTGACACTTCATGTTCGGGATCAATAAATACTCAGAGTGACACTTCATGTTCGGGATCAATAAATACTCAGAGTGACACTTCATGTTCGGGATCAATAAATACTCAGAGTGACACTTCATGTTCGGGATCAATAAATACTCAGAGTGACACTTCAGGTTCGGGATCAATAAATACTCAGAGTGACACTTCAGGTTCGGGATCAATAAATACTCAGAGTGACACTTCATGTTCGGGATCAATAAATACTCAGAGTGACACTTCATGTTCGGGATCAATAAATACTCAGAGTGACACTTCATGTTCGGGATCAATAAATACTCAGAGTGACACTTCATGTTCGGGATCAATAAATACTCAGAGTGACACTTCAGGTTCGAGATCAATAAATACTCAGAGTGACACTTCATGTTCGGGATCAATAAATACTCAGAGTGACACTTCAGGTTCGGGATCAATAAATACTCAGAGTGACACTTCAGGTTCGGGATCAATAAATACTCAGAGTGACACTTCAGGTTCGGGATCAATAAATACTCAGAGTGACACTTCAGGTTCGGGATCAATAAATACTCAGAGTGACACTTCATGTTCGGGATCAATAAATACTCAGAGTGACACTTCATGTTCGGGATCAATAAATACTCAGAGTGACACTTCATGTTCGGGATCAATAAATACTCAGAGTGACACTTCATGTTCGGGATCAATAAATACTCAGAGTGACACTTCATGTTCGGGATCAATAAATACTCAGAGTGACACTTCAGGTTCGGGATCAATAAATACTCAGAGTGACACTTCAGGTTCGGGATCAATAAATACTCAGAGTGACACTTCATGTTCGGGATCAATAAATACTCAGAGTGACACTTCATGTTCGGGATCAATAAATACTCAGAGTGACACTTCAGGTTCGGGATCAATAAATACTCAGAGTGACACTTCATGTTCGGGATCAATAAATACTCAGAGTGACACTTCATGTTCGGGATCAATAAATACTCAGAGTGACACTTCAGGTTCGGGATCAATAAATACTCAGAGTGACACTTCAGGTTCGCAATCACTAAATAATCAGACTCACACTTCATGTTCGGGATCAATAAATACTCAGAGTGACACTTCATGTTCGGGATCAATAAACACTCAGAGTGACACTTCAGGTTCGGGATCAATAAATACTCAGAGTGACACTTCATGTTCGAGATCAATAAATACTCAGAGTGACACTTCATGTTCGAGATCAATAAATACTCAGAGTGACACTTCAGGTTCGGGATCAATAAATACTCAGAGTGACACTTCATGTTCGAGATCAATAAATACTCAGAGTGACACTTCAGGTTCGAGATCAATAAATACTCAGAGTAACACTTCGTGTTCGGGATCAATAAATACTCAGAGTGACACTTCAGGTTCGAGATCAATAAGTCCTGATCAGTGATCAGTTATCAATCGGTGGAATAATTCCTCGTTAAAAGGTCGAGCAGCCTTCGAGCGGCGCCGGCTGTTTTAACTTGAAAGGATCGTTTCCTCTCCACCTGACGACGGTCGCTACGGGCAACAGCAGAGGTAAAAAACATCAAAAACGCAGCATCAGCCTCCACGCCAAGGTCGGCGCCGACGAGGCGAGGACGGCGAAGGGCGAGCCCGGGGGAGGAAGACGGCGACCAGATCAAATAAAAGACGGAGCTGATTTATCCGAGAAGAGTTCTGGGTAATTAATTAGAAACTCAATTATCAGCCTCACTTCTGCGCTCATTAGCGGCCAGGCCACCACGCAGCAGACGAGGGCGCTCGGGTCGCACTGCATCATGGGTGCACAAAACGCACAACAAAGCGCCGGCACTTCCTGCTCAGAGGACAGGAAGTTGGGCTCCGTGGAGACTCTGATTGACGCCTTTAATTATTCTCCTTTTCCAGCTTCACAAAAATGTCATCAGGCCAAAATGGCTCCGAGCGGCGACAACCTTTCCAGGGAAATGATATTTTTCCACTCCGGCGGGAGGCGGGTCGCGTCGCCCTCGTTAAAGCCTGATAGCGGCTCTTTAATATTCACTGTCTTAATTAGGGCCGCAGTTAATTTCATTAAATCCTTTGGCTGCTAAATGAAGCAGATTATGAGACATCTTTTATTACCGAGCGTGAAATTACAGCCTGGCTGCTGCCAGAGGAGCCGCAGCGCTAATGAATCACTGAGCTAAGCTAAGCTAGGCTAGGCTAGGCTAGGTCCTGACAGACAGCCGGACCAGGGGCCAGGAGACCTGTCAAGACCAGCCAGACCAGGGAGAGGCAGCGACTGACAGGAGACCAGGTCCAGTCCTGAGACTTCTGCAGGACTTCTTAGGTCCACCTGGATTCTGAGGTCCAGCTGGAGGTCCAACCACAGACCAGTCAACAATAACTAAAGAAGGTTTTTCCTGTCTGGTCTGGATCTGCTACACATCAAGGTCCATGAGCCTGGATCAGGTGCAGTTCCATGTCCAAGAACTGATCCTCAAAGAGGAACCAGCATCAGAACCTGCAGCAGAAAAGAGCTTCAGGACACTGAAGTGGTTCTGCATCAATGTGATGACCACTTCCTCCATCAGTCAGTGGTCCTGGTGGTCCAGATGGTCCTGGTGGCCCTGGATGTTCTAGTGGTTCTCGTGGTCCAGTGGGTCTCGTAGTTCTAGTGGTCCTGGTGATCTTGGTGGTCCAGGTTGTCTTTGAGGTCCTGATGGTCCAGGTCTTGGTGGTCCGGATTGTCTTTGAGGTCCTGGTGGTCCATGTCGTGGTGATCCTGGTGGTCCTGGTTTTGGTGGTCCGGATTGTCTTTGAGGTCTTGGTGGTCCACGTCGTGGTGGTCCTGGTCTTGGTGGTCTGGGTTGTCTTTGAGGTCCTGGTGGTCCACGTCGTGGTGGTCCTGGTGGTCCTGGTCTTGGTGGTCTGGGTCGTCTTTGAGGTCCTGGTGGTCCACGTCGTGGTGGTCCTGGTGGTCCTGGTCTTGGTGGTCCTGTCAGAGGCACTGATTGACTCTCATTAGCTCTCTGTGCTAATTAGCTGCTAATTAGCGGCGTGCAGCAGATGTCGTGAACAAAGCTGGCCACTTCCTGTCGCTGCAGGACGGCCCGTCGACCAATCAGACGCTTCCCTCAGCAGGAGACTCTGGGCTTCGCTCCGTGTGCGTTTCCTGTTTCGCTGTTTGGAGGCGGCGGCGCTCCTCAGAGAGATCATTATGGGATGTTTAACGAAGCTGAGCTGCTGTTTCCAGAGCGAACCTGAACGCACCGTCCTGCAGCTTCCTCCCACTTTAATTAACCCCCAAAAAAAGCTGATTAAAAAGAATTAAATTAACATTTTTTACACTTCACGGCAGATCATCTGGTGGAACAACTTTGAAAAAAAATAAAAAATAAAATAACAACTTATAACCTTTTATTCAGTCTGCTGCTAAATTACTATTTTATATTAACCAATATTTTCTGTCTAAATTTGTTTTTATCTTATTATTAGTTATTATATTCCACCTCAAACCCTCCTGAGCTTCTTATTGCTCTTTATATTTACTCTCTTACATATATATTTAGTTTTATACATTTATGATTTTTCAAACAGTATTTTAAACAACCACCAGCGTCTTTAAACGTATAGAAATCATCTGAATAATGTGATTATTACAGGAAATATTTTGTTGTCTGCTCGTTGTGAGAATTTTTCTAAATTAAATGTCAGATTTGTTTTTTTTTTTCCCCTCGGCTGAAGGCCGTGACACACCTGACCTCACACACATTAACACGCTAACACACACTGGTGTTATGTGTTAGCGTGTTTATCAGTGTATTAGTGTCAGACGCCTTGTTCTCTTTCCTGGGTGTGTGTGTGTGGTTTTAATGAGCGCTGGACTCTCCTAACGAAGTCCTTTAACAAAAAGGCGAACTGAGGCGGCGTCACCTCGAGTGGTCGAGAGTCACTCTAATGAGATCAGGAGCGGCGAACGAGTGGCTGAAACACTGAAACACACACTCAGGTAGAAAATGAGGATAAACAGAGAAGAGAGGAGGAGGAGGAGGAGGAGGAGGAAGCTGGACGCAGCAGCGAGAGGCGCCTTCAGAAACACTGAGAAATGTGGAATTTAAAATGTACAAAAAGTGAATGGAGTTCAGCACAGAGCAGAGACAACGGACAGTCCTCTAATGTGGTGTGACGCCGATGATCCTGGTAACGTTCAGGGCTTGCAGGCGGCGTGGTAAAATGAACGGGGGAACGTGACGTCCCTAATCTCTCTGGCAGGTGTCGCAGCCCGTTAGGTCATCGGCTCGGCCGGCGGTCAGTTAGCGGCGGCGTCTGACCGAACCCATAAGGCATCAGATCATCTGTGAGCTCAGATTATCTGAGCGATCGTTTGAAAGGTTTGACGAGGCAACAGCTGATTTACTGCAGCTTTTCTTTCACATTTAACGACTAAAATAAAATGAAGTGCTCAAACAAAGCGGCGAGTTCTGATGAAAGAGAAATAAATAGAGACAAAGAGAAAGGAACAGTGGTGGAGCAGAAGCAGTGAACCAAAAACCCACCGTCCACCACAGACACAAACTGAAACTAACCGATGTACCAAACCTTGGCCGTTGCCATGGATACCAGGACTTTGCAGCCATGATTCCCAGAGGAAACGGCCTCATGTAGCTGGCACTCAAACCAAATTAAGCAGCAAAGCGACGCAAAAGGCTGTTTGAAGCGTCTGCAGAGGGACGTCAGGGTGAGACGCCCCCCACCACTTCCTGTAATCATGTGACCACTTCATTAGCAGATTATAAAGTACTCTGAACGAGGAACAGATTAGCGATCGCTAACGCTAACTGACAGAACAACAGTTCAAGAGATCAGATCATCATCTGTGGAGCAGCTGTGAGGAGGAGATGAGGAGGAGAGGAAGAGGAGGAGAGGAGGTGGAGGAGGAGAGAAGGAGGAGGAGTAGAGGAGGAGAGGAGGAGAAGAGGAGGAGAGGAAGAGGAGGAGGAGAGGAGAAGAAGAGGTGGAGGAGAAGAGGAGGAGGAGAGGAGGAGGAGAGAAGGAGGAGGAGGAGAGGAGGAGAAGAGGAGGAGGAGAGGAAGAGGAGGAGAGGAGGAGGAGAGGAGGATGAGGAGAGAAGGAGGAGGAGTAGAGGAGGAGAGGAGGAGGAGAGGGAGAGGAGGAGAGGAGAAGAAGAGGTGGAGGAGAAGAGGAAGAGGAGAGGAGGAGGAGGAGAGGAGGAGGAGGAGTAGAGGAGGAGGAGTAGAGGAGGAGAGGAGGAGGAGAGGAGGAGAAGAGGAAGAGGAGGAGGAGGAGTAGAGGAGGAGAGGAGGAGGAGAGGAGGAGAAGAGGAGGAGGAGAGGAAGAGGAGGAGAGGAGAAGAAGGAGAAGGAGAAGAGGAGGAGGAGAGGAAGAGAAGAGAAGGAGGAGGAGTAGAGGAGGAGAGGAGGAGAAGAGGAGAGGAGGATGAGAAGAGGAGGAGAGGAGAAGAAGGAGGAGGAGTAGAGGAGGAGAGGAGGAGAAGGAGTGGAGGAGAAGAGGAGGAGAAGAGGAGGAGAGGAAGAGGAGAGGAGGAGAAGAGAAGGAGGAGAAGAGGAGGAAGAAGAGGAGAGGACGAGAAGAGGAGGAGGAGAGAAGGAGGAGAAGAGGAGGAGAGAAAGAGGGGGAGGAGGATGAGAAGAGGAGGAGGAGAGGAAGAGGAGAGGAGGAGAAGAGAAGGCGGAGGAGTAGAGGAGGAGAGGAGGATGAGAGGAGGAGGAGAAGAGGAGAAGAGAAGGAGGAGAAGAGGAGGGGAGGAGGAGGAAGATGAGGAGGAGAGGAAGAGGAGGAGGAAAGGAGGAGGTCTGACAGGGAGGGTCTCACCTGTTTGACAGAGATTGTCTCACCTGTCTGTCTCACCTGTCTGACAGGGATAGTCTCACCTGTCTGTCTCACCTGTCTGACAGGGATGGTCTCACCTGTCTGTCTCACCTGTCTGACAGGGATGGTCTCACCTGTCTGTCTCACCTGTCTGACAGGGATGGTCTCACCTGTCTGTCTCACCTGTCTGACAGGGATGGTCTCACCTGTCTGTCTCACCTGTCTGACAGGGATAGTCTCACCTGTCTGTCTCACCTGTCTGACAGGGATGGTCTCACCTGTTTGATAGGGATTGTCTCACCTGTCTGACAGGGACAGTCTCACCTGTCTGACAGGGATAGTCTCACCTGTCTGTCTCACCTGTCTGACAGGGATAGTCTCACCTGTCTGACAGGGATGGTCTCACCTGTCTGTCTCACCTGTCTGACAGGGATGGTCTCACCTGTCTGTCTCACCTGTCTGTCTCACCTGTCTGACAGGGATGGTCTCACCTGTCTGTCTCACCTGTCTGTCTCACCTGTCTGACAGGGATGGTCTCACCTGTCTGTCTCACCTGTCTGTCTCACCTGTCTGACAGGGATGGTCTCACCTGTCTGTCTCACCTGTCTGTCTCACCTGTCTGACAGGGATGGTCTCACCTGTTTGATAGGGATGGCTCTCCCACTGCCGATGCTGTCTGCTCGGGCCTCCAGACCTTTCTTGTCCTTGTCCGGCTCGCTGGCCTTCCTGGACTGTGGACAGAGAGACAGCAGTTAGTGTCCAAAGGTCAGGCTCTGAAGACTACCAGAGATGAGGACTTTAGTCGTCTTATAGAGTCTTTGTGGTAGTTAAGTGTCCCTACCCCTGCAGCATTACCCCAGGTACTCACGGTGAACAGGTTGGACCTCCTCTTGGACTGCTTCCTGACAGGTGTCGGGGTGTTGGCGGTCTGCGGGACGTCGATGCGCAGCTCCTTCTGGCTGGTGCTCGGGGTGGACGGCACAGAGGACGAGTAGTCGCTCAGGCTGCCGCCGCCGTTACTCGTCTGCGGAGAGAGGACAAGTCATGACGCTAAACATCGGTCCAGCAGTTTCCTGTTGATCTACAGCTGTCACAGCGAGGGGGCGTGGCCTCTCACCTGGCTGCTGAGGTGGACCGCAGTCACCTGGGCGGTGCAGACCGAAGAGTGACTCGGAGAGTTGGGCAGCGACTTGCAGGGACCGATGGAGAGCTGCTGCTTCTTCCTGGTGGCCACGATCTTCTGAGCGACTGCAGCAGGAAGTACAGGTACATCTTTAGTGATCAACAACGATTAGCGACCAGCGACGATTAGCGACCAGCGACAATTAGCGACCAGCGACGATTAGCAACCAACGACGATTAGCGAACAACGATGATTAGCGAACAACGACGATTAGCAACCAACGATGATTAGCGACCAGCGACGATTACCAAACAACGACGATTAGCGACCAACGACGATTAGCGACCAGCGACGATTAGCAAACAACGACGATTAGCGAACAACGACGATTAGCGAACAACGACGATTAGCGAACAACGACGATTAGCAACCAACGACGATTAGCGAACAACGACGATTAGCGACCAACGACGATTAGCGAACAACGATGATTAGCGACCAGCGACGATTACCAAACAACGACGATTAGCGACCAACGACGATTAGCGACCAGCGACGATTAGCAAACAACGACGATTAGCGACCAACGACGATTAGCGACCAGCGACGATTAGCAAACAACGACGATTAGCAACCAACGACGATTAGCGAACAACGACGATTAGCGACCAACGACGATTAGCGAACAACGACGATTAGCGAACAACGACGATTAGCGACCAACGACGATTAGCGAACAACGACGATTAGCGATCTATCTATACAATTACAATGAAGAGAAAATTATGTACATAACTATTACACATTACCATATTTTTATGATATATTTCTGCTACACATATTTACATATTATTTCCTACATATCATTATATATATAATATAATGTGTACTTAATATAATACATTTTACAAAAGCAACATAATATTTTTATATTTAAATTTAAAAATAATTTGCTTGGATGTGAAATAACATAACATGTATGAAATAATAATATTAATATTCTGTACATGCTATCTTATTTTTACATAGATAAACTTATATTTGTGCATTGTATAACATATATTAAAAAATACAATGTTACATAAATTCTGGAAGCTCTATATTTCTATTTTATCATTTGCACAAATGACACATATATATTATTTATGCAAATCTGTAAGCGTATATTTGAATTTCAGCCCTACAAATGTCCTGATAAATATCTACTTTCAGGAGTGTGATTTTGTCCTATAATTAATAAGTAATTAATAGCGCTTAAAGCACGGAGACGGCTCGGCTCGACTCACCTGGAGCTAAATGTTTACGAGCGGCTCGTCATTAACGAAGCCGGGGGTCTTTAACGAGAGCCAATTAAAACAATGATTTTGTGAGAGCTCGCTGTTTATTGGACCAGAGATAATGGAGTCTCTAAAAGTCGTGAACTCCTCGAACACACCGCCGTCAGCGGTGGAGCGCTAGCATGAGCGTAGCGTGTACCTGTCCTCACCTGGCAGGCTGTATATTACCTTAAGTGTTAAGAACAGTTATGATAAGGCTGCGCTAAATATTTAAACTGCTCGCTTAATGCAATTTAACTTTATCCATCAATCTCTGTTCTGCTCTGAGAAGCTGCCATTTTCTTCTAATGGAAACGTCTCCCCTTTGATCAGATTTATGGAGGCGCTGCTCATAAAGAGGAGGAAGGCTGGAGGTGACTCTGCAGCTGCACGCACACACACACACACACACACACATTTACATATGTACACACACACACATATTTATATTTATATATGTACACACACACATATTTATATTTATATATGTACACACACAAATTTTTATTTTTATATTTGTACAAACACACATATTTATATATGTAAACACACACACACACACACACAAATATATATATATGTACACACACACAAATATATTTTTATATGTACACACACACACACACATATTTATACGTGTACACACACATATATTTATATTTATATATGTACACACACACACACACATATTTATATATGTACACACACACACATTTATAATTATATATGAACACACGCATATATTTGTATATGTACACACACACATTTATATTTTTATATGTACACACATATTTATATATGTACACACACACACACACACACATATTTATATTGTTCACACACACATTTATAATTATATATGAACACACACGCATATATTTGTATATGTACACACACATTTATATTTTTATATGTACACACACACATATATTTGTATATGTACACACACACATTTATATTTTTATATGTACACACACATATTTATATATGTACACACACACACACACACACACATATTTATATTTGTTCACACACACATTTATAATTATATATGAACACACACGCATATATTTGTATATGTACACACACATTTATATTTTTATATGTACACACACACATTTATATTTATATATGTACACACACACATTTATATTTATATATGTACACACACACACACACATATTTATATTTGTACACACACACATTTATAATTATATATGAACACACACACATTTATATTTTTATATGTACACACACACACATTTATATTTATATATGTACACACACATACATTTATATTTTTATATGTACACACACACACACCATTTATATTTATATATGTACACACACACACATTTATATTTATATTTGTACACACACACATTTATATTTATATTTGTACACACACACATTTATAATTATATATGAACACACACACATTTATAATTATATATGAACACACACACATTTATATTTTTATATGTACACACACACACACTCATTTATATTTATATATGTACACACACATACATTTATATTTATATATGTACACACACATACATTTATATTTTTATATGTACACACACATATTTATATTTATATTTGTACACACACACATTTATATTTTTATATGTACACACACATACATTTATATTTTTATATGTACACACACATACATTTATATTTTTATATGTACACACACATTTATATTTATATGTACACACACACATATTTTTATATGTACACACACACACACACACACACATTTATATTTATATGTACACACACACATTTATATTTTTATATGTACACACACACACATCACTTATATCATTAAGCCCTGACTTCCGCTCTCACCTGGTCTTTTTAGAGAAACACTGAATCACTTTGTGTCGCTGCAGAACTCCATAGAGAATATTCTCACTTTAAGTTTTCTCCAGTCTGACGGTGATCCAGGAAAAGTAAAGTGAGCACTGATGGCTACAATGCTAACAGGAGCTGCTAACGGCTGATTCAGCATGGTTTTACTGGTGCATTATGGGAAGCGTAGTTCCATAAAATGAAGCGCTGTTATTTTGTATTTCAACAGAAACTGGACTATTTGCAACAAATAATATTTTAGCATTGTTTGTTTTTAGCATTAACAGTGTTTATATTTTAGCATTAGCATTGTTTGTATTCTAATACAAACTGAGCTATACAACAACATTAGCATTGTTTATATTTTAGCATTAGCATTGTTTGTATTCTAATACAAACTGAGCTATACAACAACATTAGCATTGTTTATATTTTCATACAAACTGAGCTATACAACAACATTAGCATTGTTTATATTTTAGCATTAGCATTGTTTGTATTCTAATACAAACTGAGCTATACAACAACATTAGCATTGTTTATATTTTCATACAAACTGAGCTATACAACAACATTTGCATCATTTATATTTTAGCATTAGCACTGTTTGTATTTTCATACAAACTGGGCTATACAACAACATTAGCATTGTTTATATTTTAGCATTAGCACTGTTTGGATTTTCATACAAACTGGGCTATACAACAACATTAGCATTGTTTATATTTTAGCATTAGCACTGTTTGTATTTCAACATTAGCCTTGTTTATATTTTAAACTGGACTAATTGGAACCTTAGCGTTAGCATTTAGCACTACCTGGGCTGTCTGAAAATGTCATTAAAGGGATCAAAGTTGAGCTTTTTACATTTTTATGAATCTTCTCTTTGGTGCAAATCAATGAAGGGATCAATAAAACAGTGAGGTATGGATCAGGACTCGTGTCGCCGCTAATCACAGCTGAGAGATATTAATATGAGGTCATCTCGGCTCGTTAGCGTGCGCTAACGAAGCGTCCTGCATCTGCACTCTGACACGCTTTAGAGGAGAGTGTGTGTGTGTGTGTGTGGGGGGGTTAGTGGGTGTTCATGTCGGTGTAATTAAGCTAATTAAATTAGCGCTCTGATGGACGAGGGAGCACAGCGCTGTCACACACACACACACAGACACACACACACACACACGTTAAACAAAGAAAATCAGTGAAACAGGCAAACAGAGAAAACATCGTTGATTATCAAACTGAAGCCAATAATCAATTCATCAATGATTTTTTTCATAAACTAAACTGAACCATTAAATGTGAACATTATCTGATTTTTACTTCTGTGTATTCACATGATTATTTTTACTGTTTAAACCTTTTCCCAGGATTTCCTGACAACAAATAGATCAAAAATATTGATTAATTGATGGAGAAAATGATCATATAATAACAGTCGTCTGATTTTAATCCTAAAGAGAGCCACGTTTTAGG
>CM056572.1:725000-760000 GCA_029721515.1 Synanceia verrucosa
CTACCTTTATTTACATGGAGTTTGGCTGGTCATATTTTCCACTCTTTAAATATAAATCTATATATTTTTAAGGTGGACTATCTGTCTGTTAGATGTTTAAAAACTACCTTTATTTACATGGAGTTTGGCTGGTCATATTTTCCACTCTTTAAATATAAATCTATATATTTTTAAGGTGGACTATCTGTCTGTTAGATGCATAAAAACTACCTTTATTTACATGGAGTTTGGCTGGTCATATTTTCCACTCTTTAAATATAAATCTATATATTTTTAAGGTGGACTATCTGTCTGTTAGATGCATAAAAACTACCTTTATTTACATGGAGTTTGGCTGGTCATATTTTCCACTCTTTAAATATAAATCTATATATTTTTAAGGTGGACTATCTGTCTGTTAGATGCATAAAAACTACCTTTATTTACATGGAGTTTGGCTGGTCATATTTTCTACTCTTTAAATATAAATCTATATATTTTTAAGGTGGACTATCTGTCTGTTAGATGCTTAAAAACTACCTTTATTTACATGGAGTTTGGCTGGTCATATTTTCCACTCTTTAAACATAAATCTCTGTCTATATTTTTAAGGTGGACAGTTTGAAAACTAAACTTTGTTGAAGGTGAACCTGAAGGTCATGGCTGCTCAGGAGGACCAGACTGTGGTCAGTGAGGACCTTGAGGACTCCGGACCTCCTCCTCCTCCTCCTCATAATGTCTGATTCTCTTATTAATCCCGTCGGGGAATCGTCTTCCTTCGCTCTGATAAAACTTAACTGCTGTTCGGTTTCAGCTAAATAGCTGAGCGGCTCCATTTCGCTCTTAATTGCCCAGTGATTAAGAGGCTGAATGGGGGGGGGGTGACCTTCCCAGAGGACTGGACTTCCTGTCCGAGCGGCTCTTACCGTCCTGGAAGACTCGCTCCACGTTCAGGCCGTAGGTGGCGCAGGTCTCATAGTAGGTGCAGCGCTTCAGGTCGTTGGACAGCTTCCTGGCTCTGCCGTCATCGATGACCCGAGGGTTGGCTGAGCTGATGGCGTCTGGAGCAGAGACGACGACAACAACAACAAGAAACGTTATCAGCCACTGCACTCTGATCAACTCTCTGCTGAAACTCTGACGCCACCTGCTGTTAAAAGAGAGCCTGGAGAGTGAATAATAAAAACCAACAAAAATACTAAGAACTAAAAGAGTTCCTGCAGCGTCAAAAGACTAAAGGAAAAAATGGCAATATTCTCTGATAATAATGAAGTAAAAAAATCTAAAAGAAATACACATATCTGTATTAAATATAGAATAAATAATAAAAACATCATAAAAAATGATCTGGTTTCAGAAAGCAGAGGAACATTATTAATTATTACTGTTATTAAGGAATATTCTCTTCTCTAATAATAATAATAAAACTCTAACAGAGCCAGTGCAGGCTTACTTACATCTAAAAATAATAAATATACAAATTCAAAGTGATCACTTCCTACTTCCAGACCAAGAGGAAATATGTAGAGATCAATGAATTGGTGGATTGTTCAAAGAGTCAAATATATAATGGTGAAAAATAAAACTTATGGATTAATTCTAATATAAGGAAAATAAAAACAGTGACTGTTGCCTCCTGTACAACATGTTTTGATATATTTGGTGTTTTGGGATAACTGTGGATTTATTGAACTGTTCCTTATTTTAGATCCATATTTCATTTTGAACACGTTGACTCGATGAATAAAAACTTTTTATATGTGTGTGTGTGTGTGTGTTAATATAAACATATCATAGTATATATATAAAACATAAAGGAGACCTGGATCCTGTTACTGATCATGTTTCAGTGTCCTGTCAGGACTCAGAGGCACCACAGGGTGGCAGCAGCGCCTCACTTACTGGACAGGAAGTGTGTACTTAGGAGGACTTCTCGAAGGATTTGTGGTACCTTGTGTTCCCACCAGGACCAGCGGCAGCTCGGCGGTGTTCCTGTAGTTGGCGAGGCGGCTGAAGTAGTGATAGACGGTCTGGAAGCTGATCTCATCCTCCAGACTGAAGACGAAGATCACAGCGTCCACCCACAGAGCGAACTGCAGAGGGTTGAAAATCACACATTATTTACATGGAGTTTGGCTGAGAACAGTCCAAAACAAATGCTCCACTTCCTCCTTTTTAACATAAGTTTTAAAGATTAAATAATGTAGATGTGAGAGTTTAAAATCACACATTATTTACATGGAGTTTGGCTGAGAACAGTCCAAAACAAATGCTCCATTTCCTCCTTTTTAACATAAGTTTTAAAGATTAAATAATGTAGATGTGAGAGTTTAAAATCACACATTATTTACATGGAGTTTGGCTGAGAACAGTCCAAAACAAATGCTCCACTTCCTCCTTTTTAACATAAGTTTTAAAGATTAAATAATGTAGATGTGAGAGTTTAAAATCACACATTATTTACATGGAGTTTGGCTGAGAACAGTCCAAAACAAATGCTCCACTTCCTCCTTTTTAACATAAGTTTTAAAGATTAAATAATGTAGATGTGAGAGTTTAAAATCACACATTATTTACATGGAGTTTGGCTGAGAACAGTCCAAAACAAATGCTCCATTTCCTCCTTTTAACATAAGTTTTAAAGATTAAATAATGTAGATGTGAGAGTTTAAAATCACACATTATTTACATGGAGTTTGGCTGAGAACAGTCCAAAACAAATGCTCCATTTCCTCCTTTTTAACATAAGTTTTAAAGATTAAATAATGTAGATGTGAGAGTTTAAAATCACACATTATTTACATGGAGTTTGGCTGAGAACAGTCCAAAACAAATGCTCCATTTCCTCCTTTTTAACATAAGTTTTAAAGATTAAATAATGTAGATGTGAGAGTTTAAAATCACACATTATTTACATGGAGTTTGGCTGAGAACAGTCCAAAACAAATGCTCCACTTCCTCCTTTTTAACATAAGTTTTAAAGATTAAATAATGTAGATGTGAGAGTTTAAAATCACACATTATTTACATGGAGTTTGGCTGAGAACAGTCCAAAACAAATGCTCCATTTCCTCCTTTTGTTTTGTTGTTTTGATCAGTCACTGTTCACATGAGAGAACACAGATCTACTTGTTCTATTAAGAAGATTCTTAAAGTCCCACCCCTCAGAGAAGCTTATTAAAGGTGCAGGCCTCACCTGAGCCTCTGGAGGTCCTCCTTCATCCCTGATGAGCAGCAGGTGACTCTGACCATCCACCACCATCTCCTTCTTGAAGCGACCGCCTGCAGGACAAGAGGCAGCAGCATGACACTCCACTGGGTCCTACTGGGTTCTACTGGCTTTCTATTCGTTTCTACTGGGTTTCTATTGGGTTCTAGTGGTTTCTACTGGGTTTCTATTGGGTTCCACTGGGTTTTTATTGGGTTCTAATGGTTTCTACTGGGTTTCTATTGAGTTCTACTGGGTTTCTATTGGGTTCTAGTGGTTTCTATTGGGTTCTACTGGTTTCTAGTGGTTTCTACTGGGTTTCTATTGGTTTCTACTGGGTTCTAGTGGTTTCTACTGGGTTCTACTGGGTTATAGTGGTTTCTACTTGGTTTCTATTGGGTTATACTGGGTTTCTACTGGCTTCTAGTGGTTTCTACTGGGTTCTGAGGGGTTTCTATTGGGTTCTACCGGGTTCTAGTGGGTTCTACTGGGTTTCTACTGGGTTCTAGTGGTTTCTACTTGGTTTCTATTGGGTTATACTGGGTTTCTACTGGGTTCTAGTGGGTTTCTACTGGGTTCTAGTCGTTTCTACTTGGTTTCTACTGGGTTCTAGTGGTTTCTACAGGGTTTCTATTGGGTTCTACTGGGTTCTAGTGGTCTCTACAGGGTTTCTATTGGGTTCTACTGGGTTCTAGTGGTTTCTACTGGGTTTCTATTGGGTTCTACTAGGTTTCTACTGGGTTCTAGTGGTTTCTATTGGGTTTCTATTGGGTTCTACTAGGTTTCTACTGGGTTCTAGCAGTTTCTACTGTGTTTCTATTGTTTCTACTGGGTTTCTATTGGGTTCTACTAGGTTTCTACTGGGTTCTAGCAGTTTCTACTGCGTTTCTATTGTTTCTACTGGGTTCTAGTGGTTTCTACTGGGTTTCTATTGTTTCTACTGGGTTCTAGTGGTTTCTACTGGGTTTCTATTGGGTTCTACTCTACAGGACAGGTGATCAATGACGCATCAACCACTGATTGATGGATCAACTGATTGGGTGAAATGGGCGACACCAGATGAGAAGTTAAGATGATTTTTAAGAACACTTAAAAATGAAGAAATGTGAATGACACACACCTTTAAGAGAAATGTATGAATAGAAATAACATGGAGCAGCTTTCATCATTTCCTTTTTTAAACTTATTTTTAATGATCTCACCAACAAGTTTTACTTTACTTTATTTTTCAGGCTGCAGCCGATGAATAAAATATCTGAGGAATGACTAGTCATTGGCATTATTCTGCTGTTTGCTCTTGCAGCTGCAGATCTCGTCCATACATCAGAAAATAAACGGACGTCTCAGTTTGGGGAAAAAAACACAGCGGTTTACAGGAAGTGGAGGGAACTAAAAATAAAAGCCCAGATGTTATTCTGGGAAGAGAGAGAGAGAGAGAGAGAGAGGCGGCCTTCACTGCAGTAATGATACACTGACATTTCTATTTCAATATAACCACATACTGCATGTAAACTACCATCTGTTCATGTCTCTGTGTGTCGACATGATTATATTATAAACCAGACGTCTGAAGGACATATTTCACTGGTAGGAAAGCTTTTTTTTTTAAAGCTCTGTGTATCTGAATTTATACAGAGCGCACTAAATATTTATGTAAATTTATTTATGTACTGTTTATATTTTAATTTATTTGTACAGAGCGCACTAAATGTTTGTGTAAATTTACTGTTTATATTTTAATTTATTTGTACAGAGCGCACTAAATGTTTGTGTAAATTTACTGTTTATATTTTAATTTATTTGTACAGAGCGCACTAAATGTTTGTGTAAATTTATTTACGTGCTGTTTATATTTTAATTCATTCGTACAGAGCGCACTAAATGTTTGTGTAAATTTATTTACGTACTGTTTATATTTTAATTTATTTGCACAGAGAGCACTAAATGTTTGTGTAAATTTATTTACGTACTGTTTACATTTTAGTTCATTCGTACAGAGCGCACTAAATGTTTGTGTAAATTTATTTACGTGCTGTTTATATTTTAGTTCATTCGTACAGAGCGCACTAAATGTTTGTGTAAATTTATTTACGTGCTGTTTATATTTGAATTCATTCGTGCAGAGCGCACTAAATGTTTGTGTTAATTTATTTACGTACTGTTTATATTTTAATTTATTTGTACAGAGAGCACTAAATGTTTGTGTTAATTTATTTACGTACTGTTTATATTTTAATTTATTCGTAAAGCACTAAATGTTTGTGTAAATTTATTTACGTACTGTTTAATATTTTATTCATTCAGTACAGAGAGCACTAAATGTTTGTGTAAATTTATTTACGTACTGTTTGTATTTTAATTCATTCGTACAGAAGCGCACTAAATGTTTGTGTAAATTTATTTCGTACTGTTTGTATTTTAATTCATTCGTACAAGTACTAAATGTTTGTGTAAATTTATTCATTACTGTTTGTGTAAATTTATTAATTGTTCATTTACACTAAATGTTTGTGTAAATTTATTTACGTACTGTTTATATTTTAATTTATTCGTACAGAGAGCACTAAATGTTTGTGTTAATTTATTTACGTGCTGTTTATATTTTAATTTATTTGTACAGAGAGCACTAAATGTTTGTGTAAATTTATTTACGTACTGTTTATATTTTAATTCATTCGTACAGAGCGCACTAAATGTTTGTGTAAATTTATTTACGTACTGTTTATATTTTAATTTATTTGTACAGAGCGCACTAAATGTTTGTGTAAATTTATTTACGTACTGTTTATATTTTAATTTATTTGTACAGAGAGCACTAAATGTTTGTGTAAATTTATTTACGTACTGTTTATATTTTAATTTATTTGTACAGAGCGCACTAAATGTTTGTGTTAATTTATTTACGTACTGTTTATATTTTAATTTATTTGTACAGAGCGCACTAAATGTTTGTGTAAATTTATTTACGTACTGTTTGTATTTTAATTCATTCGTACAGAGAGCACTAAATGTTTGTGTAAATTTATTTACGTACTGTTTATATTTTAGTTCATTCGTACAGAGCGCACTAAATGTTTGTGTAAATTTATTTACGTACTGTTTATATTTTAATTCATTCGTACAGAGCGCACTAAATGTTTGTGTAAATTTACTGTTTATATTTTAATTCATTCGTACAGAGCGCACTAAATGTTTGTGTAAATTTATTTACGTACTGTTTGTATTTTAATTCATTCGTACAGAGCGCACTAAATGTTTGTGTAAATTTATTTACGTACTGTTTGTATTTTAATTCATTCGTACAGAGCGCACTAAATGTTTGTGTAAATTTATTTACGTACTGTTTGTATTTTAATTCATTCGTACAGAGAGCACTAAATGTTTGTGTAAATTTATTTACGTACTGTTTGTATTTTTATTCATTCGTACAGAGCGCACTAAATGTTTGTGTAAATTTATTTACGTACTGTTTGTATTTTAGTTCATTCGTACAGAGCGCACTAAATGTTTGTGTAAATTTATTTACGTACTGTTTGTATTTTAATTCATTCGTACAGAGAGCACTAAATGTTTGTGTTAATTTATTTACGTACTGTTTATATTTTAATTCATTTGTACAGAGCGCACTAAATGTTTGTGTAAATTTATTTACGTACTGTTTATATTTTAATTCATTTGTACAGAGCGCACTAAATGTTTGTGTAAATTTATTTACGTACTGTTTGTATTTTAATTCATTCGTACAGAGAGCACTAAATGTTTGTGTTAATTTATTTACGTACTGTTTATATTTTAATTTATTCGTACAGAGCGCACTAAATGTTTGTGTAAATTTATTTACGTACTGTTTATATTTTAATTTATTTGTACAGAGAGCACTAAATGTTTGTGTAAATTTATTTACGTACTGTTTGTATTTTTAATTCATTCATTACAGAGCGCACTAAATGTTTGTGTAAATTTATTTACGTACTGTTTGTATTTTAATTCATTCGTACAGAGAGCACTAAATGTTTGTGTAAATTTATTTACGTACTGTTTGTATTTTAATTCATTCGTACAGAGCGCACTAAATGTTTGTGTAAATTTATTTACGTACTGTTTGTATTTTAATTCATTCGTACAGAGCGCACTAAATGTTTGTGTTAATTTATTTACGTACTGTTTATATTTTAATTTATTTGTACAGAGAGCACTAAATGTTTGTGTAAATTTACTGTTTATATTTTAATTCATTCGTACAGAGAGCACTAAATGTTTGTGTAAATTTATTTACGTACTGTTTATATTTTAATTCATTCGTACAGAGAGCACTAAATGTTTGTGTAAATTTATTTACGTACTGTTTATATTTTAATTTATTTGCACAGAGCGCACTAAATGTTTGTGTAAATTTACTGTTTATATTTTAATTTATTTGTACAGAGAGCACTAAATGTTTGTGTTAATTTATTTACGTACTGTTTATATTTTAATTTATTCGTACAGAGAGCACTAAATGTTTGTGTTAATTTATTTACGTACTGTTTATATTTTAATTTATTTGCACAGAGCGCACTAAATGTTTGTGTAAATTTACTGTTTATATTTTAATTTATTTGTACAGAGAGCACTAAATGTTTGTGTAAATTTATTTACGTACTGTTTATATTTTAATTTATTTGTACAGAGAGCACTAAATGTTTGTGTTAATTTATTTACGTACTGTTTATATTTTAATTTATTTGTACAGAGAGCACTAAATGTTTGTGTAAATTTATTTACGTACTGTTTACATTTTAATTCATTTGTGCAGAGCGCACTAAATGTTTGTGTAAATTTATTTACGTACTGTTTATATTTTAATTTATTTGCACAGAGCGCACTAAATGTTTGTGTAAATTTACTGTTTATATTTTAATTTATTTGTACAGAGCGCACTAAATGTTTGTGTAAATTTACTGTTTATATTTTAATTCATTCGTACAGAGCGCACTAAATGTTTGTGTAAATTTATTTACGTACTGTTTATATTTTAATTCATTCGTACAGAGCGCACTAAATGTTTGTGTAAATTTATTTACGTACTGTTTATATTTTAATTTATTTGTACAGAGCGCACTAAATGTTTGTGTAAATTTACTGTTTATATTTTAATTCATTCGTACAGAGCGCACTAAATGTTTGTGTTAATTTATTTACGTACTGTTTATATTTTAATTCATTCGTACAGAGCGCACTAAATGTTTGTGTAAATTTATTTACGTACTGTTTATATTTTAATTCATTCGTACAGAGAGCACTAAATGTTTGTGTAAATTTATTTACACAAACTCTGTACAATTTATTTGTACAGAGTGCACTAAATTTTTGTGTAAATTTACTGTTTATATTTTAATTTATTTGTACAGAGCGCACTAAATGTTTGTGTAAATTTATTTACGTACTGTTTATATTTTAATTTATTTGTACAGAGCGCACTAAATGTTTGTGTAAATTTATTTACGTACTGTTTATATTTTAATTCATTCGTACAGAGCGCACTAAATGTTTGTGTAAATTTATTTACGTACTGTTTATATTTTAATTCATTCGTACAGAGCGCACTAAATGTTTGTGTAAATTTATTTACGTACTGTTTATATTTTAATTCATTCGTACAGAGCGCACTAAAACAGTGGACATGTATTAGTACATCAGGCTGGATCCTGGTTCTTATCAGCGTACTTTACTCTCCATACACAGAGAAATGTGAGCTGATTATTAGCCTCTAACGACAGGACTGTTTCATGTGACCAGCTGCTACCAAACTCCATTCATTTTTTGTAACATTTAGTGAGGGAGCTGTGAGAATGGACGGAGAGGGACCGACGGATGGACGGATGGACGGAGAAAGAGAGGATAGTTACCTGCATCCACGTCAGCTAGTTTACAGGAGCAGGAAGCAAAAAGAAGACAAGGCAGCCACCGTTAACAACATGCAGCCCAACCTCAGCCCACAAAGAGCTTCTCATGAGAAAGCAGGAACAAAGGGAAGAGGAAGGAGAGCAAAGATGAGGACAGAGGAATAAAGCAGCAGATTTGACCTGAGGGACACTGAGGAGCCTGATGGACAGGAAGCAGTGCTGTCTGCCCGCCAGCAGGGGGCGACGCCTCCTCTGACAGAAAGGAGCTTTTCCCTCAGTGAACCCTGCAGGTCATGGGCTCCAGTTTCTAGTTTCTCAAGCTGCCAGGCTTTTATTTTTAGAGCCCAGGAAGTTCTAAACAACACGCCGCCGCCTTCTCCTTTTATTCCTCGGCTGTTATGCAACGCTTTTTTTTTTTTTTTTTTTTTTTTAATAACTGGACTTTCCCAGATCACCATTAGAGGAGGGCTCTGCTCTGATTGGCTGAGCTTTGGAAACACTTCCAGAACCTTCCTGGTCTCCAGCAGAACTCCAGATCTAAATGTGGCTTCAGCGCCGCAGTCTGCTGGTTTCTGAGGGCTCAGCGGGGTTCACTTCCTGTTTCCTGTTGCAGCCAGAGAGCTTTTACTGTTCATAATAATAATAATAATGTAGATTTCTGCTGCAGACGATCACAAGGCTTTTACTGTGAAAGATCTGTGCAGGAAGTTGCACTGAAACATTTAACGTCATTAGTAAACAGCAAAAATCAATTTAAAGAACATAAACACAAAAAAATAAACATGGAAATAATCAACAATATTTAATATATACTGAATAAATACTATTAGAACATTAATAAATAACACAAACAATAATAATAATTACTGTTTATAAAAGTCACACTAGAGAATGAATAAAGAAGAATATTTAATCTATTTATAGTAAATAAATTAAAATATAATATTAGTGCTGATTATTTATAAGGAATGAATACAAATGAATACCAGAGAATAAATAAACAATATTTGATATATTTGTCGTAAATAAATGAAAGTAGAATATGAATGCGTGAGAATAACAGCCTGAAGGAGGAGGAAAGAGTTTTGAAATATTAAAATGAACATGAGGCACAAAGAGCTCCATTAACACTGGATGAGCAGCAGGAAGCTTCGGCCACCACCCTTTCAGATTAAAAGGCGGAGCGGTGTGCGTTCTGTTCATCCATCTTCTCTGCTCACTTTCTGAGAAATGACTGAACTGTTCCTTTAAGAGATGAGACCACAGCCTCATTCATCTGGCTTTTATTTTGAAGCTCGTCTCACTCACTTCCACCCTAATGCTGATTATTATTGTTGTTATTATTATTATCTTTATCTCGTCTGCTGAGTGTTTGCTGCCAACAGGTCCAGTCTGATCCCCAGAGAAGGACAGGAAGTAAAGAGGTCCTCACCTTCAGGAGACTCCTCCTGGACGTACGTCCCCGTCAGGTAGCGGTGCACCAGAGCCGACTTCCCACTGGCCAGGTTACCCACGATGCCCTGGGGTGGACAGAGAGACCTTTAGTGATGTTTCCATCGTGCAGACGTTGACATGGTGTGAGAAGAATCTAACTCACCACTTTGAGCTCTGGGACGGCCCGGCTCAGCGTCCACTCCTGACTGTTCACGAACGCATCTGGAAGACAGAGACACCTGTCAATGTGGTGCGTTCAGGGGCAGCACGTCATTCACAGTACACTGTTAGAGCTCCTTCATCTCCTGGAGACGGCAGACCAACTGACGATCATGAGGAACGGAACCACCTTCAGGACCTCCAGGACCTGTTTAAGGAGCTCCAGGACCTCCAGGACCTGTTTAAGGAGCTCCAGGACGCCCTGAAGGAGGAGCAGCCTCCTGGTCTCTAAGTGGGTCAGTAGGTCACTCAGAGCCTCCAGTCTGCTTCTGTAGTGAAATATTAACCAGGAGGTCACTATGTTCCTCTGAGGTTCCTCTGAGGTTCTCACTATGTTCCTCTGAGGTTCCTCTGAGGTTCTCACTACGTTCCTCTGAGGTTCCTCTGAGGTTCTCACTACGTTCCTCTGAGGTTCCTCTGAGGTTCTCACTATGTTCCTCTGAGGTTCTCACTATGTTCCTCTGTGGTTCTCACTATGTTCCTCTGAGGTTCTCACTATGTTCCTCTGTGGTTCTCACTACGTTCCTCTGAGGTTCTCACTATGTTCCTCTGAGGTTCTCACTATGTTCCTCTGTGGTTCTCACTACGTTCCTCTGAGGTTCTCACTATGTTCCTCTGTGGTTCCTCTGAGGTTCTCACTACGTTCCTCTGAGGTTCCTCTGAGGTTCTCACTATGTTCCTCTGAGGTTCCTCTGAGGTTCTCACTACGTTCCTCTGAGGTTCCTCTGAGGTTCTCACTATGTTCCTCTGAGGTTCTCACTATGTTCCTCTGTGGTTCTCACTACGTTCCTCTGAGGTTCCTCTGAGGTTCTCACTATGTTCCTCTGTGGTTCTCACTACGTTCCTCTGAGGTTCCTCTGAGGTTCTCACTATGTTCCTCTGAGGTTCTCACTATGTTCCTCTGTGGTTCTCACTACGTTCCTCTGAGGTTCTCACTACGTTCCTCTGAGGTTCTCACTATGTTCCTCTGTGGTTCTCACTACGTTCCTCTGAGGTTCTCACTATGTTCCTCTGAGGTTCTCACTATGTTCCTCTGTGGTTCTCACTACGTTCCTCTGAGGTTCTCACTATGTTCCTCTGTGGTTCCTCTGAGGTTCTCACTACGTTCCTCTGAGGTTCCTCTGAGGTTCTCACTATGTTCCTCTGAGGTTCCTCTGAGGTTCTCACTACGTTCCTCTGAGGTTCCTCTGAGGTTCTCACTATGTTCCTCTGAGGTTCCTCTGAGGTTCTCACTACGTTCCTCTGAGGTTCCTCTGAGGTTCTCACTATGTTCCTCTGAGGTTCTCACTATGTTCCTCTGTGGTTCTCACTATGTTCCTCTGAGGTTCCTCTGTGGTTCCTCTGAGGTTCTCACTACGTTCCTCTGAGGTTCTCACTATGTTCCTCTGTGGTTCTCACTACGTTCCTCTGAGGTTCCTCTGAGGTTCTCACTATGTTCCTCTGTGGTTCTCACTATGTTCCTCTGAGGTTCCTCTGAGGTTCTCACTATGTTCCTCTGAGGTTCTCACTACGTTCCTCTGAGGTTCTCACTACGTTCCTCTGAGGTTCCTCTGAGGTTCTCACTACGTTCCTCTGAGGTTCTCACTATGTTCCTCTGAGGTTCTCACTATGTTTCTCTGTGGTTCTCACTACGTTCCTCTGTGGTTCTCACTACGTTCCTCTGAGGTTCTCACTACGTTCCTCTGAGGTTCTCACTGTGTTCCTCTGAGGTTCTCACTATGTTCCTCTGTGGTTCTCACTGTGTTCCTCTGAGGTTCCTCTGTGGTTCCTCTGAGGTTCTCACTACGTTCCTCTGAGGTTCTCACTACGTTCCTCTGAGGTTCCTCTGAGGTTCTCACTATGTTCCTCTGAGGTTAAATAAAAGTAAAAAGGAGAAATCAGATTCTGACCAGCTGCTGGGTTTGTCTCCAGGTGTTGCTAGGATACAGACAGGAAGTGATGGCTCATTCTTTCACAGTAAAAGCCCTTCATGACACACTGAGTGGGGCTATCTCTCTTTCAGAAAGAAGCTTTCTGATTGGCTGATGGGACACAGAGGAGGACATTGTTGAGTCCACTGCCAGACAGGATGTTGATCCAGCTGCTTCCTGTTTTCATGGAGGACGGAGGGAGGACACCCTGGAACCTTGAACCACCACCACTAAGACCTGGATCCACTGAGGAACTCTGAACCTGAAGGACTTATGATTCTGGTCTCTTATCGTGGATTATCATCTTTATGGTGTTTATTATATCTATTGTTGTTTGTGATCTATTAACGTGGACCTCTCAGTGACCCTGACAGGACCAGCTGAGAGCCAAAGCCACTGTGACACCCTGCAGGAGGTTCTGGTCCAGGACTGAACTGTGTTTACCGTCTGGACCAGTTAGTCCACTTTCCATCATCAACACTGCCTGCCGTCCCACGATACACCTGCCGTCCCACGATACACCTGCCGTCCCACGATACACCTGTCGTCCCACGACACACCTGCCGTCCCACGACACACCTGCCGTCCCACGATACACCTGCCGTCCCACGATACACCTGCCGTCCCACGATACACCTGCCGTCCCATGACACACCTGCCGTCCCACGACACACCTGCTGTCCCACGACACACCTGCTGTCCCACGACACCTGCCGTCCCACGACACCTGCCGTCCCATGACACACCTGTCGTCCCACGACACACCTGCCGTCCCACGATACACCTGCCGTCCCACGACACCTGTCGTCCCACGACACCTGTCGTCCCACGATACACCTGCCGTCCCACGACACACCTGCCGTCCCACGACACACCTGTCGTCCCACGACACACCTGCCGTCCCATGATAAAGCTCTCTGTGGTCATAGTGCTGGAGGAGGCGGGCCCAGAACCAGACCTAGCAGGTCCAGACCAGGACTCTGGTGCACAAAGCCAACAAGCCGTGACCTCACTGTGACATCACTGTGACATCACAACATGCCAGCACGCTAACGTGTGTCCTGAGGCATGCTGGGAATGTGGAGGACCTGCAGAGAGGAACGTGAAGCTGGTTCTGGAAGGAGACCATGGAGGACGAGGTGTGACATAGTATGTTCGTTTATCACAGACCAAAGATCCATAAATAGGAGTTGTGTTCTGTGGATCAGTTTGTCTGAGCTGAGTCGATTCAGTCCTGAGCTTCATGCCTTCTTTTATTTGATCTTTTCCCATAAAAACAGATATTTTCGTGGCGTTAAAGCTCACGCTCATTAGCATGTGAAAGGCTGCTGAATAGAGGATCTCTGGTGGGAGCGCTCACTCTGGTGCAGCTTTGCTGGCTCTATTGTGTCTGTGCTGCTGTTGCCTCAGGCTGGGGTGTGTGACACTTACATTAATATTCATATTTATGAGTGTGTGTGTTGGGGGTTAACCCTTTGCCTGACTGTGACAAATCAGAGCAGCGACGCCTCATCAGTCACGCATGACATCACATTGTCTCGCCTTCGCCCTGAACGCCATTTTCCTCCATCGCTCCGCCGCCAGCAGCAGTTTTATATTTATTATAATAATAATAATAATAATAATAATGTCCTCACCTGTCTGTTTTTAAAATCAATAACAATTAGCGTTCAGTTTGATCAGATGAATTTTTCAGTCTCTTCATGAACTTCCTGTTTATGTCGTCATTTTAACACTTTATTATTGTTTCACAGTGAAAGCTTTGTTTGACTCGGCCGAGTGCTTCAGTGTTAATTAAACCTGTCAGACAGGTAACAACACACACACACACACACACCTTTCTTTCCACAGTGCAGCCATCTCTTCAAACAAACAACATGACATTAAACTGACAGAACAAATCAAAATAAAATACCATGAAATTAAATATTTAGATACAGAATATTATATGCAATAAATATAAGCAAGTTTGAGTAAAAAACAAAGAAAGTAATTCACATTACTTTGCAAAAAAATGGAAGTGTTCTACTTAAAAAATAAAATGTCTCTGAGGGTTAATTTCAGCTGAAATAAAATGAACTTATTTTATTATCATCAATAAATCATTACATTATTCTACTGTGCACTTTAAAATATTTTATTTGTATTTATTTTATTTTATTACAGATTTGGTTTATTATCATGTTATATTTTATGAGCTACGTTTTTTAGTGCATCAATAACAATATGTTCTATTTAATATTTCTGAATATAACCTATTTATTCTGCACACCCACACATTATTATTATCACTTCTTTTTCATCTCTTTTCCTCCCTGAACAGCAGCAGCGAACTCTTTCTGTCTTCAGACAGAAAACTGACAGTAAGAGTTTAATATTGAGCGAGTGATCGGCAAATAACTGACCAATCAGAGAAGAGCTGGGACCAAACAGAGCAGCGTTCCCTGAGAGCTTTCCAAGTCAAAACTCCCTTCACAAAAACAACAACTCTGCCTGCAAACTGACTCAACATCCTGATTTGATTTTCAGAATAAAACCTTCAGTGACCAGCTAGAGGAACAAACGTCAACAAACAGACACCACACACACATCTCTGGATTCAGCACAATTTTCACTTCCTGATGACGTCATCATCACAGAAAAACAACCGAAAACCCGCTCAGAAATCACAAGCGAAGACGCTGCAGAACTCCACTTAGAATCTGTATGTTTTTACGTTTCCTTCAGCGTCACAGTAACACAGTGACACCTCTCTGAACGGCCATGAACACACTGCAGACAGGAAGTGCTGACACATAATTCAGCATGCTTTTAATGTGAAATTTACTAAAAAAAAAAATAAATGCCAGTTAGCATTTAGCTCATAGCACATCAGTATAAACAGCTAGCAGGACCTGGACTCATGGAGTCTGGTTCAGACCTGGACTCATGGAGTCTGGTTCAGAGGGTTCAGGGTTACGTCAGGGAGCATCCTCGTCATCTGTTGATGGATTTCAGTCTTATATAAGAGCTTTAAAGGGTCGGCTTAATCGAGGTCGATTATGGGATGTACAGCCAACACAGTGGAGCACTCTGTGTTGCATCATGGGAATTGTAGGATTCACATAGACCTAAAAACTTTCTAGTGTGTTAATATAATTTACTGAAAAGCAATTAACAGTTTGCGTTTTCCCCAAATTCACTGTTTTCCTCACAGACTTTGGTCTAAAAACTCAGTGAAACGGGTCCGTTAAATTCACCGTTTTCCTCACAGAGTTTGGTCTAAAAACTCTGTGAAACGGGTCCGTTAAATTCACCGTTTTCCTCACAGAGTTTGGTCTAAAACTCTGTGAAACGGGTCCGTTAAATTCACCGTTTTCCTCACAGACTTTGGTCTAAAAACTCTGTGAAACGGGTCCGTTAAATTCACCGTTTTCCTCACAGAGATTGGTCTAAAACTCTGTGAAACGGGTCCGTTAAATTCACCGTTTTCCTCACAGACTTTGGTCTAAAAACTCAGTGAAACGGGTCCGTTAAATTCACCGTTTTCCTCACAGACTTTGGTCTAAAAACTCTGTGAAACGGGTCCGTTAAATTCACCGTTTTCCTCACAGACTTTGGTCTAAAAACTCAGTGAAACGGGTCCGTTAAATTCACCGTTTTCCTCACAGAGTTTGATCTAAAAACTCAGTGAAACGGGTCCGTTAAATTCACCGTTTTCCTCACAGACTTTGGTCTAAAAACTCAGTGAAACGGGTCCGTTAAATTCACCGTTTTCCTCACAGACTTTGGTCTAAAAACTCTGTGAAACGGGTCCGTTAAATTCACCGTTTTCCTCACAGACTTTGGTCTAAAAACTCAGTGAAACGGGTCCGTTAAATTCACCGTTTTCCTCACAGAGATTGGTCTAAAATCTCTGTGAAACGGGTCCGTTAAATTCACCGTTTTCCTCACAGAGTTTGGTCTAAAAACTCTGTGAAACGGGTCCGTTAAATTCACCGTTTTCCTCACAGAGTTTGGTCTAAAAACTCAGTGAAACGGGTCCGTTAAATTCACCGTTTTCCTCACAGAGTTTGGTCTAGAAACTCTGTGAAACAGATCTGTTAAATTCACCGTTTTCCTCACAGAGTTTGGTCTAAAAACTCTGTGAAACAGATCTGTTAAATTCACCGTTTTCCTCACAGAGTTTGGTCTAAAAACTCTGTGAAACGGGTCCGTTAAATTCACTGTTTTCCTCACAGAGTTTGGTCTAAAAACTCTGTGAAACAGGTCCGTTAAATTCACTGTTTTCCTCACAGAGTTTGGTCGAAAAACTCAGTGAAACAGGTCCGTTAAATTCACTGTTTTCCTCACAGAGTTTGGTCTAAAAACTCTGTGAAACAGATCTGTTAAATTCACCGTTTTCCTCACAGAGTTTGGTCTAAAAACTCTGTGAAACGGGTCCGTTAAATTCACCGTTTTCCTCACAGAGTTTGGTCTAAAAACTCTGTGAAACGGGTCCGTTAAATTCACCGTTTTCCTCACAGAGTTTGGTCTAAAAACTCTGTGAAACAGGTCTGTTAAATCCACTGTTTTCCTCACAGAGTTTGGTCTAACAGCTTCACCTGGCTGATTACAGACTGATCCAGTGTTTGTGGCTCCATTAAAGCTGGTTTTTAATCGCTCTGTCTTTATGGGATGCTTCAGCCTCTCACAGCAGAAATCAAAGTATTGATGAGGCTGCTTCAGACTTCCATTTGAGGCGTTCTGAGCTGGCCTTTGCTGTTGTCTTGAAGACCTTTTCCTGGACATTTGAGTTAAGTTGTGAAGCCCCGTCTTCATCGGCCTTTTCTCTGCAGCAGACTGAGCTGCTGTCAGGGAGGAATGTGCTGCTTCACTGTTCAAATAAGGAGCACATCCCATCCAAACCACACCACACACCCACCAGGCCTAATTTAGGAGGACGAGGACGAGGACGAAGGACACGTGCTCTTTGACCCCAGAACAACCTCCGTCACCGTGGCAACACTGCAGCCCATCATAAGCTCACAGAGAGGCCAAACGCCACTGAAAGCTTCATTGATATTCACTTAGCAGATGGACAAAGTGAGAAATGACTTTATTTTTATTATTAACGTACAATAATAATGTTTGAGCACGTCCTCGTGTGGTTTACATGGACTAAATTTACCTTTTATTACCAGACTCTGGTATTAAAGCTCTGGTCTGCTGTCTCCAGGCTGCACATTCTGGTTACTTTGGGGGAAGGAGGCAGGGATGAAGGGAAGGAAAGGAGGTAAACAAAGGAGGCATGAAAGGAGGAGGAGGAGGATAACTGGATAGCAAACAAGACAGTAAGTGGCAGCAGAGTGTGACCTACATCCTCATCCATGCAGAAGTAAACCCCCAGTAGACTCCATTAACAGCAGGACTCACCCAGTGGATGAATTCTTGCCAGTATCACCAGACTGTTAAACCACTTTGTGGACCTCCAGGTCCAGGATCAGACCTACAGGACTACAGGAGGAGCTGCTCAGGTTGAAGTCTGCAGCCTCCAGGTGAGGACAAGTGCAGGTGTGTGACCTCCTGAAACCAGTGAAGAGTTTGGGATACAGGCCTGATGACCCAAACTCATTTTCCTCACAGAGTTTGGTGGAGACTTTTTGGTTTCGTGAATAAACTTCCCAGCAGCACATGATCCACTGAAACCTTCACATTTCAGAAGGTCGAGCAGAAAGACAGACTACAGAGCAGAAACAGTACATGAAGAGCTGAGGATGCCTGGAACCACCACGCAGAGCCACAAAAACACCACCCAGCATCCAAATGAAGGCTCCACAACAGCTGGACGCTGCCACATCTGGAGGCTGGTGGACAGACAGGGAGCTGACAGGAAGTCAGCAGGATCGATCCACTTCCTGTCTGTCCGCTCGTCATGTTTTCCATCTCGGATGGAAAGAGGATGCTGACCTAGTGAGCCGATAAACTGCGGCCTCTTTTAAATACAAACAAAGAAGACGCTCCACTTCCTGTTCTTTTTCTGTTTCTGCTGGAAAACCTGATGACTGCTATCTGCTGTATGTGCCGAGGTGAGATGCTTTAACGCTTCCTCTTCATCTCTCTGATGACAGTAATGAAAGACAAACATCACCCTGCCGTCCAGAACAAACACCGCTCCCCGTCCTCCCCCACGACAAACACTCCTTAAAATCACATTAGGGTCCTGTTTACACTCAAAGCTGCAAACATCAGAGTGAAACATGGCTGTTAAATTCACTGTTTTATCCACAGAGTTTGGTGTAAAATATCTGTAATAAATGTCTGTTAAATTCACTGTTTTATCCACAGAGTTTGGTGTAAAATATCTGTAATAAATGTCTGTTAAATTCACTGTTTTATCCACAGAGTTTGGTGTAAAATATCTGTTATAAATGTCTGTTAAATTCTCTGTTTTATCCACAGAGTTTGGTGTAAAATATCTGTTATAAATGTCTGTTAAATTCACTGTTTTATCCACAGAGTTTGGTGTAAAATATCTGTTAAAATGTCTGTTAAATTCTCTATTTTATCCACAGAGTTTGGTGTAAAATCTCTGTTAAAATGTCTGTTAAATTCTCTATTTTATCCACAGAGTTTGGTGTAAAATCTCTGTTAAAATGTCTGTTAAATTCACTGTTTTATCCACAGAGTTTGGTGTAAAATATCTGTAATAAATGTCTGTTAAATTCACTGTTTTATCCACAGAGTTTGGTGTAAAATATCTGTAATAAATGTCTGTTAAATTCTCTGTTTTATCCACAGAGTTTGGTGTAAAATATCTGTTATAAATGTCTGTTAAATTCACTGTTTTATCCACAGAGTTTGGTGTAAAATCTCTGTAATAAATGTCTGTTAAATTCTCTGTTTTATCCACAGAGTTTGGTGTAAAATCTCTGTTAAAATGTCTGTTAAATTCTCTATTTTATCCACAGAGTTTGGTGTAAAATCTCTGTTATAAATGCCTGTTAAATTCTATGTTTTATCCACAGAGTTTGGTGTAAAATCTCTGTTATAAATGTCTGTTAAATTCTATGTTTTATCCACAGAGTTTGGTGTAAAATCTCTGTTATAAATGCCTGTTAAATTCTCTGTTTTATCCACAGAGTTTGGTGTAAAATCTCTGTAATAAATGTCTGTTAAATTCTCTGTTTTATCCACAGAGTTTGGTGTAAAATATCTGTTATAAATGTCTGTTAAATTCACTGTTTTATCCACAGAGTTTGGTGTAAAATATCTGTTATAAATGTCTGTTAAATTCACTGTTTTATCCACAGAGTTTGGTGTAAAATCTCTGTTATAAATGCCTGTTAAATTCACTGTTTTATCCACAGAGTTTGGTGTAAAATCTCTGTTATAAATGTCTGTTAAATTCTCTGTTTTATCCACAGAGTTTGGTGTAAAATATCTGTTATAAATGTCTGTTAAATTCTATGTTTTATCCACAGAGTTTGGTGTAAAATCTCTGTTATAAATGTCTGTTAAATTCACTGTTTTATCCACAGAGTTTGGTGTAAAATATCTGTTATAAATGTCTGTTAAATTCTATGTTTTATCCACAGAGTTTGGTGTAAAATCTCTGTTATAAATGTCTGTTAAATTCACTGTTTTATCCACAGAGTTTGGTGTAAAATCTCTGTTATAAATGTCTGTTAAATTCTATGTTTTATCCACAGAGTTTGGTGTAAAATCTCTGTTATAAATGCCTGTTAAATTCTATGTTTTATCCACAGAGTTTGGTGTAAAATCTCTGTTATAAATGCCTGTTAAATTCTATGTTTTATCCACAGAGTTTGGTGTAAAATCTCTGTTATAAATGTCTGTTAAATTCTATGTTTTATCCACAGAGTTTGGTGTAAAATATCTGTAATAAATGCCTGTTAAATTCTCTGTTTTATCCACAGAGTTTGGTGTAAAATATCTGTAATAAATGCCTGTTAAATCCTCTGTTTTATCCACAGAGTTTGGTGTAAAATCTCTGTTATAAATGTCTGTTAAATTCTATGTTTTATCCACAGAGTTTGGTGTAAAATATCTGTAATAAATGCCTGTTAAATTCACTGTTTTATCCACAGAGTTTGGTGTAAAATATCTGTAATAAATGCCTGTTAAATTCACTATTTTATCCACAGAGTTTGGTGTAAAATCTCTGTTATAAATGCCTGTTAAATTCACTGTTTTATCCACAGAGTTTGGTGTAAAATATCTGTTATAAATGTCTGTTAAATTCACTGTTTTATCCACAGAGTTTGGTGTAAAATATCTGTTATAAATGTCTGTTAAATTCACTGTTTTATCCACAGAGTTTGGTGTAAAATATCTGTTATAAATGTCTGTTAAATTCACTGTTTTATCCACAGAGTTTGGTGTAAAATATCTGTTATAAATGTCTGTTAAATTCTCTATTTTATCCACAGAGTTTGGTGTAAAATATCTGTTATAAATGTCTGTTAAATTCTATGTTTTATCCACAGAGTTTGGTGTAAAATCTCTGTTATAAATGTCTGTTAAATTCTATGTTTTATCCACAGAGTTTGGTGTAAAATCTCTGTTATAAATGTCTGTTAAATTCTATGTTTTATCCACAGAGTTTGGTGTAAAATCTCTGTTATAAATGCCTGTTAAATTCTATGTTTTATCCACAGAGTTTGGTGTAAAATCTCTGTTATAAATGCCTGTTAAATTCTATGTTTTATCCACAGAGTTTGGTGTAAAATCTCTGTTATAAATGTCTGTTAAATTCTATGTTTTATCCACAGAGTTTGGTGTAAAATATCTGTAATAAATGCCTGTTAAATTCTCTGTTTTATCCACAGAGTTTGGTGTAAAATATCTGTAATAAATGCCTGTTAAATCCTCTGTTTTATCCACAGAGTTTGGTGTAAAATCTCTGTTATAAATGTCTGTTAAATTCTATGTTTTATCCACAGAGTTTGGTGTAAAATATCTGTAATAAATGCCTGTTAAATTCACTGTTTTATCCACAGAGTTTGGTGTAAAATATCTGTAATAAATGCCTGTTAAATTCACTATTTTATCCACAGAGTTTGGTGTAAAATCTCTGTTATAAATGCCTGTTAAATTCACTATTTTATCCACAGAGTTTGGTGTAAAATCTCTGTTATAAATGCCTGTTAAATTCTATGTTTTATCCACAGAGTTTGGTGTAAAATATCTGTAATAAATGCCTGTTAAATTCTCTGTTTTATCCACAGAGTTTGGTGTAAAATCTCTGTAATAAATGTCTGTTAAATTCTCTGTTTTATCCACAGAGTTTGGTGTAAAATCTCTGTAATAAATGTCTGTTAAATTCACTGTTTTATCCACAGAGTTTGGTGTAAAATATCTGTAATAAATGCCTGTTAAATTCACTGTTTTATCCACAGAGTTTGGTGTAAAATCTCTGTAATAAATGCCTGTTAAATTCACTGTTTTATCCACAGAGTTTGGTGTAAAATCTCTGTAATAAATGCCTGTTAAATTCTATGTTTTATCCACAGAGTTTGGTGTAAAATCTCTGTTATAAATGTCTGTTAAATTCTATGTTTTATCCACAGAGTTTGGTGTAAAATCTCTGTTATAAATGTCTGTTAAATTCTATGTTTTATCCACAGAGTTTGGTGTAAAATCTCTGTTATAAATGCCTGTTAAATTCTATGTTTTATCCACAGAGTTTGGTGTAAAATCTCTGTTATAAATGCCTGTTAAATTCTATGTTTTATCCACAGAGTTTGGTGTAAAATCTCTGTTATAAATGCCTGTTAAATTCTATGTTTTATCCACAGAGTTTGGTGTAAAATCTCTGTTATAAATGTCTGTTAAATTCTATGTTTTATCCACAGAGTTTGGTGTAAAATATCTGTAATAAATGCCTGTTAAATTCTCTGTTTTATCCACAGAGTTTGGTGTAAAATATCTGTAATAAATGCCTGTTAAATCCTCTGTTTTATCCACAGAGTTTGGTGTAAAATCTCTGTTATAAATGTCTGTTAAATTCTATGTTTTATCCACAGAGTTTGGTGTAAAATATCTGTAATAAATGCCTGTTAAATTCACTGTTTTATCCACAGAGTTTGGTGTAAAATATCTGTAATAAATGCCTGTTAAATTCTCTGTTTTATCCACAGAGTTTGGTGTAAAATCTCTGTTATAAATGCCTGTTAAATTCACTATTTTATCCACAGAGTTTGGTGTAAAATCTCTGTTATAAATGCCTGTTAAATTCTATGTTTTATCCACAGAGTTTGGTGTAAAATATCTGTAATAAATGCCTGTTAAATTCTCTGTTTTATCCACAGAGTTTGGTGTAAAATCTCTGTAATAAATGTCTGTTAAATTCTCTGTTTTATCCACAGAGTTTGGTGTAAAATCTCTGTAATAAATGTCTGTTAAATTCACTGTTTTATCCACAGAGTTTGGTGTAAAATATCTGTAATAAATGCCTGTTAAATTCACTGTTTTATCCACAGAGTTTGGTGTAAAATCTCTGTAATAAATGCCTGTTAAATTCACTGTTTTATCCACAGAGTTTGGTGTAAAATCTCTGTTATAAATGCCTGTTAAATTCTATGTTTTATCCACAGAGTTTGGTGTAAAATCTCTGTTATAAATGCCTGTTAAATTCTATGTTTTATCCACAGAGTTTGGTGTAAAATATCTGTTATAAATGTCTGTTAAATTCTATGTTTTATCCACAGAGTTTGGTGTAAAATCTCTGTTATAAATGTCTGTTAAATTCTCTGTTTTATCCACAGAGTTTGGTGTAAAATCTCTGTTATAAATGTCTGTTAAATTCTATGTTTTATCCACAGAGTTTGGTGTAAAATCTCTGTAATAAATGTCTGTTAAATTCACTGTTTTATCCACAGAGTTTGGTGTAAAATATCTGTTATAAATGTCTGTTAAATTCACTGTTTTATCCACAGAGTTTGGTGTAAAATCTCTGTTATAAATGTCTGTTAAATTCTATGTTTTATCCACAGAGTTTGGTGTAAAATATCTGTTATAAATGTCTGTTAAATTCTCTGTTTTATCCACAGAGTTTGGTGTAAAATATCTGTTATAAATGTCTGTTAAATTCTATGTTTTATCCACAGAGTTTGGTGTAAAATATCTGTTATAAATGTCTGTTAAATTCACTGTTTTATCCACAGAGTTTGGTGTAAAATCTCTGTTATAAATGTCTGTTAAATTCACTGTTTTATCCACAGAGTTTGGTGTAAAATCTCTGTTATAAATGTCTGTTAAATTCTATGTTTTATCCACAGAGTTTGGTGTAAAATCAGACCCCAAAAATTTTCTGGTAAATCTGAGAAGCAAAACTGCGTAAACCTCAGCAGGCGCAGAATCCTGCACACCTACAGACAGGAAGTGATGTCATACAGGTGTGTTTACCTTCGTTCATGCTCTCCGAGCTGGACTGGGACAGAACGGCCCTCCTGCTCCTCCAGAGGGACCGGTTGGTAGCGGGACTTCCTGTCGGGCTGGAGCTGGATGCCACCTCCTTCCGGGAGAAGATCCCGCTGAAGAAGCGCACCAGGCGCCGCTCGCTGGAGCGTCCACCCTCCCCCCTCAGCGGGTAGCCTCCTCCAGGTGCGTCCTTCTCCGCCGCCAGACGCAGCAGGTCGCTGTTGTCCAGCGTCCGGTTCTTGTTTCCACGAGCCCTCTCCCAGCGGCTCAGCTCGGACATGGAGTCCGTCTTGTTGAGGACGGCGCCGACCTCCAGGGTCCTGCTTTTCTGTTGGGTGAGATCCAGGCGTTGGGCTGGGGGCGCTACAAGAACCTCAGCGTCCTTCTCACCGCCGCCTGGCACCTGGTCCTGTCTAATGCACCCAGAGCTGCTGTGGTGTTCGTCTTTGGACAGCGTCCGCAGGCGCAGCAGCTCGCCGCCTGTCCAGTGTCTAAAGCTGAAGCTGCGGCGCAGGAGGCCAGAAGGACGCTTCAGGGGAGGCGTCTGCAGAAAGGACGCCTTCCCATCAGTTCTGGACCAGTCCGAGGTTCTGTCCTCCACACTACGAGCCTTCAGGAGACGCTTCCTCTCCACACCACCGTTTACCACAGCGGCATCTCTTCGAGGGGTTTCAGAGCAGAGATCTGGTTCCTGTTGACCCAGTAGATCCTCTGTAGACCTGTTAGGTTCCTGTTGACCCGGTAGATCCTCAGTAGACCTGTTAGGTTCCCGTTGACCCGGTAGATCCTCTGTAGACTTGTTAGGTTCCCGTTGACCCGGTAGATCCTCTGTAGACCTGTTAGGTTCCCGTTGACCCGGTAGATCCTCTGTAGACCTGTTAGGTTCCTGTTGACCCGGTAGATCCTCTGTAGACCTGTTAGGTTCCCGCTGACCCGGTAGATCCTCTGTAGACCTGTTAGGTTCCCGTTGACCCGGTAGATCCTCTGTAGACCTGTTAGGTTCCTGTTGACCCGGTAGATCCTCTGTAGACCTGTTAGGTTCCCGCTGACCCGGTAGATCCTCTGTAGACCTGTTAGGTTCCCGTTGACCCGGTAGATCCTCTGTAGACCTGTTAGGTTCCCGTTGACCCGGTAGATCCTCTGTAGACCTGTTAGGTTCCCGTTGACCCGGTAGATCCTCTGCAGACCTGTTAGGTTCCTGTTGACCCGGTAGATCCTCTGCAGACCTGCTAGGTTCCTGTTGACCCAGTAGATCCTCTAAGGTGGACTCCCTGGTCCTGGTCTCCTTCAGGTCCCTCTTTGGGAGCAGTTTGCGGGTCAGTTTGATCTGACCCAGCTCCAGCTGTCCAGTGCTGAACGTCCTGAAGTTCCTCATGTATCGGCGAGATGACGGCAGGTCGTCCTCCACCTCCTCCACCTCTTTCAGCTCCTCCAGCACAGCGCCACGCTGGACCTCCACCGAGCCTCCCCGCCTGAAGGAGCCCACCTTCAGGTTCTGGGCCTGCTGGGGGTTCAAACCATCATCATCTAGACTCTCTCTCTTCACCAGGGTCAGGGAGATCCGGTAGATGGTCTTCCTCTGAGGTGTTCCCCTCTCCATCCTGTCCAGCAGGTACATCACTGAAACCTGAACTGATCCAGGACCATCAGTTTGATCCACTTACTAAACTAAACTGATCCAGGACCATCAGTTTGATCCACTTATTAAACTAAACTGATCCAGAACCATCAGTTTGATCCACTTATTAAACTAAACTGATCCAGGACCATCAGTTTGATCCACTTATTAAACTAAACTGATCCAGAACCATCAGTTTGATCCACTTATAAAACTAAACTGATCCAGGACCATCAGTTTGATCCACTTACTACACTAAAACTGATCCAGGACCATCAGTTTGATCCACTTATTAAACTAAACTGATCCAGGACCATCAGTTTGATCCACTTACTAAACTAAACTGATCCAGGACCATCAGTTTGATCCACTTATTAAACTAAACTGATCCAGAACCATCAGTTTGATCCACTTATTAAACTAAACTGATCCAGGACCATCAGTTTGATCCACTTACTACACTAAAACTGATCCAGAACCATCAGTTTGATCCACTTATTAAACTAAACTGATCCAGAACCATCAGTTTGATCCACTTACTACACTAAAACTGATCCAGAACCATCAGTTTGATCCACTTACTACACTAAAACTGATCCAGGACCATCAGTTTGATCCACTTATTAAACTAAACTGATCCAGAACCATCAGTTTGATCCACTTATTAAACTAAACTGATCCAGGACCATCAGTTTGATCCACTTATTAAACTAAACTGATCCAGGACCATCAGTTTGATCCACTTATTAAACTAAACTGATGCAGGACCATCAGTTTGATCCACTTATTAAACTAAACTGATCCACTTATTAAAGTAAACTGATCCAGGACCATCACTTTGATCCACTTATTAAACTAAACTGATCCACTTATTAAACTAAACTGATCCACTTATTAAACTAAACTGATGCAGGACCATCAGTTTGATCCACTTATTAAACTAAACTGATAAAGGACCATCAGTTTGATCCACTTATTAAACTAAACTGATCCAGGACCATCAGTTTGATCCACTTACTACACTAAAACTGATCCACTTATTAAACTAAACTGATCCACTTATTAAACTAAACTGATCCAGGACCATCAGTTTGATCCACTTATTAAACTAAACTGATCCAGGACCATCACTTTGATCCACTTATTAAACTAAACTGATCCAGGACCATCAGTTTGATCCACTTATTAAGCTAAACTGATCCACTTATTAAACTAAACTGATCCAGGACCATCACTTTGATCCACTTATTAAAATAAACTGATCCACTTATTAAACTAAACTGATCCACTTATTAAACTAAACTGATCCAGGACCATCACTTTGATCCACTTATTAAACTAAACTGATCCAGGACCATCAGTTTGATCCACTTATTAAACTAAACTGATCCACTTATTAAACTCAACTGATCCAGGACCATCACTTTGATCCACTTATTAAACTCAACTGATCCAGGACCATCACTTTGATCCACTTATTAAACTAAACTGATCCAGGACCATCAGTTTGATCCACTTATTAAACTAAACTGATCCACTTATTAAACTAAACTGATCCAGGACCATCACTTTGATCCACTTATTAAACTAAACTGATCCAGGACCATCAGTTTGATCCACTTATTAAACTAAACTGATCCAGGACCATCAGTTTGATCCACTTATTAAACTAAACTGATCCACTTATTAAACTAAACTGATCCACTTATTAAACTAAACTGATCCAGGACCATCAGTTTGATCCACTTATTAAACTAAACTGATCCACTTATTAAACTAAACTGATCCACTTATTAAACTAAACTGATCCAGGACCATCAGTTTGATCCACTTATTAAACTAAACTGATCCAGAACCATCAGTTTGATCCACTTATTAAACTAAACTGATCCAGGACCATCAGTTTGATCCACTTACTACACTAAAACTGATCCAGGACCATCAGTTTGATCCACTTATTAAACTAAACTGATCCACTTATTAAACTAAACTGATCCACTTATTAAACTAAACTGATCCAGGACCATCAGTTTGATCCACTTATTAAACTAAACTGATCCAGGACCATCAGTTTGATCCACTTACTACACTAAAACTGATCCAGGACCATCAGTTTGATCCACTTATTAAACTAAACTGATCCAGGACCATCAGTTTGATCCACTTATTAAACTAAACTGATCCAGGACCATCAGTTTGATCCACTTACTACACTAAAACTGATCCAGGACCATCAGTTTGATCCACTTATTAAACTAAACTGATCCAGAACCATCAGTTTGATCCACTTATTAAACTAAACTGATCCAGGACCATCAGTTTGATCCACTTATTAAACTAAACTGATCCAGAACCATCAGTTTGATCCACTTATTAAACTAAACTGATCCAGAACCATCAGTTTGATCCACTTATTAAACTAAACTGATCCACTTATTAAACTAAACTGATCCAGGACCATCAGTTTGATCCACTTATTAAACTAAACTGATCCAGGACCATCAGTTTGATCCACTTATTAAACTAAACTGATCCAGGACCATCAGTTTGATCCACTTATTAAACTAAACTGATCCAGGACCATCAGTTTGATCCACTTATTAAACTAAACTGATCCAGGACCATCAGTTTGATCCACTTACTACACTAAAACTGATCCAGGACCATCAGTTTGATCCACTTATTAAACTAAACTGATCCACTTATTAAACTAAACTGATCCAGGACCAGCTCTTTGAGGTTGAACTATAAACAGAAAAGGTTAAACGGTTAACCGGTTAAACGGCAGCAGAAGACCCGCTGCGGGGCAACAACCGACTGTTCCAGATGTTCAAACAGCAGGAAATACATTCCGGGTTCATCCCGGCGGGATTTAAACTGCCGACCACAGCAACTACCAGGCGTGTCCTCGTCCTCCCGTCTCCTCAGTGCCGGCGTCAGAGACTCTTATCCCCGCTGCGCTGGCAGGTCCTGGTCCTGGTCCTGGTCCTGGTCCCGCTCCTCCATCACAAACACACCGAGCAGAGTGTTTCTGGAGCGCTTCGTCCCGCTGCCTCCTCTCCCATTGTGTGCGTTCATCCCCCGCAGCGCAGCGGCAGCCAGCCGGCCCCCTTTCACCTCAGACCGGCTCTACTGACACTAAAAGCTCCGGGACGGAGAACCGAGGACCCGGGTCTGACCCCCCTCCTCTGCTAGAACTAGTCCGGCTTCTGCAGCCTCCTTGATGCGACACAAGGCTGGCCAGGTCCCGTTCCTGTTCCGCTCCTCCTCTGAACCTCCTCAACACACCGGACCGGACCCAGCAGGGCGGGGAGGGGGGGAAACCCGGAGCGGATTCTATGCAAACACTGGAGCTGGAGTCTAAAGACACTGGAGCTGGAGTCTAAAGACACTGGAGCTGGAGTCTAAAAACACTGGAGCTGGAGTCTAAAGACACTGGAGCTGGAGTCTAAAACACTGGAGCTGGAGTCTAAAAACACTGGAGCTGGAGTCTAAAAACACTGGAGCTGGAGTCTAAAAACACTGGAGCTGGAGTCTAAAACACTGGAGCTGGAGTCTAAAGACACTGGAGCTGGATTGTAAAGACACTGGAGCTGGATTATAAAGACACTGGAGCTGGAGTCTAAAGACACTGGAGCTGGAGTCTAAAGACACTGGAGCTGGATTATAAAGACACTGGAGCTGGAGTCTAAAGACACTGGAGCTGGATTATAAAGACACTGGAGCTGGATTATAAAGACACTGGAGCTGGAGTCTAAAGACACTGGAGCTGGATTATAAAGACACTGGAGCTGGAGTCTAAAGACACTGGAGCTGGATTATAAAGACACTGGAGCTGGATTATAAAGACACTGGAGCTGGAGTCTAAAGACACTGGAGCTGGAGTCTAAAGACACTGGAGCTGGAGTCTAAAGACACTGGAGCTGGAGTCTAAAGACACTGGAGCTGGAGTCTAAAAACACTGGAGCTGGAGTCTAAAAACACTGGAGCTGGAGTCTAAAGACACTGGAGCTGGAGTCTAAAACACTGGAGCTGGAGTCTAAAAACACTGGAGCTGGAGTCTAAAGACACTGGAGCTGGAGTCTAAAAACACTGGAGCTGGAGTCTAAAACACTGGAGCTGGAGTCTAAAGACACTGGAGCTGGAGTCTAAAAACACTGGAGCTGGAGTCTAAAGACACTGGAGCTGGAGTCTAAAAACACTGGAGCTGGAGTCTAAAAACACTGGAGCTGGAGTCTAAAGACAGAGAACTAATATTTACAGTTCTTAATGTTTTTTTTTTTACAGTTTAATGTTAATTTCTTTTATGTACATGTATTTATTTAATTCATTGTGTTCTATTTTAAGACATATTTGTCGCTAATGTCACTTAATGTTTTTATTTGTATTTTTAAAATGAAATTAAACAGTATAGATTTTATGGTATATTTCTAATTAATAATACTTTAATTTCATTTAATGTATTTTTAATTTTTAGGTATAGTCTCACTTAATTCTACCCTTCAATTTAATTTTTGAGTATTTTTTTAAAATTTGAAATATAGTTCATTTTCAATATATTTTTAAATATATTGGTAACTTTTTTAATGAATATTTCCTATCTTTAAGTATATTTTAATTTTTACATCATGAAGAACACCAGTGGGAAGACACAGGAAAAAAACACTGATGAGAAGCTACGAAACACTCTGTGATCAAACATGGCAGCATCCTCCTCCTCCTCCACACTGCCTCCATCACCCCCCTGGAGACAGGAAAATGGGTCAGCAGAAAGAGGAGGAGGAGGACCCCTGCTGGCAGGAGGAGGCGCCTCCTCCTCTGGAGTGTTTCAGAGCACCAGATAAACCAGGAGGAGGACGGCACACCAGACTCCTGTCATTTTCTGTCACGTTTTAGCCTCACAGGGACTCATTCAGCGCTGTGCGTTCAAAGGGTGGGACAGGTGGGACAGGTGAGACAGGTGAGACAGGTGAGACAGGTGAGGAGGAGCATGTGCTCTCACCTGTGATGAGCTGACAGGTAAACAGCAGCAGGACATGAGGAGAAGGGGTTTCCCATCAATAAAACACCAGATCAGGTCACACCTGATCAGTGTGATCAGTGTGACCAGCCTCACAGGTAACCATCAGGTGATCAGCTCCATGTGTTCAAGGAGGCAGGAGACGAGAGAAGCAGACAAGGAAAGGAATAAAACCTTTCAGGGCAACGATGCCACAAATCTACACTAAATAATATAAAAAGAAAAAGATAATACCAGGCAATAAATTACAGTAGAATTAAATCCAAAAGACAAATGGATTTAAAATGAAGAAAGCAAATTAAGAGAAGCAATAAAAAAATACTTAAATCAACTAAAAATAAAAGTTAAAACAAGAGCACAGATAAAATAAAAATTCAAAAAAATTAAAAACCACTGTATTTAGTCAAATAAAACAATGATTTCTGCTGTGACTGTCTGCAGCTGGAGGTCAGCTCATCATGAATTCATGAATTTATGAACACATGAAAGCATCACCACAGGAAGCAGAAGGGTCACATGGTCAGACTGTTTGTTTTTTTTTTTAAATTAAAAAAATAATAATGTGACAACTGCAGCTTCATATTGTAAATATTATTACTAATATTCTTATCATCGTTATGTGCTCTGCTGGGTTTCTGCAAAAAGAAGAGGAAAAAAAAGAGTGAAATCAAAAAATTACCAATAAAATAAGTCACTGGAGATGTTCTGATTGACTTAACATTTAAGAAGAGCTGATATCATATTAGAATTAATATAATAATGACACAGCTTTTGGAGTTTTTGAAAAAAAAAATACCAGCCATCAAATATAGAATATAAAACCTACAAAGTCACCATATTAAAACGATAATAATTCCACATTGTAAAAGCTGCTGTCAGGACTGTAGAGCAGCTCAGTGCTGCCTCCTGCTGGTCAGCCTCAGCACTTTCTGCGCCTTCATTTAACTGGAACATGAATAAAATCAACCTTTAGTCCTGTCATCATCATCATCATCATCACTCTGCTGCTGTCAGAAGGAGCTCAGTTTTTCTATAGAGCTTCTGCAGAGGAACAGACTCAGTATACAGTGATCCTTTAACCAGAAGCAGTGACTGATGGGTAGTTATAGTGACTAACTCATGTCTAAAAAACACAGTTTTTCTATAGAACTTCTGCAGAGGAACAGACTCAGTATACAGTGATCCTTTAACCAGAAGCAGTGACTGATGGGTAGTTATAGTGACTAACTCATGTCTTAAAAAAACACAGTTTTTCTATAGAGCTTCTGCAGAGGAACAGACTCAGTATACAGTGATCCTTTAACCAGAAGCAGTGACTGATGGGTAGTTATAGTGACTAACTCATGTCTTAAAAAAACACAGTTTTTCTATAGAACTTCTGCAGAGGAACAGACTCAGTATACAGTGATCCTTTAACCAGAAGCAGTGACTGATGGGTAGTTATAGCGACTAACTCATGTCTTAAAAAAACACAGTTTTTCTATAGAGCTTCTGCAGAGGAACAGACTCAGTATACAGTGATCCTTTAACCAGAAGCAGTGACTGATGGGTAGTTATAGTGACTAACTCATGTCTAAAAAACACAGTTTTTCTATAGAGCTTCTGCAGAGGAACAGACTCAGTATACAGTGATCCTTTAAAAAGAAGCAGTGACTGATGGGTAGTTATAGTGACTAACTCATGTCTTAAAAAAACACAGTTTTTCTATAGAGCTTCTGCAGAGGAACAGACTCAGTATACAGTGATCCTTTAACCAGAAGCAGTGACTGATGGGTAGTTATAGTGACTAACTCATGTCTTAAAAAAACACAGTTTTTCTATAGAACTTCTGCAGAGGAACAGACTCAGTATACAGTGATCCTTTAACCAGAAGCAGTGACTGATGGGTAGTTATAGTGACTAACTCATGTCTAAAAAACACAGTTTTTCTATAGAACTTCTGCAGAGGAACAGACTCAGTATACAGTGATCCTTTAACCAGAAGCAGTGACTGATGGGTAGTTATAGTGACTAACTCATGTCTTAAAAAAACACAGTTTTTCTATAGAGCTTCTGCAGAGGAACAGACTCAGTATACAGTGATCCTTTAACCAGAAGCAGTGACTGATGGGTAGTTATAGTGACTAACTCATGTCTAAAAAACACAGTTTTTCTATAGAGCTTCTGCAGAGGAACAGACTCAGTATACAGTGATCCTTTAACCAGAAGCAGTGACTGATGGGTAGTTATAGTGACTAACTCATGTCTAAAAAACACAGTTTTTCTATAGAGCTTCTGCAGAGGAACAGACTCAGTATACAGTGATCCTTTAACCAGAAGCAGTGACTGATGGGTAGTTATAGTGACTAACTCATGTCTAAAAAACACAGTTTTTCTATAGAGCTTCTGCAGAGGAACAGACTCAGTATACAGTGATCCTTTAAAAAGAAGCAGTGACTGATGGGTAGTTATAGTGACTAACTCATGTCTTAAAAAAACACAGTTTTTCTATAGAACTTCTGCAGAGGAACAGACTCAGTATACAGTGATCCTTTAACCAGAAGCAGTGACTGATGGGTAGTTATAGTTACTAACTCATGTCTAAAAAACACAGTTTTTCTATAGAACTTCTGCAGAGGAACAGACTCAGTATACAGTGATCCTTTAACCAGAAGCAGTGACTGATGGGTAGTTATAGTGACTAACTCATGTCTAAAAAACACAGTTTTTCTATAGAGCTTCTGCAGAGGAACAGACTCAGTATACAGTGATCCTTTAACCAGAAGCAGTGACTGATGGGTAGTTATAGTGACTAACTCATGTCTAAAAAACACAGTTTTTCTATAGAGCTTCTGCAGAGGAACAGACTCAGTATACAGTGATCCTTTAACCAGAAGCAGTGACTGATGGGTAGTTATAGTGACTAACTCATGTCTAAAAAACACAGTTTTTCTATAGAACTTCTGCAGAGGAACAGACTCAGTATACAGTGATCCTTTAACCAGAAGCAGTGACTGATGGGTAGTTATAGTGACTAACTCATGTCTTAAAAACACAGTTTTTCTATAGAGCTTCTGCAGAGGAACAGACTCAGTATACAGTGATCCTTTAACCAGAAGCAGTGACTGATGGGTAGTTATAGTGACTAACTCATGTCTTAAAAACACAGTTTTTCTATAGAGCTTCTGCAGAGGAACAGACTCAGTATACAGTGATCCTTTAACCAGAAGCAGTGACTGATGGGTAGTTATAGTGACTAACTCATGTCTAAAAAACACAGTTTTTCTATAGAGCTTCTGCAGAGGAACAGACTCAGTATACAGTGATCCTTTAACCAGAAGCAGTGACTGATGGGTAGTTATAGTGACTAACTCATGTCTAAAAAACACAGTTTTTCTATAGAACTTCTGCAGAGGAACAGACTCAGTATACAGTGATCCTTTAACCAGAAGCAGTGACTGATGGGTAGTTATAGTGACTAACTCATGTCTAAAAAACACAGTTTTTCTACAGAGCTTCTGCAGAGGAACAGACTCAGTATACAGTGATCCTTTAACCAGAAGCAGTGACTGATGGGTAGTTATAGTGACTAACTCATGTCTTAAAAAAACACAGTTTTTCTATAGAGCTTCTGCAGAGGAACAGACTCAGTATACAGTGATCCTTTAACCAGAAGCAGTGACTGATGGGTAGTTATAGTGACTAACTCATGTCTAAAAAACACAGTTTTTCTATAGAGCTTCTGCAGAGGAACAGACTCAGTATACAGTGATCCTTTAACCAGAAGCAGTGACTGATGGGTAGTTATAGTGACTAACTCATGTCTAAAAAACACAGTTTTTCTATAGAGCTTCTGCAGAGGAACAGACTCAGTATACAGTGATCCTTTAAAAAGAAGCAGTGACTGATGGGTAGTTATAGTGACTAACTCATGTCTAAAAAACACAGTTTTTCTATAGAACTTCTGCAGAGGAACAGACTCAGTATACAGTGATCCTTTAACCAGAAGCAGTGACTGATGGGTAGTTATAGTGACTAACTCATGTCTTAAAAAAACACAGTTTTTCTATAGAACTTCTGCAGAGGAACAGACTCAGTATACAGTGATCCTTTAACCAGAAGCAGTGACTGATGGGTAGTTATAGTGACTAACTCATGTCTAAAAAACACAGTTTTTCTATAGAACTTCTGCAGAGGAACAGACTCAGTATACAGTGATCCTTTAACCAGAAGCAGTGACTGATGGGTAGTTATAGTGACTAACTCATGTCTTAAAAAAACACAGTTTTTCTATAGAGCTTCTGCAGAGGAACAGACTCAGTATACAGTGATCCTTTAACCAGAA